>JACMZG010001863.1:51361860-51536860 GCA_018340805.1 Microvelia longipes
AGTGTGCATATTCCAAAAATATTTTTTATGACTCATCTCCGCAATGCATTACTCAGCAAAAATTCGAAAAATCATAAAAGGCGGAAAATTGTATCATCGAATTTTATCAACGGCAGTACCATGTATAAATAAGACTAACATATGGCTTAATTTCCATCACATTTATCAACATAAATTAATTTATCAATGACTGGTACGTTAAAAAAATGTTAAAAATCGAAAATAATCCGACGAGTTAAAATAGGCAAGTATATACCTAACGCAATAAATCATTAGCACTATGTTTCGTTTTAATACGACAGTTATTATGTTGTTATTGATCATACAATGGTTAAGCAGCAATAGCTGTCAGTCTTATGTACTCTGAATTGAACAATGTATTACATAAGAGGACGATGAAGGAGTCCAAGTACGAAGACGAAGCTGCGAATTCGATTTGATAGAAAAGTTCCGAGTATCACTCCCGATTTCAAAATTATTTCTCAGTTTAGGTCCACATGCCGGTTAAATATCCTTAGAATTGTGTGTTTCCGGTATACAACTCGTTGATTCAATTATCCTTCCGAAATTATTAGAGCACCCTATTATTTGCAGTAGGAATACTATTGAGGGAGAGGTAAGATTATCTAGCAAGTAGGCCGTTGTTGGGCTCTTCTTGCTAACTTTCTTAGATAGAATATAGTGTTCTCACTACCTTATGAGTCCTAGTGCAAGCATTTTACGTCTAATCCACAGAAGAGCCCGTAGCTTTTACATTAAGCTTTAATAGCTTCTAATAAGAACAATTCGTGCCCCACTGCTAAACTAAGCTTTTCTGACAAAGAGACTAATACTATTAGAGGGAGGATATGATACAACAGTTCTTATCATTCCTTAGGTAGCTAGGTGCCGTAACTGTACATTGGTGACGTCATTTTTTTATTTTTCATAATAATTACAATTTCACGTAAATATTACATTATTTTTCGACTATAGTTTGTTTTAAATCAAGTAAAATGAATTTAAAATAAGTTTTAATTATTATCTATTGCATGTATTCTTTTTTTTTTTTTTTTTTTTTTATAAATACCTTTATTAAAAATATATCACAATAATACATAGCAAGTTAATATATACAATAGGTTTACGCTCCCTAAAAAGCTACGCCTTGTGCTCGGAGAGGGAGTCATCTAATCTAGCTAATATTTTCTGGCTACATATATATTATTAGGGAATAGATAGAGAGAGAGAGATATATAGATAAAGAGAGAGAGAGAGAGAGTGATAAAGAGAGAGAGAGAAAGAGGAGAGAGAGATAGATAATGAGAGACAAAGAGAGAAAAGAAAACTTATTTTTAAATCTTATCTTGATTTGTAGAATTTGTTAAAATAGTTTACTAAACCTACATATAGTTATATATAGATAATTAGTTTCATATGTTTTTTATGATGATTATTAAGTATTAAATTATAAATTATAGTATGAGAAATAATATAGTTTTAAATTTTGTAAAAAAAAAAAAGAAAATAATAAATAAATAAATAATTAATTTGTGATTTGGTGATTTAGTGTTAAAGGTGTTTTTTAATATGAAAAATAAGAATAATAATGATTAATAATAATAGATAATAAAAATGAATAGATAAAACAAATTTAGAAATATTATTTTATTTCTAATAAATGTTTTTTTAGATTTACTTTGAAAGTGTTTATTTTGGACTTTAATTGTTCTGTGTTGAATAAAGTGGTTTAATGTGCATCACTGAAAAATGTCCGCCGTTATAGAGTGTGTGCCTTAAAAGGGTTGTAGAGGGTGGAGGAGTATCTAGTCTCTCTCTTGGGAGACTATAGTAGGGTAAACAGTTACGGCACCTATGGAAATTGTCTCACTTCCAGACCCCTTAACACTGTGTAAATCGGGTTCTGTGTTCTGTACTCCCTCTAATAGTATTAGTCTCTTTGTTTTCTGACCATGAACCCATCCGAGCCCCAACCGAGATTGAACCCAGATTGTCTGGGTGGCAGGAGCACGTGCTAACCCATGCTCTACCGGGACCCCGTTTATTTGCTCTAATTATAGCTTACACTTTAAAATTTTTAGCGTATTCCTTTTGAAAAATCCTGACAAGTTAAGTATAGAGTCGTAAAATGAAAGCATGCATTTCATAGGAAATTTGGTCGCATGCGCACCTTCGCCTTAGAATTATATTGTTAAGATTATTGTTTTCAGATTTTTAATGTAATGCTGATGGTAAACCTATTTTGGTTTTTCATACAAAATTCTAGTACTATGGTATCAAATATTACGTGTAGGCATTCCAAATTAGATGCGAAACTCATAAAATTCGATACTCTGACCCAGAGAATAAAATATAATTTTTGCGTTTTTATAATGATTATTTTTGTACATTAAAATGTAACTACGGTGGAAAAAACAAGAAAATTAACGCGGTTCAAAATTATGGTCACTTTTGAACTTCTATTAAATAAAAACGGCTTCGCTGTTTTTAAACCTGATGGTATATTTTATAAAATAGAAATAAAAAACTTAGCATTAAGAGTTGAATCCTCCTTAAAAAACTTAGTTTTTTTTTTCTTTAGTACAAAAAAAAAATTCACGTAAAAGAATACGAATTCTCCTAAATGGTAAAAATCCGAAAACTATTGTGACCTTCTGATACAATTTGAACTGTTATTGAAGCGATTGGGTAGAGGAGCGCGTGCTTAACAACAATGCCGCATACCTCTGCGGGCAACAATAGACCGTATAGCGACAAAATAAAGTGTGAACCAATCGTCTTATATATATATATATATATATATATTATATATATATATTATATAATATATAATCAAGAATTTGCATAAATCAAGTTAAATCACGAAAAGTTTAAAATATCAATCGATAAGTAAAAAATAATGAGATAAAACGCATTGTTTTCAATTTCATTATAAACAGAGAGTTAATTTTTAAAATCGTGCACGGGGTAACTCGGAATTTTTCTTATCACATCGGATTAGCTACGCTTCGGACTCGCTTCGCTCGTCCTCAGAATTAAAATTCGCCAAATTTATACTGCAGCATGTCCATGGGCTCGCTTCGCTCGTCCTCAAATAGTAAATGAATCCGTTTCATTTTAAGCGGTTACCCATACAGCTCTGACCAAATCATAGATATACTTGTCTTAGTGAAACGAAATACTTTTCTTTTCTTCTCAAGTATTCTAGGAATACTTGTCTTTTTCTTAGTTCTTTATAATGAAACGTTGCAACTACAGTCTTTTCTTAGTTCTATATAATGAACGTTCAACTACAGTTTTCTTAGTTCTATATAATGAACGTTGCAACTACAGTCTTTTCTTAGTTCTTTATAATGAAATGTTGCAACTACAGTCTTTTCTTAGTTTTTAATAATGAAACGTTGCAACTACAGTCTTTTCTTAGTTCTATACAATGAAACGTTGCAACTATAGTCTTTTCTTAGTTCTTTACAACATTCAATGTTCCTTAGTTGTTGGTTTTATTTTTGTCAAATTAATTATAGGCAAAGGGAGAGGGACTTATGTTCCATCCTGTCCAATTTAATTTTCCTTTTCAACGCGCTAAGTAAAAATTATTTATGAGAAATGTTGACAATTTTTTTTATCGAAAAAGAAATTGACTAAAATGTACTTTGTGTATTGAGTTAATACGAGGTGGTAGGTAATGGTAGCACGTAGATTGTACGTGATGTTTATATAGACAGCATCCCCTGGACCACACATTCACTTTAATCTAGCTACCATATAACAAAAAGGACAATGCCTATATTGAACTAAAAAATATTCTCAACCTCCCTTTTTAAGTCCGAAAAAACGTAAGAGATTAGTGTTATAAATGTTGTCATAACGTTTCCTCGCTTTTTGCTGTTTTTTGTTTTGAGTTTTCATTAATTTTTGCTTTTCACTGAACTGTTTTTAGACTATGACGTTTTTAAGGGTTTTCTCCGTTTTATGACGTCATTAACCGGTTAAAATGACTCATCAAAAATTAACAATACGCGGAAAAATGTTTTGATTGATTTTGAATTTAGCGTGCATGCAGAGCTTCACGACGAAGCTTCGTAGTATCTACGATTCAAATACCCGTTTTTAAATCAAATCTACGTTTCAGCATCTCTAGATACAGAAAAATTAATAAGGCAGGTTTTGAAATAATATGAACGTGAACTTCTATTGGTACAGGCCAATCGAATGAAATGAAACATTGAGGCGAAAATAATTCGGATTTTGGGAAAAATCACAAATCAGGAGAGAGCGCTTGCAGTTTTGTCTAGAGGTTGGTCGCTGACTACAATGTTTGAGAGTAGTTGAGAGTCAGCTAGAAACCTCTAGACAAAACTATGACTGCTGTCTCCTGACTTTTAGCTGCTTGCCGGCACTAATAATAATCTGTTAAGATCAAAAGCTGGCTATGTCAAATATATATCACTTGCCACTGTTATTTCATGTTTTATAAAGGTAATCAATCCTTACATTAAAAATACTATCAACAAAATTATTTTCCATTCACTAAACAGTAATAATACTTAGAAGCAAGACAAGATTCGCCTTTCTCGAAAAACCACGTTCTTGCCTACCCAAAGAAAATCAACTTTTTAAACAATCGTTATCATTGTCATATCAAACAAGTAAAGGCGAGAAAAAAGTTTGTTTTTTTGCGCTCAAACTTTTAACGCATACAAAATAAGCGATTGACACCAGTTTGACACGCTCGAGCCCCTAATCCCTATCTAAATAAATCCATTGTAAGGCGTTTTTTTATATCATCTTTAATATGTTTTCTTGACTATTACAAAAGGGGAAAATAACATAAAAAAAGATCATGATGTGTTAAGAAAAAAGTTTTTAAGAGTTTTTTTTATGTTAAAACAATTTTATACATTATACGGAAACTCGGTATTATGTAATGTTGCTACGAAAGAAGATTGCGAAAGTAACTTGTGTATAAGAATTTAGTATATAATGGATATTGGAATGAATAAGATAAAAATTTATAAAAGTATTATTCTTGTATAAAATTATACTGAAGATTTTATATGTAGAGAAATTTATAAAACAAATATATATATATATATATATATATATATATATATATATATATATATATATATATATAATATATATATATATATATTATATATAATATATATATATATATATATATATAATATATAATTATATATATATACGTTATAGTAAATTCGAACGGCTTAGTTATTTCGTATAAACACATGTTAAGTAAACTTCGCTTCCTGTAATTTTAGAACTATTGCTGCTAATTTATTTATTCCTGGACAATAACATTACAACAGTAACAAATGACACCTATAGATACATTTTAGTTTACACTATAAACTAAACGGTAACACACACACTCATATATATATATTATGTTACTCATGAGGGTTCTACATTTTTTTTATCATAAACTCAGTGTTTTCATACCTTTGCATGAAAATTCTTTAACTTGATCAGTCAGCCCCCTACTTTCGCTAAATTTTTTAGATCTACTGTTGTACCTTGTTTTATAGCGTATTTTCATCATGAGAATGACGCTTATGTCATTTATTAACTCGATCAGTATTTAATTATTAAACAATACTTGTTAAACTTCGAAATATTTTCTTTTCTTCACAAGCAAAGTCATAAAGAAAAAATAATGACTTGGAAACAAAAAAAAAAAAAACAATTCTTCGATAAAACAATTTTCATAAAAGAAGATAAACAAGCTCGACAAATAATTATTTTCATCATCTCTTCAAAACTATTTATTGAAACGAATTAATTTGTGTCAAATTACAGAAGATTTCCAACGACGCAGCCCACGTCTAGACTCTCATGCGAACAATGTTCTCTGTAAGACCCACAATAGACTGCTTTCTTTTGTCCTTATAATTATCATTTTTAATTTAATTTTATTATTCTTTTATGTCATAATAATATTCTAATACAATTAAAATATAATAAAATTTAAATAATACATTATTATACTTAATTATATTTATTTATTTAAGTTAATTAGATTTTTTGAACAAAACAATTAGTTTCATCAATTAAGCAACCCACTCAAAGATATTAAAATTAAGAAACATTTTTTTTATAATTTTTCTTTTATAATGATGATAATTATTGTGAAAATTGATATTAAGTGAATTTGATTTAAAGTTAGTAATTGGTGTTATTAGTAACTTTATGGGTTGTTTTTTTTTATTAATTTTGAATTAACGATATTACTATTACTAACGTAATTATCTGAGTGATTTTAAAAAATTTGTAATTTATTGGTATTGGGTGGTCTTACAAATAATTAATTTAATCATCCTAATTTTTTTAGCAAATATTTTTTTTAAAGATTTAAAATAAGAAGATGATTTTGTTTATTTTAAATTTTAAATGTAACTTGCAAAAGATTTTTTTTCCTATTTAAGGTTCCGAGATCGAATCCAGAAAATTTCTTATGGTTTTTTTTAATAGTTAGTATTAGTGTAAGCTGATTTCGATAAAATGTCAGCTCATTTATAAGTTTTTGATAACTTGAGAACTCATTATTCGTCGCCTTGATCTATATTGAAACTGTCTAAAAATTTAAAAAAATTTTGGTCGGGCCCTCCTTATAAATTTTGGGGGTACCAACCCCGGGAAAATCACAAAAATTGATCGGTCTCCTGCATAAATTTGGAGAATACCAGTCCTCTAAAAAATGATATAATTGGCTCTAATAACCCAATAATAGGAAACACTTTTTATTCCTAAGGGAGAAAATGTTACTTTTTACTCCCAAGAGAGTGAAAAGTTACTTTTTCTCTCATGGGAGTGAAAAGTGTTTGTTTACTCCCTAAAAACTAGTTAATAAACGTTACATTATACACCGTCTGGAGATAAAATTCATTTATTACAATATTTTTTTTGGCAAAATAATTATAGAATACAGGTTTATGCAAACATATGAATTTAATTTAATTTAAAATTTGTTAATATAAGGTAAAATGATTCTTTTAAGGTGGTCATAGATTCGGTTTGGAATCCTTTTTCGAAATATTTAAGGCCAATGTAAACTTAGTCAAGCATATAAAGAAAAGCATTTTATTGTGTAAAGTTAGGTTTTATAATACAAAATATAAGGATTCTGTTAAAGTTAAATGCGAAGCTACTTCTTTCTCATGAGTAGCTCTTCTCTACAGCTTAGCTCTCTAGTATTGCTCCCAGGTCTCTGCTATAGCTCCCAGGTCGACTATAAAATCAAAAAGGCCTTTTCCTGGGCTTTTTTAACTTGAAAATCCCACCAAACACAAAGTTATAGTGTGGAAAAGTTTTGTTGGGACAAAAATATGTTGTATTAAATACAAAAAAAATTGTACAAATTTTGTTTTTCTTTACGTCTATTGTTAAAAATTTTAATACAATTATTGAGAGGCATTTTGTTAATGTTTTAATAAATTGCAAGGTATTTTGTTTTTCTTTACGTCTATTGTTAAAAATTTTAATACAATTATTGAGAGGCATTTTGTTAATGTTTTAATAACTTTCAAGGTATTTTGTTTTGTTCACAAATAAAAAAATCGGGTACGGCGTGCCTCGGAACTTCAAAATTTTATTATTTTCTAACTTTTTCATTTTTGTCATTTTTAAGAATTGAAGAAGCTCAATTCCCTGGGCGAAAGCTCTTCAACAATTTATTTTTAATAAATTTTAATAAAAAGGACTAAAGTCTTCATTAATTTAATTGATATTGATTTTTTAGTAAAATAATCGATTTGAGTTTTATGAATAAGCTCGTTTAATGTATTAAAAAATTTAATTTCGTTTGAAAATATTAAAACATGAAATTTAATTTTGTCGTACACCTGTTAAAATATTAAAGCTTTGTCTCAAATGAAAATTCCTTATTCAACAATGCGTTGAAAAAGCATTATTGTTGGATTTTATTTTTTCTTTAAGAAAGAAATTACAGTGGAAGGTCTGTGATGTATTTTCTTTAGGATTTTCATAC
Organism: Microvelia longipes; assembly: GCA_018340805.1. Taxonomy (NCBI): domain Eukaryota; kingdom Metazoa; phylum Arthropoda; class Insecta; order Hemiptera; family Veliidae; genus Microvelia; species Microvelia longipes. The sequence continues at coordinate 51,369,872 of JACMZG010001863.1, forward strand.
ATCCTGATAGCATCTTTTCTCCATTGCTTTCCCTAATATCTCTGCATATAAAAGATATGTTTTTCTTTTTTTAAATTTCTTACGTTTGAGGATGATATATCTTACCTCTTGTTATTTTAACTTTGTGTATAAAACCTCTGAATTTTTGTTTGGAGAAAACACAATTTTATGTTGAAGCTTTTCTCCATATTATTTCGTCTAGACGTTTTATATTTCTTGTATGAGAATTTTAATTAAAAAAGGCAAATAAAAATAAGTTAATTAAGTTTATTTTAATTTAAATAAACACTATTTGATACTTGTGATTTTTGCTAAATTTTGTAGCGTAGCATTTTGTTTGTTACATTGTTTGATGTTGTGTCAAAAAACATTTATTTTTGAATCTCTTTCACGTGTTTAGCAATTGTTTGAAATTTCAGATAATAGTGCATATATTATAAGCATAGAACTAACCTAAATCTCATATGAGTTATATTTTAATGAAATCACTATTGTGTTGTTGAATTGTTATGTTGTTAATTACAATAATAAGGGTTCTATTATTAGTATAATTATCAATAATAGGGTTCCATAAAAAAAAAAAAGTTTGATTAATACTTAATTATGTGTGATATAAAAATACGTCTCAAATTACATACATTTTAGAAGTACTGCCTAAATATAAGTCTGGGTTTTAATCAACTTTTATGGTTTAGAGCACAAACTAAGACTGTGTCTAACTCAAACTTAATTATTAAATTTTTTATTACAAACTAAGACTGTGTCTAACTCAAATTTAATTATTAAGTTTTATAGTACAAACTAAGACTGTGTCTAACTGAAACATAATTATTAAGTTTTATAGTACAAACTAAGACTGTGTTTAACTGAAACTTAATTATTAAGTTTAATAGTACAAACTAAGACTGTGTCTAACTCAAATTTAATTATTAAGTTTTATAGTACAAACTAAGACTGTGTCTAACTGAAACATAATTATTAAGTTTTATAGTACAAACTAAGACTGTGTCTAACTGTCGAACTGAGTTTTATAGTACAAACTTGTGTCTAACTGAAACTTAATTTTACAACTAAGACTGTGTCTAACTCAAACTTAATTATTAAGTTTTATAGTACAAACTTAGACTATAATTTTTGACTAAAACTTCACTATTATGCTCTAAATTACCGCCCTAGAATAATGCTGGTTTAAACTTAACTAATATAATTTAGAATTAGAGCAACACCTGATAATATTTATGACTCAAACTTAACTATAAGGCCCGTATTCCTTAAGGAACATTTTCCTTAAGGAACCCTTAAAGAGAATGTTAGGAAAATGTTTTTAAGCCACGAAAACCATGTTTTTCCCACTTTAAACACGGAAACGATCATTTAAATTTCGTGTCTTAAAACCATTATCCTTACCTAAACCTAACATTCTCCTTAAGGAGACCTAACATTTTCCTAACATTCTCTTTAAGGAACCCTTAAGGAGAATGTTAGGAAAATGTCTTTGAATACGGGCCTAAGTTTTTAGAATACAAACTAAAACAATGTCTGACTCAAACTTAACTATTATATCTGAAGTAATACTCAACATATTTTAGCTACTATGCATAAGAAAATTACGTTATCCTGCGTAGAGCTTCAAATTCTTCGACCTCAAAACATGTTTATTTCATCATAATTTACTTCTATCGCTAAATTAGCATCATATGAATATCATTCTTCAAAGTAAACACGTAGCACATTGTGATTTCAAAATTTAATGTAAAATTAATGTTTTAATATTTATGTTAATTAGATGCTATTTGCATATTCATCTATCTCTAGAATTTGGTTGAAAATTCAACGTTGACTTGAATTGTCCCTTTGGGTCTGAGTGCTGCATAATTTGAACAATAAAAATTTCCTTTTAGCACTAAAATAGTAAAACCTTTTTACACTGTTTAATATGTTTTCTTCTTGACGCTTATATCATGAACTTTTTATACTATGCATGGTTTTATATACATTTTTATGCTTCAATAAATTTATACGATATATATATATATATATATATAATATAATATATATATAATATATATATATATATATATATATATATATATTAAAAGGTTGTATTTACCGCAAGTTGAAGAAGCAATCGAAGAATCAGCTATCGTCGATACTTGCTGTTGGATATAAATATCCCTGGACCGGTTTCGGCATAACGCCATCATCAGCAGGCGGGGCAACACTCGAGCTCTCAACTAATAAAGTTAGTTATATATATATATATATATATATTATATATATATATATATATATATATATATATATATATATGTACATATATATATATATATAATATATATAATATTATATATATATATATATATATATATATATATATATATATATATATATATATATATATATATATACATATATATTGCCTAAGATAAACACATCCAAAGTATTGAAAAGTGGAATCAACCGACTAGACATTTGTTTGTCTGTTGTTACTGTAAAATAAGTCACTTCTTTCAATAACACCCAGAGAAATATTTTTAAACTTAATTAAATTTTACACCAAGGAAGTAATATATAAAGAAATTGTATCAATTTATTTATTAATAATATTTATTTTACCTTGATTAGATGATTTTTAAATATATTTGTTCGATCGTGATAAATATTACAGCTGTGTTAAAATTAATTTTATTTGTTTCACCCACGTTTTGGTGAGAGATAAAAATTATCGGTAAAATAATTAGCCCTCAAAGTTTTTTATTTATTTTAATAAATTAAAATTTTAAATGTTTTATATTCCTGCACTTGTTATTAATTATTTTGTTTTTATTTTCAGGTAAAATTGAATAATCTTTTTTTCGACTCTGAGTGAGTTTGAATTAAGCTTTATATGTAAATATTTAGTTAGTATATTTTTAATAAGAATTAATATACATGATGAACAGAAACGTCGCAATTGAACCATTAAAATTTCAGCCTAAATTGCTTTTTTTTAATATTAATTAATATATAACTCACTATGGTCCTGTTATACTTCGTTCTAAATATATCTGCCAATTAAAAGAAAGGTCCAATTATCGAAAAGCCTTATGTACCAGACGCATATACAGGCTGATCATACTTCTCCCAGCGTATAGGGTAGATGAATTGAAATTTAACATGTTTACATATCAACTCTATATACAGTGAAAAAAATCAAGTTAAAATTTAACATCTTAAGTTATAAACTGTTTATACAGGAAAAAAATCAAATTAAAATGTAACATCTTAACCTATCAACTCTTTATACAGGGAACAAAAATCATGTTTAAAGTTAACATCTTAACTTATCAACTCTATATACAGTGAACAAAAATGAAGTTAAAATTTAACATCTTAACTTATAAACTCTTTATACAGGGAACAAAAATGAAGTTAAAATTTAACATCTTAACTGATCAACTCTATATACAGTGAACATAAAAAGATCAAGTTAAAATTTAACATCTTAACTTATCAACTCTTTATGCAGGGAAAAAATATCAAGTTAAAATTTAACATCTTAACTTATCAACTCTATATACAGTCAACAAAAATCAAGTTAAAATTTAATTTAATTTAATTTAATTTAATTCTAATTTCCAATCTCTTGTTAAAGTTATTTTTCATTTTTCCACTAGGATAGGCTGTCAGTTTAATTTTAATGCGATACGCTTTCTCTTAGACCTTCCTACTTGTAGGACAGGTTATTATAAGACCTGGTGACATGAAAACACTCATCTATACCACATACACTCTTGTACACATCTTATAATTAAAACTGTACTTTAATATCATGTTTTTTTCATATTAGAACTATTTTAGAGAAATTATTATTTTTGCTTCCGTAGCCGCGGTCGTATAGTACTGGACTTCGGCACCGGAGTGCCGAAGTCCGGGGGTCCGGAGGTCCGGGGTTCACAGCCCGGGCTATGCTCAGTTTTTATGAATAGAATGTGATGTAAAACGATTTCGCCAACTTTAGCTTTAGTTTGGGAATAGTAAATGTGATCCACCCGAGGTAATTTCCGAAAGGCCCTAAAACGTGGCATTATTATTATAAATGTTACCCGAGATAGAGTGAGACTTATTCCTATCAATATTAGTAGATAAAATATGGTTTTTTCTACTTCAGTCAATAAGTCAAGAAAAAAATTGGTGTAATTTGAGTTTTGATTGATATTGAGTTTACCAAAAAATATGTTAAATTAAATCATGTCCAATCAAATATTATAATATAATATAATATATTATATATATATATATATATATATATATATATATATTATACTTGACATTTGTTTTTATTATTATTGTCAATATTTTGTTACATTTTTTATTGATTTCTTATTAATACACTGAAATATGTTCTAAGAAATTGTCTGTCTTTGAGTAACATATATATATATATATATATATATATATATATATATATATATATATATATATATATATATATATATATTGAGTTAAAAAATAACTAAGATGTTTAATATTCATTTAACACAATATAACTTCTAACTTGCGATAAATGATTCTACTTCTAAATAACTAATAACTGCAATGGAAGGAGCTAGACACTAGACTGGCACTGTCTGTTGTTTATATTAATAAATACTGTTGAGCTTGTTCCGTCCGAACTCCACGGAGAGGAGTTCGGTCTAGGAGGGGCCGCAGCTAGTAGGGCATGCCGCGAAGCGTTCCTGCGAGGCGAGGTGGTTTGGTAGTTAAAGCTCACATTATAGAAAGTTACATTAAAACCATGTCATTAAAAATAGTAAACAACAAATAATTGTGGCGTAAGGTTCTTATTTCTATCTGACTAATTAAAATTATTTCTTATAACCTAATTAGCATTATTTTAAGCGAACTTTCAGAATACTTGATGAATAAAGTGATGCTATTTGATGCTTGATGAGGGAAAGAGTCTACTTTATATTTAACTTAATTAATTACACAAGGAAACGTGACCGCTAACTTTCGTGACTAATTAATATTACTTCTTATTATACTTTATAAAAAAATGTACGCTAATGGTGTCTTAACTAAGGCCTGTATTCAAAGTCATCTTCCTAACATTTTCCTAACATTTCCTAACATTTTCCTAACATTTTCCTAACATTTTCCTAACATTCTCCTAACATTCTCCTAAAATTTTCCTAACATTTTCCTAACATTCTCCTAACATTCTCCTAACATTTTCCTAACATTCTCCTTGTTCCTTAAGGAGAATGTTAGGAAGATGTCTTTGAATACGGGCCTAAGTTTAGGTACAATTTCAATAATGGTGTTGTTATAAAGTGTGGTAATATAGAAGTATTTATGTTCATAAATTAAACAATGATCTTATTAGGAAAAGAAATTAGACGAGGTTATTTTATTTATCATTTTAAGCAGTACAATTTTTGTGCAAAGTTATTTATTTTTTCTGAGGTAGGGAGTTTAGGTTCACTTTATTACCTGTTGCACAGGACGTGAAATGCAAACTTTTTATTCACTGTAGAAAGAAGGGTTTTTTTATGTACGGCGTACAATCGTTTTTTTTAGTACAAATGTGAGTTTATCTATTTACTGCGATCAGCGCTACCACATTCTTGTTGTAGTTTAGCCATAGTTCTGATAAATGGCAACACTGTTTTAACAGTAACAGTGTTGTCATTAATTACTTAATGGTAACACTGATTTGTCAGTGATAGTGTTGCCATTAAGTATTTAATGGCAACACTATTTTTACAGTGACAGTGTTGCCATTAATTACTTAATGGCAACATTATTTTGACAGTGACCCATTAATTACTTAATGGCAACATTATTTTGACAGTGACAGTGTTGCCAATAATTACTTAATGGCAACCCTGTTTTGACAGTGACAGTGTCAAACACTCAAGTACTTTTCCTCATTAATACTGTGGTTATATAGGTGGTTAATACTGTGGTTGCCAATAATTACTTAATGGCAACCCTGTTTTGACAGTGACAGTGTCAAACACTCAAGTACTTTTCCTCATTAATACTGTGGTTATATAGGTGGTTAATACTGTGGTTGCCAATAATTACTTAATGGCAACCCTGTTTTGACAGTGACAGTGTCAAACACTCAAGTACTTTTCCTCATTAATACTGTGGTTATATAGGAAAAGTATTGTGTTTGCTAGAAAATCCGAAAAACCGGGATGTTACAGGAATTATGCTTTTCAGATGTTTTTCAGGCCTACTAAGTGTTTTTCACTTAGCTTTCCGTCTGTGTGATTAAGTGTGTGTGTCTGTTATTATCGTAGCTCCCAGTGTATATATGGTAGAGAGTTGAAACTTCGTTCAAAAATCAGTCTATAGTTATAGTTGTGCTACTCGGAAAATAATGACAAAGCAAATATTTTGAGAAATGATGAAACGCGGAAAAATGTTGCGATTCATTTGAGATTCAGCTCGCATTTAGTCATGTATAAGACTAACATATGTGCTAAGTTTCCTCTAATTGTCAGCATTAGTTCAATGTTTAATAAATGACTCGTGTACGTTTTTTAAAAATTTGGAAAATTATCACATTTAGTTAACTCGCGCATCACAAAATCACGCATTCCGCAAAGGAAAAAATTCGTCCAGATTGTGGACCTCCGCGCCAGATTATTTTTTTCTCTAATGTTGCACGGCTCGGTTACCCAGGTCATAACAGCCGTCTTTATTACATAAAAATAAACCCTGAAATGTTCTATTATTACCTTTCTGAAAATAAACTATTTTTAGTTAATAAAAACAATTTTAAAAATGCAATTTTTTCACTACGTTTTTTATTATACTATGGTTATAAACAGGGAGTTATGAATAGAAAATCTAAATGAGTGATAAAACCCATAAAGAGTTAGAACTCGTAGAGCCTGGGGAGTTAAAACTCGCGGGCAAATGAAGCAGTGTTGCCTTTAGATCCCGACAACACCAATTCTCTGTATTCGTGTTTTAACCCCCTTTAAATAAACTCAGCAAGCTATATTTTCTAACACGCGTATAATTCAATTAACCAACTACAATGATCATTTTCTAAAAATCATATAAATATCAAGTAGTTTTAGGACTACTAATGTACTTTATTCCATGGTGACAGAACATAAAATAGTTCAAATTGTAGCCGTTTTTTAACTTAAATGTTTTATGAGAGTCATTTAAAGGGAATAAAAATGAAAATATGGGTCATGAGTTGACCCCCCCCCCCCCACGCGAAAACTAAATAGCATTCTGGGACTCACTTATTTTCATTGCTTTAAACTTGAGATTCATGGCCCTAAATAAGCCCTTTCATAATAAAACGGCTTATTTTCGTTAAAAATTTGTTTTTCTTTTGAATAATTAAGACCTGGCTTAATTAAATGTTATGAGTTAGAGTATGAAAGTTTATGACGGTAAGTTAGTGTTATTTAACTGTGTTTGAATTAATGTGTTTGTGAATTTATGTTCAAGTTAGACTTATTTAGCTTGCGACTTAAATTTAACTTACGTTTGACTTATAAATGTTCGTTGAAATGTTCCTTTTGGTTTTAAATAGTTTGTTTAGTGGTGCAGATAAGTTGGTTTTATAAGTAGTCTGGGATAGAGAAGCAATGCAAGAGCAAACATTTTTATTCCCTCTTTATTTTATATTTAATGTCTACGTATTATATTTAATGTCTACGTATTAGCTCCGGCATTTGTTGTTTATATGGAGACAAGTAAATCATATAAGTTGTTTATATGGAGGCAAGTAAATCATGTAAGTTGTTTATATGGAGACAAGTAATCATTAAGTTTGTTTATATGAGACAAGTAAATCATGTAAGTTGTTTATATGGAGACAAGTAAACAGTAAGTATGGAGACAAGTGTAAGTTGTTTATATGGAGACAAGTAAATCATATAAGTTGTTTATATAAATCATATAAGTTGGGAGACAAGTAAACCATCAAGTAAACCATGTAAGTTGTTTATGGAGACAAGTAAAATATAAGTTGTTTATATGGACAAATCATGTAAGTTGTTTATATGGAGACAAGTAAATCATATAAGTTGTTTATATGGAGACAAGTAAACCATATAAGTTGTTTATATGGAGACAAGTAAATCATGTAAGTTGTTTATATGGAGACAAGTAAACCATGTAAGTTGTTTGTATAGACACAAGTAAACCATATAAGTCGGATAGTACCGATTAGTCTAAACTCAACTGCTTACTGGAGTCCCCGGGACAGCAGCGAGTTACAGAAAATATATCTGCACACCCGTTTTTCTTAATTTCCTCATTTATACCGTAGGTATGTAGGAAAATTATTTTGTTTGCAAGTAAGTCAGAATCCGAGATGTAACCTTAATTATCCGTTTCAGGGGATTTTAAGGTCTCCTAAAGTGGTTTTCACAAAGTTTTCTGTCTGTATGTATGTGTCTGTTTTCATCGTAGCTCCCAGTGAATTAATGCTAGAAATTTGAAACTTTGTACAAAAATCAATCTTTATGTGTTGTTCTGCTATCCGAAAAATATTTTTTATGACGTCATAAATCTGCAAAAATTATTTAGCAAAAATTTGGAATCATAAAAAAGCGAAAAAATTGTTGTGACCAATTTGCGGTTTAACACGCATGTAGTCATATATGAGACTAACATATGTGCCAAATTCCATCTCATTATCAGCATCAGTTCAATTTTTATCAAATGATTTGTGTACGTTTTTTAAAATTTTGTAAAGAAAAAGAAAATAATACTGTATTCGGTACAACTGTACACCTTTGCGTAATAAATAAGTATACCAAGTTCCGTTTTAAGACAACAGGTATATCTATGAGTATTTGGATCATAAAAGTTAAGCAGCATGGAGCGTGGTCAGTGCGTGGAAGGTTGACTGCTGGAAATAAAACGTATTTATTTACTAAAACGTGTTTTAGTATAAATTTAACTACTTGAATATTCTGAGGACAAGCGAAGCGAAGCCGAGGGTGAACGAAGCGAATCCATTGTGATAAATAAATGTTCCGAGGTACCCCACACCCGATTTTTTAATTGTTTTACATCGATAAAGTAATTAAGGAAAATATTTTTTTGAATAAACCAAGAATATACTCATTATCAAGTTCATTTTCAGTGATAACTTACTACTGAAATATTATTTTAAGGTAATTAAAATCAAATATTATCTTTAATAATGGAAAACAAGGTTCTTATTAATTTTATTAAGTAATTTTATTTTTAGGTCTTAATTTTTTAAAAATAAGTCTTTTCTCTTCATAAAATAATTTTTAGACAATTTCGTTTAATTATTTAGAAAACAGAGTAAAAATACAGTAATTTTTACTGCTCTGAAGGATAAATCCTGATTTAAGAATAACATTTTATTTAAATATATTTTTATATTATAATTAAGTTTTTTTTTATTTTGTATAATTATAGTTAAAATTTGATTTGTTAAACATTATGCTGTTTTGAATCATATTTAAGGTTTTTCGAAAAACATTTCAAAGTACCAATGTTTTATGTTTCAATGAGGAAGATATAACTTATATATCGTATTCCTTAGAATTGGTACTTAAATTATTTTTGTAATTTTGGTTTTAAAAAATCGTAAATGAGGTGGGTCTTGAGCTCAGTAGTGTGATCGAAATCCTTTGCTACAAAAACAACGTTGGGAGGACACGAACCCTATTAAAAACCAGGTTTGTGAGACGTCTTTAACCTAGTTTGCTTAGTCAGCAAAATGTAAAACAAAATCGGTAAAATTAGGAATTTTACATTAGTTTTAAAAGGAATTAGGGATTTTACATTATTTTACTTTAATTAGGGAAAAGGGTAAAATATTGCACCGGGAACCATGTCACAAGAAAACGTAATTGAATTGAACCTCTCTAAGTAACCAAAAAGTGTAAAAAACCCCTGATAATAACTGAAAACCCTGAAAGACGATATGTACAAATTTTAATGGGGTGACGTTTTCGATGGGTTTTGAGGCTCTGAATGCAATGAAACTGGTCTGAAGTTGATTCGAACACTTAATGAGACCAAAACAAAGTCGAGAAAACAGTTATAAAAACTGAAAAATCTAAAATAAGATCTTTTGAAAAATGAGTATTTGTGTTTAACTAATAAAATAAATACACACATTTCCTTTTAGTCCAAGAGCCGGAACTGAATAAAATATGACTCATTTTGTACTACTTCAAACCAATTTTTTTTGAAAATATACCTTAAATTATAAAGGAAAAGCATAGTCTTATGCTTACATAGAAGTAAGCATAGGAATGCGCTCGCTTAAAATATTAGAAAATCGCACCAATACCAGTTTTTTTGCAATAAGTGGTTCCCTGAAGGTCATTTTCAAAGAATGAGGAGAACATTTTTTAAAGCTAATAAAATTTCCTATACCACGAGTGTTATTTTGTCAAAATCGGATAACTACAACTCGAGTTATGACATTTGTTAAATGGCCAAAAAAATGCACAAAAAGTCAATATTTTTTAAAAGAAATTCGCTAACTGCATAAATTAACCATTTTTTAGGTGTTTTGGAAGAGCCATAACTTTAGTTGTTGTTACCCGATTTTAATGATTAAACACTCGTTTTATAGAATATTTTATCTGCTTTAAAAAATGTTCTCTTCATGTTTTGCACCCGACCCACAGGGAACCACTTATTTCTAGAAAACTGAAATTTGTGCGATTTTATAAAATTTTGAGCATGTGCAGTCATATGAAAGGCCCCATTCTGGATAGGCATATTATGTTTTTTCTTCATAATTTAGGGTATATTTAAAAAAAAATTTGGTTTGAAGTAGTACAAAATGAGTCACATTTTTTCAGGTCTGGCTTTTGGACTATTTGAAAATCCACAATAAATTTAGTTATGACTAGAAATGCTACTAAACAAGTTATAAAGCATAAATAGGAAAATAACTTGAGCAAGAAATAAATTGATAAGCATGTATTTGCAAATAATTGAAGCACGCATTTTAAAGAGAATTCGTCCGGTATGCAGACTTCCGCGCCAGAACTTTTATTCACTTGACACGAGACAAACTAAATACGAATACTTAAAAAATACATCGAGAAATTATTAAATATTGAATAAACCAATACATGGCAAGTCGAGAAAACAAATGATATCTCTTATCTGTTATATTTTATTTAAACAATAACAAATTCTTAGATTATGTTTATTTTATTTTGTATATCCAATTGTTTCTACGAAATATGATATCGTCTCTAAAAAGCATGAATCTCATCTTATATTTAAATTAAATGCTGAAATTTATTACTTTGTACTTTAATTTTTAAGAAAAATAAAATTATTTGAAAATTTTTAATAAAATTCAATTTAATAAGTTAAAATACAAACGCAGTTATGAAATAAATTAATTAAAACTTTAGTTATTAAATTAAAGAAATTTTAAAAATGATTAATAGGATGTGGATTAGTATAGAGAATCCTTTGTAATCTAAATTAGTGAAGCTGAACCTTAAAAACTAGTTTATGAATAATAATTAAAATTAATTTTTTAAAGGAAAATTTAATTTAAAAGTATTTAAGCTTAGCTTTTGGTATTTATAATACAGTATAAGAATAATTATTGTAAAATGTCTCTTGTAGAAATGAACTTAATAAATATTCATATGTTTTTGCAGCTTAAAACAGTTCAGTAATTTAAATGAGATTGAGCACAAGTGAAGTTATTCATACTAGGAAATGAAGAAAAGAGTCTCTCCACAAAAATAATAGTTTATTGGCAAAGCGCTTTCAACCTAACATGAGGCCATCATCAGTGCCAGCACAAATAGTTTATAGTAATAGTAATAGTTTTATGTATTTATAACTTTCATTTTTATCTTCATGGTATTTATTTTATTTTATTAACTGTATTTGTTGCATATTTTTTAGCTTATGATTTTTTATGCGTTTTATTTACTTATTATTGTATTTTTATTATTTTATATTCGCGGTTCTGTTAGTATTTTTGTGTTTCTTTGTTATTTCTCTTTTTTTTGGCTTTTATGATGTCATTTGTTTTTATTTTGTTTTAATTTATACAATACCTATGTATTAAATAGCTTCAGGATATGATGATTCAGACAAAAACATCTTGATGTAGCTGTCATAACAATCCGATAGACTTAAATTGAATACCTACTTATTGTTCTGCTAATAAAATTCGGTTTAGTAGTCTTCAGTTTTACTGCTATTTTAAGTCTACCGTCTTATTGTTTGCCGTAAGAATGAACACTCTAAGTGGTTATCATTGAATTACACCAAATAATACAATAACGACGGAAAATTAAGTAAAAAAAAGGTTTATTGAACGGTTGAATTAGGATTTTCAAAGAGAGTGCAGGTGGCGGAAATATGGTCGAGTGATGAATTCAGGTTGTTTCAACCACTTACGTCTGCATGCATTGTTAAGCTTTTACTCCGAGTGGTTATAAATTGTATTTTTTGTCGAATTAGATTCCAAGTATAGTATAGGTAAAGCTTTTCTAGTCTAGTGTAATTATATAGTATAAAATAGTATGAACTATTTTATAACTATACTATAGTATAATTCAGGTAATTATTGTACTTTTACTTCTAGACATTCAAACTGTCTATTATTAATTTACATAGTATAGATTTAGGTTTACTATAACTATGTGTACCTATTTTTGATTTCTTTGTTGGGCAGTCGAGAAATAAGAAAACTTTTGGTGGAGTTTAGATAAGTTTTCTTTAGTGTTACCATAAAATTTTCTTTATGGTAATAGAAAATAATAATAATTTGATGATATATATATATATATATATATATATATATATATATATATATATATATATATAATATATATATATATATATATATATATATATAATTGTCTCCCTTATTGCGTTATTATTATTACGCCGTTAGGTTCTAAGTTAACTTAATTAACTGGTTAACTAGGCCTTTGGTTTTATTCGCTTAACTGCAACGTAGGCGACGAATTATGATATCTCCGTTTTATGACTTGTTGCGTCTATTTTGAGTGTAAAAAAAGAGGTATAATAGTTATTATAGTAATAATATCTCTTTGCCGATATTATAACCTTAAGTCACTCTCAGTGAAGGTTTTAATGAGGTTATACACAGCCCCTGAGAGCCCTAAAATGATGATTCAAGCCTCTCAATATATTAAGATAGAGTATGCCTTCTCAATATATATATATAATATATATATATATATATATATATATATATATATATATATATATATATATATGAATTCCTTTTTTTTGCATGATTATATTTTTTAAAAACTCATATATTATATTCAAATCCTTTTAGAAGTTTTATCTTATAAACATGTTATATTTTAAACAGGGCATGTGATAAAATAAATGCTTTTTGGATAGGGGTTACTATGTAATAATATATATAATATATATTATATATATATATATATATATATATATATATATATATATATATATTATATATAATGGTTGTTGGCTTAATTTTTGTACTATTCATTTAATTATATCAATAATGAAAAGTGTTTAGGTTAGTTTTACTGATGTTTAAAATTTCAACTGATTGGTAGGGCTTCTCTAGTAATAGTAGCTCTATAAGTAAAAGTAAAGGATACCTTGATGACTTGTTTAATAATCCCACGCGACAATAATATATTACTCGGAGTGAAAGCGTGGTCGCACTTGTAGACTTGAGTCTCCTACATGACGAGCTCAGATACTCTCAAGGTCTTTTATACACACTTCAGGTTTTGGTAATCAGTGGCGTACATCAAATAACTTGGCCGTTGGAACCCCCCAGTTGGTATGACTATTGTTTAGGTTCCAAAGGGATGGAAGCGTGGCTGATCCAAACTTTTATTAAGACATTACACATTTTTTCCCAGGTAACTACAGGTATCATGGGTTATCAAAAAAGGTTCAATTACTAAACCCTACGTACCTTCAGGTACTTCAATGTTAGACAAAAAACATAAGATCATAGATAGATTCTATAATAAAGACATATAAACCCTAATTTTAAATCACTATCGTAGTGTAAAGTTTTCATTATAGATTTCTATCTATTTGATATTTTAATTCAAAATTTACTTTAGTCTAATTTTTCAATATGATGTTATTAACAAACAATGATGTGAAACGATGTGATTCATAGATAAAATAAAATATTAGTCAATGTTCGTGAATGGATCGTTTTGGATCATAACGTAATTGGACAATGCCGACGATTAAATTTTCGAGAGGCATCTTCGAAGATGTTGGACATCATGATTGGAATAACCCAATGCTTTATGAAACTGAACTCAAGATTAGAGAAGAAGGTTGTCTTATTTAAATTTTGTGGTTTCAATCCTCGACATCCTAAATCCTTGAAGTTGTCCCTCGCAGTAGATTAAGAGCACTTCAAATCGGCCCTAAAAATCATGTTTAAGAAATAAGACAAACAATTTTTTGTCTTATTAAAATAGAGGGACCTCTATTTTAAATTATTAAAGCTTTTGGGGAAGAATAGGTCCAAAATAATGAATCAAACTAATTTTGCCGAGCTTTCGATATAATTTTATCTTTTTCAAGGCTTAACATAATAAATAATAACAAAAAACAGTTACATGGTTGCTAACAAATAGATGTTTGGACAACAACTAGAGTAAAAGACAAATAATTCCGTTAAAAACAAAAAAAAGGTAGCAATGTTGTTGAGTTACATTAAGGTCTAAACAAATTATATCAAAAGCTCAGCGAAATTAGTTTTATTTATTATTTTAAACCTATTCCTCCTTAAAAGCTTTAATCATTTTAAAAATAATGTGTTTAGAATTTTTTTTTAAACGGTCGTAAAAAATGCGAATTTTAGGAAATCGATAAGATATTCCTTAATGTTTAATTAGTTTTTCGTCTTTTAAAACCTTATTTTCGTTTCATTTAATTCAGTTGATTCGCTAACCCTTTAACGTGTTCACTTAATGAATTATCACACCAACTTTAGATTCGATTTTTGGGATCTATATTATATTATATATTTTTTCTTGACTTTCTGGTTATTTGATCATAAAAGCGGTGTCGCTATTGTAACGAATCCTCTCATATGAAGATTGGGAAGAAATATAAACAATCGTGTAAAAATAACTTTCTATGTAAGAACTGATTTAAAAACAAAACTAAACTTGCGTATAATAATACTTTTTTTTCGGTAGTACGTAATTGAGCACTTTATTGGATCGTTTTTAGGATGAGAAGCCAATCATTATAGTTATAGGAGGTTATTTAGTACTTTTCACCTCCGAGGACAATAATGAATGTAAAAAAACTCCTAGGACGTAAAAGTAATTCATATATTGCCGCCATTACTGTAATGTAGCGTGTTCAATAAAACAATCTGTGTAAAACCTTCATGAGGTTTCTTTAAAAACGTTCATTTTGTTTATTTTTTTGTTCGTAGACTATTTTTTTCGTTTTTAAAAGGTGCTCTAATTGACAATTTTTGTGTGTTTATTTGTAAAGCTTTTACATTTTTTAGTAAAAGTGTGAAGCTATGGATGAATTCAATGACGACGATAATATGGAGTTAATTGGACGTTTTTTTTTTTCAAATAAGTATATAGCGCAGTTTATTTAATGAGTGCTACCTCAAAAAAAAAAATAGTGTATGCCATCCGGCCGAGAATGTCTTTATGTCTTGGCAATTTTTCCCGACTCGCTTCGCTCGTCGGTAAATCTATTTGCCGTGACATAAAGACACACTTCTCAGCCTTATGGCATAAATAACTATTATCTATTTTAATAACACACACACACACACACACACACACACAGACAACTTTGTGAAAACCACTCAGGTTGTCTTAAAAACACCTAAAATGAATAATTCCAGTTTCATCCCGGTTTCGAATTCTCGCAAACACAATACTTTTCCTATATACCTACAGTATAAATGCATAAATGAGGTAAAGTAAACAAAAAAATTGTCAAGAAAAAATAAAAAGCAAAAAATTGTGACTACTTTTCCCTACTTTTAGGGTTTATTCATTTCCCCCTCTACTTTTGTCATCCGAAAAATCTCATAAGTGTCATTTTCAGATAATAACTATTTAAGAACTGAGTTGACCTCCAAAGTGAAAACAAAATTTGAAATGTGATTATATTAAAATGAAAAACAATAACCTGCAAAGCATCAGGTTTGCCAATACCGCCTTATTATCCACAACCATTAATAGTTTTATTGTCCTAGCAACCCATTAATTTAATTTAATTCATCAAATTACTTAATTAATACTTCACGAATGTGTAGTTCTGATATTAATTTCATTTTCGATCCATTCAAGTTTCGAAACATATTGTACTCACGCAGTAAGGAGGTTCAAAAACAATAGTTCAACAATTAGGTACGGTTATTGTGTTTATTCTAAATACTTTGAAATTTGACATTGGTTTTCCCAAATCATTTAAGTTCTTTGTTTCAGGGTTTTAAAGATCAATGAAATTCATGAGTTAGAATTATTTCATTGATTATTTCAATAAAAACCGTAACATATTGAATTTTTGATGCTTATCTTTAATTATATTATTAGCATGGATTAATTATTTACAAATAAAACAAAAATCTGGTACGTGATACCTCGGAGCTATTTAAGATTAAAAGCGTCCAATTTGTAAAAAAGTAAAATTTATTCATACTGGTGTGAATAAAATTTTGATTAATAAAATACCCACTCGAATATTGCCTTCTTCCCAGTAAGTAGATTGCTGAAAAAGTATAGCATCGCATAATACCCACGCTTTCTTAGTATTAGTGTACAAAATTTTGGTATTGGTATTACTGTATAAAGTTTTGGTATTAGTGTATTAAATTTTGGTATTAGTGTATTCAATTTTGGTATTAGTGTATTCAAATTTAGTGTTAGTGTATTAAATTTTGGTATTAGTGTATTAAATTTTTGTAGTAGTGTATTAAATTTTGGTGTTAGTGTATTAAATTTTGGTATTAGTGTATTCAATTTTATTGTTAGTGTATTAAATTTTGGTATTAGTGTATTAAATTTTGGTATTAGTGTATTCAATTTCGGCATTAAATTTTGGTATTAGTGTATTCAATTTTGGTATTAGTGTATTAAATTTTGGTATTAGTGTATTAATTTTTGGTATTAGTGTAGTAAATTTTGGTATTAGTGTACTAAATTTTGGTATTAGTGTATTAAATTTTGGTATTAGTGTAGTAAATTTTGGTATTAGTGCATTAATTTTTGGTATTAGTGTATTAAATTTTGGTATTAGTGTGTTAAAAAATTGAACTAATGCAATGTACTAAGCTAAATTCAAACCCTACCTGAAAAGGTTTTACCTGACACATCTAGCAGTTGTAGATGTGGAAATAATGAACAATCAGTTAATCATCTAATAAATTACTGTCTTCTTCCTGATAGAGAAGGGTCATTTTTAACGCAGCAATCTATAACTCTTGGACTGACCTGGCCTCTGCAACATTAGCAATTATTATCAAAAAAAGCTTAAAACTTACTTTGTTCAATTTATTGAGGCAATTAACTTAGGAAAACTATAAACTGTCAAAATTAACCATTAAATTAATACTAGGAAATGAAGAAAAGTTTCTCCACAAAAACAATAGTTTATTAGCAAAGCTCGTTCAACCTAACATGAGGTCGAGTAAGACTTACCGAGCTGTTACCATCTCTGAAAAGAAAATATTTTTATGTATTTATAACTTTCAGCTTTATCTTCATGGCACTGATGATGACCTCATGTTAGGTTGACAGCGCTCTGTCAATAAACTATTGTTTTTGTGGAGAGATTTTCTTTTTCATTTCCTAGTATGAATAACTCCACTTATGCTCAATCTCATTCAAATATAAAATTAATATCCTATAATATTCAATCATCCATAAGAAAAAAATTATATCAAGTAGTAAAAAATTGTTGTATCTTTAATCAAATATAATATTTAATTATACATTAGATGCAGATTAAATCAAATGCTAAAAAAAATAATTCAAACTTTGAAGAGAACTTTAGAAGAGAAATTTAGAAGACTCAAAATTTTACTACAAGAAATAGAAAATATTCATCATAAAGGAAAAATTAAAGAAAAAATGTATTGTTTTGAGAAGCATGTAGTATCTATATGGGACATGCTGATATAATACGGCCTTTTAGTAGGAACGGTGTGATTTCGTTCCGTCGACAAATAACTTCTCGACGGAATGATTTGTCGATGGAATGTTTTGTCGTCGCAACAACCCGATTCGTTCCGTCGACAAACTCAAATTATTTGTCGATGGAACGATTTGTCGACGCAATGATTTGTCGACGCAATGATTTGTCGACGCTATGATTTGTCGATGGAATGACTTGTCGACGGAACGATACGGAGACAGTAAACACTACTGGAAGGAAAATAAAAAAAACAGCCACACACTCATACTAAAACTTTGTGAAAACCACTCAGGAGGCCTTAAAAACACTTAAAACGGATAATTCCGGAGACATTTCAGTTTCGAATTTTTTTTCTAACATAATACTTTTCCTATATACCTACGGTATAAATAAGGTAAGGTAAAAGTCGTTATAACTTTCAATATAAACGCAAATCTAAATTTAAAATAAGATAGGGAAGTATTTGAGGGCAATGGGTCTGTGACACGGGTGGAGGGGGGGGGGCGTCAGTAGAGCTTGACGTGTCTCTAATGGCCCCAAACCCAGCCTTTCAGAAATATGAAAAATATTCCCTACGCTCAGACCCTGTTACCGATAATTGTAATGTCGTGATATGAATCTTTTCAATTTTCTTTTAATAAACTGAATTTTTATTATTTCCCTTTTCTTTCCTGTCCTTTTAAAGCCAGCACCACAAAGCACGCTTAATTTTCTCCAAATGCACAAATATAAAGGCTTGGGAAAAATGTGAACATTGAAAGACCATGCCATAATGTTTTAATTAAACTGTTCTACATACAAGAAAACTGCTCTACATAAGACTGAGGGACGTATTCTTGAACATTAATTCAAGTGCTGTTGGATCGCTAAGTAGCATTGAGCTAGGTCCGTGCGTGGATGGGTGACCGCTGGGAATAAAACGGATGTTTTATGTTATGTAGTTGTTATATTATGTTTTATGACGCGCGAAGCGAGTCCAATGTAGCTAGGGCAATTTCGCCGGGTATATGCAGATTCAAACTGCTAAAATTTAGTTCATTGTGAAAAATTATTTAAAAGGGTATTTTATTTTTACCATCGGTTATCTCGGTTTTTCTTACACGAAATAAAATTAGAATACATTGGTGTAATAGAATATAACATGGTCAAGCTGTACACGTGGTGTACCATCCTATATCATATCTTAACCCTTTATGAAGGTAAAGCTAGTTTTACAACTTAGTCCTGACTCCCAACTCATAAACTGGAATCCTAGCTCGTAAACCTCTGAGCCGTATAAGGCCCACCGACCTACACCAGACTTCCAACCCTCTCAGTCCGCCCCCAACCCACAAAACCCTTATCATAAACCCTAAATTCGGTCGACTGAAGAAAACTTTCTAGTCCACTTTTATTAGGGAAGGTAAAAAATCTCATTTTTACCTTTAAACCGAAGCTTAAAAGATATCAATTTTTTAAATTAAAAATAAGTTTTGAAACGTTTATAGGATTTATACTTTAGTTCATAATTTGGGTTAAACTACATTTAATAAATTTTACTATATAAACTATGTATTTTTATACTTATTTATTAAATTTTTCATTTTACTTTTTTTTACTTATACCTTATAGGAAAAGTATTGTGTTTACGAAAAATCCGAAACCGGTATGTCTCCCAAATTATCCGTTTCAGATGTTTTAAGGCCTCCTAAGTGGTTTTCACGAAGTTGCCTATCTGTATGTGTGTGCGTCGAGTTGAAATTTAATACAGAAGTATGTCTCGTAATAAATATATGTACCAAGTTTCGATTTACAACAACAAGTATAAATATATACTTGGTTTTTTTTTTAATTTCAATAAAAGCCACCAGAGTCTAGACTGAGGCCTTACTCCAGCATTAGCATTTGAGGGCTCACATTTTTGAAATAATACTATATGCTCACAAATTTGTATCTAGAGATAAATTTAATTAATTATTGTATTCTCGACTATTGTAATTTAGTATGTAAATTTAAAAATGGAAAATTTTATACTATTATTATTATTATTGTTATTATATGATTGTTGTTGGTTCATAAAACTTAGCAGGATCGAGCGTGATCACCTCTTAGATGGATGACCGCTGGTAATAAAGCTAATGTAATTAATATCTGAGGACAATCGAAGCAAGTCCAAAGACGTATTGAAGTATAAATTTGGCTAATTGTATATTCTGAGGATGAGCATAGCGACTCCAATTTAAGGAGGATGAGCGTTGCAAATCCGATCTGACGATAAAAAGTTCTGAGGTACCCCGTACCCGATTTTTATTTATTTATTTCAATTTTTTTTATTAAATTTATACTTCATTTCTAATTGTTTTGATAAGTTATTTTAAATTAATTTTTCAGTTTTTTTGGAAGTTATTTATTTTGTTTTTTAATGCTGAAAAATTCCAATATATTACAGACGTGAAGGAATTAAGTTTTTAACAAATCAAGTTTTTTAGTTTTTACTGATACTAAGTTTAGATATGGTTTAATTTTATTTAACTTTACTTTCGCTTAATCATATTTTTTATTTATATTCTTTTACTTGACATTAATGTGATTAGGACCAGGCAAGTACTTTTGTTTAATTTTATTTCTTTATACTTACTTTTATAATTTATTTTTTACACTTTTGTTTTTGTGTTATTTCTCTTTACTTAATAAAACAGTTTTTGCTTTTAGATAACTATTAATACTATTACTGTTTAGTTCATTAAGTTCAGACACAGTCAATTTTGATTTACCTTCGCTTTCTTTTTATCAAATTATTTTTTTATTTACTATTATGTTATTTCATTTTATTTTTTTTTTATCTTGCTGTAGAGATAAAATTGAAATATCATTTCGCCTTAGTTCTGGTCTAATCGACCGTAATGTACTTCAAGTTTTATTTATTACTTCTTCTTGTTCTTATTTGATGTTTTATGATGACTCAATTTACCCGTTCAGTCAGGTAAGACTAATCTGTACAAATTCTTTTTGAGAATGTAAAAAAAATCTGTAAAAAATATATCTTTTTCTTTCAAGTTAAGAAACTTAATTTATTTTTAAATTGCCTTTAAAATGAGAAATTCAATATAAAATATCTATTTATTTTATTAGTGGTCAACCAAAATGTTAATTTTATGTTATTAGCACCCTTATGTTGTTTAGTTACATAAATTTTAATTTTATTATAGTAAACCATAGTCAATTGTTGCATATTTCGTAAATATTATTATACAATAGCGATGTTGAGTAGTTTTGCTTTGATAAACGTAAATTTTCGTAACTAACTACTGGAGCATGCATTTAAGCGCTTGTTGAGGTAGAAGCATACGTTCCAGCAGTTTTAGTGGTTGCTAACTACTAGAGTACGCGTTTGGGCGCTTGTAATAGTAGCCTACTGCTGGAGCATGCGTTTGAGGGCTTGTAGTGGTAACTAACTATTGAGGTATAAGTTCGACTATTTATTGAAGTAGAAGCATACGTTCCAGCACTTGTAGTAGCTAACAGCACGTTGTAGTAGTAGCTAACTGCTGGAGCATGCGTTTGAGGGCTTGTAGTAGTAGCTAAGTACTGGAGCATGCGTTTGAGGGCTTGTAGTAGTAGCTAACTACTGGAGCAAGCGTTTGAGGGCTTGTAGTAGTAGCTAACTGCTGGAGCATGCGTTTGAGGGCTTGTAGTAGTAGCTAACTACTGGAGCATGCGTTTGAGGGCTTGTAGTAGTAGCTAACTACTGGAGCATGCGTTTGAGACCATGTAGTAGTACCTAACTACTGGAGCATGCGTTTGAGGGCTTGTAGTAGTAGCTAACTACTGGAGCATGCGTTTAAGGGCTTGTAGGGGTAACAACTATTAAAACATGAGTTCGAGTGCTTCTAGTGGTAACTAACTACTGGAGCATGCGTTTGAGACCATGTAGTAGTAGCTAACTATTGAAGCATGCGTTCGAGCGCTTGTAGTAGTAACTAAGTACTGAAGCAGGTAATAATAATTTCAGGCCGTGTTTTACGGTTTTTTTAGTCTTTTTTTAACTACTTACCAAGTTCTTACCAAAACCAGGGATGTATTGTCGGGAAAACTGACCACATATTATGGGAAATTTTAAACATGTCGTTTAAACAAGACCAAAGAACCCAAAAAAGTTCCCCAGGGAATAGAGTACTCGGAAAAGTAACCTCTCCTTTGTATTCCATTTACTTTGACCCTGGAAGACCTATTTCTCGAGTAGCTGATTTCCTAGCTACTCGACGCGATGTTTTGGCAGGATTCTTATTTTCTAGTATTAGAACACTTTGGTAAACTAGTTAACTCATATATTAAATAATATTGTTACAAACTTTCACAAGCTATATCTCTGACAGATTATGTCAATATTAAGACAAGCTAGGTGTCAAAGCGAAATCCAACACCCCCACTCGATTTGCACACCATCTTGTATTAATATTATTATTATTATTATTATTTTTTTTTTTTTATTTATTTATTTATTTTTTTTTTTTTTATTTATTTATTTATTTATTTATTATTTTTTTTTTAATTATTGGTACATTCTTGTTGTTGGTTCTGATCCCCCCCACTCAACAAGATGCCTATATCTTGTCTAAACGCTTCAATCTTTAATTGAGTCGTAGGTTTCGTCAATGCATCAGCCACCATGTTTTTTCCTTCTTGGTAAACGAAGACTACATTTTTATCTTCAACAAGAGTTTTTACAAAGTGGTATTTAATGTCCACATGTTTTGTTCGGCTGCTGAACTGGTCATTTTTTGTCATAGCTATGCAGCCTTGGTTGTCTTCAAAGATAGTAGTTGGTTGTTCTTGCGGAAATCCAAAGTCTGCCAAGAGCTGCCTCAGCCAGAGTGCTTCTTGGCATGCATATGCTGCGGCTATATACTCCGCTTCTGTGGATGAGAGTGCGACCGAGTTTTGTTTTCTTGTCGACCACGAAATAGCACTTTTCCCTAAAAAGAAAATATAACCACTCGTTGATTTCCTGTCATCCCGGTCTCCAGCCCAATCTGCGTCTGTATACCCGGTTAAGATTGGCTGTTCATAAGTTTTTAGTGACAGTGTTATTTTCATGTCTTTTGTTGTTTTTAGGTATTTTATGACTCGTTTGACTGCGTTCCAATCTCTTTGTCTTGGTTTACTGACTCTTCTTCCAAGGCAGCTGACTGGCCAGGCAATATCTGGTCTAGTAGTGGTAGAAAGGTAAAGCAATGAGCCAATTGCTGATCTGTAATCATCATTGTTTTCCAGCAAATCGTCTTCTCCTTGAAGTGCTGGGTATGATAGATCCAATGGTGTTGCTGCTCCGGCTGCATCCTCTAGATTAAATTTCTTGATTAGTTCATCAATTTTTTGTGTCTGACTCAGTACAAAGCTTTGCTCTTTCCTTTCTACTTTTATACCTAAGTAGTAGGACACTTCTCCTAAATTTTTAATTTCGAATTGTTTGTTTAGCAACTCTGCTACAGATTTAATTTTTAGCGATGTCGGAGGTCCTATGGAAAATGTTACTCCATCAGGAAATAAATATTATGTTACTTTTACTGATAGTTATTCCCTAATCCCTAAGTTACAAACTTTCACAAGCTATATCTCTGACAGATTATGTCAATATTAAGACAAGCTAGGTGTCAAAGCGAAATCCAACAAGGATCAGTTATCACGTAATCTCACTCGATCGACTAAACAAATACGCTGTAAGAACCGTGAAGTTAGTTGACCGTATTGCATACGTATGCAATACTATCGCCTGTTAAATACGCTGTGTGAACGTAGTAACAGTTTGATCAAAGGTCGAGTTTGAGTGTGCTCATCAATGCACTGAGAAATCATATTTATTCCACCTCCATCCCAATATTTATATAGTGAACTCGATCCTATTTTTCAATCGTTTTGTAAACGTGTAACTAATTG
This sequence comes from Microvelia longipes, assembly GCA_018340805.1. NCBI lineage: Eukaryota > Metazoa > Arthropoda > Insecta > Hemiptera > Veliidae > Microvelia > Microvelia longipes. Next base: position 51,393,953 of record JACMZG010001863.1, read on the forward strand.
ACTTTAATGTTACTTAACGGTCTAAATAATTAATATTGGTTTAATAATTTGTATTAGATTTTTTTATCTTCAGGACTAGATCAAACTATTCGCTCTAAATTGTAGTTAATAAAATTTTATATTATTTTTTTTATAGTTATCTAAGCTATGTTTACTCGGGAGCTACGTGCTACAAGGGCGTAACTAGTCGATTCTCAACGCTTCCCAGCAAATCCGTAACAATCGACCCAACAAAAAATCCCCTTGGTTTACTGATTGAAATCCTCTCGGAAAGAAACTAACATTTTAAAGTTTACTTAGAAGAAGATCTGGTGTAACTTCAATTAAAATTGATGAGGTAGAAAGACAATGGGGAGTCGGTGTAGCTTGAAGCCAACGGGTTTTTTGATTTGACCACCCAATGATGTAATTGAAAACAAAATGTTCTTTTGAACACAAAAAAAAAGTTGTTGATAAAGGTAAACGTCATTCTATTACCATTACACAAAGCCGCATGCGCTTTGTTTTCATTGCATTTTAACTGAAGAAAAAAAATCGGGTACGGGGTACCTCGGAACTTTTCCTCATAACATCGGATTCCCTACGCTCATCATCCCTACTTAGGACTCGCTTCGCAAATCTCAGAAATTACATGTCGCCATAATACTGTTGCAAGTCTTCAGACTCGCTTCGCTCGTCCTTAGATTGGTAAATACATTAGTTTTATTGACGGCGGTCACCTAGTCAGGCAATGACCTCGCTCGATACTGCTTAACTGTTATGATCCAACAGAAGCCTTAAATACTTGCCGTATGTAAACGAAACTAGTACATTTATGTATTACGTCAAGGAATTTACTTGTGTCAAATTACAACTCAATTAGTTATTTTTTGTTGTTTCACAATATTTAAATATTTTCCGAATAGTACAACTATAGCGGTAGATTGATTTTTGTACAAAGTTTCAACTTTCTAGCATAAATACACTGGGAGCAACAATAATAACACACACACATACCGACAGACAACTTTGAGATAACCACTCAGGAGACCTTAAAAACACCTGAAACGGATAATTCCGGTTTCATCCCTGTTCAGATTATTTTTTGCAAACACAATACTTTTCATATATACATATATGAAAACATATACCTACGGTAAATGAGGAAAAGTAAAAAGGGTACGAGGAACCTCAGTACTTTTCCTCACAGCTCCTGATTCCCTTCGCTCGTGCGAAGGGAAAGTACAAAGCTTAAGTAAGTACTACTTCGGTCTCTCTGAGTACAAACGTCAGAATAAAATAGTGTACCAAATTTATGGGTGTTATGACTTCGGTCTCACTTGATTCACTTTCAGAATGTTTTATCATCATTCAAAGCTTAAGGTGGTATTAGTTTGGTCTCGTTTTGTGTTCGACCTCTCATTTATTAGTTAACTAACTTTATAGAATGGTTAACTAAATTTTGTTACTTAAAGGTTCAAAAACGATTACAGTAGATATACATTGAATTATGTAATAAGAAACTACGTTTTATCTTCATGAAAGCTTCTAAGTACCGGCTGTCTCTCTTTGCAGCCTGTTTTTTTTTCAATCCTTTAAATGAAAAATAAATGTGTTACTTTGAATTTTCCAGGTAAAATCTCATATTTTGAAAGATGAAAGACAGAATTTTCCATATAATTTTAAAAATCACACCAAAATATTTATATTTTTGCAAAAAACACACAAAGTAAAAGTTTAATAACATTCAACCAATTATGAAAGTAGCAGAACAGAAATACAATCCCCTCCTGATTAGGATAGTATCCTGCCAAAATGGCATAGCTGTTTAGCTAAGACTTGCCAAAATGATATAGCTGTTTAGCTAAGGCATGCCAAAATGGCTTAGCTTTTAGATAAGACCTGCCGGAACGGCACAGTTGTTCAGCTAAAACCTCCCGAAATGGCATAGCTGTTTAGCTTAGAGAATTTTATGAGAATGATAGCCGTCGGTTATCATTTTTAAATCCCTAAAAGTATTTTCGTCGGAGATTCCAGACAATTTATTTAAATAATTGACTTTATGGCTGATTGAACTTCTAATGAGAATGAAGATTTAGGTCTTCCGGGAGGTTCCGCGACAATATAGATGAAGAATCCGACAGAGTTCAGCTTTGTAGAGCATTGTGTTTCCATGATGTCCGACATCCTTGAAGATGACTCCCACAGTGTAAGCGAAACGTCGGATTCTTCTTCTACATTGACGCGGTCATCCCCGGAAGACCTAAATCGTCATGACAATAACCGAGGAAGCCTACGCAGTTTATTTTCTAATGTGAATGTTTTATTATACATTTTAAACGTGTTCAAAGCCACAATAATTCTGATACATTTTATTGACCATTTGTATTTTGTTTAATAGATTAATAGAATAATTATTTATTATATCATTTTGATACTACCGAGTTTTGCAAAACATGAAGAGTTGACACAATACAATTGTGGGAGAGACACCAAGGAAATGTAACAAGCAAAATGCAATGCTACATCTGGGAACTGTTCCATCATTCGACATTCGTCATACTCTGTTTCGTTACGTCTAACTCATCAGGGCACCGACAGAGCCTGAACTCACTCTGACCTTCAATCAATACCGAAGAATATAATGTGAAGTACTTACCAGAGACGAGCGGTGCTCTCTTACCGCCATCATGCATGGCAAGCAAAACATATATCACTTTGATACTACCGAGTTTTGCAAAACATGAATAGTTGACACAATATAATTGTGCGAGAGACACCAAGGAAATGTAACAAGCAAAATGCAATGCTACATCTGGGAACTGTTTCATCATTCGACATTCGTCATACTTTGATGGCTCGACATAATGTTATGTCCCACTCTGTTTCGTTACGTCTAATCATCAGGGCGCCTGAATTGATTGAAGGTCAGAGTGAGTTCAGGCTCTGTCGGCGCCCTGATGAGTTAGACGTAACGAAACAGAGTGGGACATGACATTATGTCGAGCCATCAAGTATGACGAATGTCGAATGATAGAAAAGTTCCCAGATGTAGCATTGCATTTTGCTTGTTACATTTCCTTGGTGTTTCTCGCACAATTATATTGTGTTAATTATTTATTAGTTAAATAAATGGATGTATAGCAATTAAGGCCAATGCCAAAAAAATAAAATGCAAAGTATCTTATCTATGCTATCAGTTGTATATTTTTAAGTGACTATTAACATCATCGATTTTTATTGTTTTTTTTTACTTGCTTAATTTATAAGATCAAATTTTGTTATTATACGTTCATAGAATTAAAAAAATTCTGGCGCGGTGGTCCGCATGTCGGGCGAATTTCCTTTGGATGCGTGTTTCCGTGCTTTTTACATTATATAAGTTTATAACTAGTAAATAAATAATTCCGGCGCGGTGGTCCGCTGTCGGGCGAATTTCATTTAGAATGCGTGTTTCCGTGCTAAACAACCCATTTCTTGCTTATGCAAGAACCATGCCCATTGCGTGGTTCCGGTTCATGCTTTAGAACCTTAGCAGTTACTCAATTGTCAAGCACTGCTCGTAACTCATTTTGTCTGTATTTTCCAAAGGAAATGCGCATAATTATCCAGTTGGTTGTACAAACCTATGCCTCTTAAATTAGAAGTACGCACTATTATTTGCACTAGATTAAAGCTTAGTTACTTATATTTAAGCTTAGTCAGTTATCTTAAAAGGTTTTAGCGCATTTCCTTTGGAAAATACAGACAAAATGAGTTACGAGCAGTGCTTGACAATTGAGTAACTGCTAAGGTTCTAAAGCATGAACTGGAACCACGCAATGGGCATGGTTCTTGCATAAGCAAGAAATGGGTTGTTTAGCACGGAAACACGCATTCTAAATGAAATTCGCCCGACAGCGGACCACCGCGCCGGAATTATTTATTTACTAGTTATAAACTTATATAATGTAAAAAGCACGGAAACACGCATCCAAAGAAATTCGCCCGACATGCGGACCACCGCGCCAGAATTATTTTTAGTTGTAAACTTATATTAGGTAAAAAAACGATAAAAAATTATTGTCCCTACTAGGATTTGAACCCAGGTACTCTGGGTTTGAGAGCTCGCATCCAAAGGAAATTCGCCCGACATGCGGACCACCGCGCCAGAATTATTTTCTAGTTGTAAACTTATATTAAGTAAAAAAAAACGATAAAAAAATTATCGACCCTTCCAGGATGTGAACCCAGGTACCCTGAGTTTGAGCGGTCGTATTGACTCCGGACCACTGCCATTCAACTCAGAGGCCCAAAAAACATTGAAAACGACACCCTACTCGAAATTTAATTTTCAACAACCGTAATGTTGGTTTTCTATATTTTTTGTGGTTTTTTCGACTTTTTGGTAACTTAAGGTGGTCGTATCGTCTTCGGACCGGTTTCATTCGATTCAGCGCCCAAAATTACATAGAAAACGACACCCTACTCGAAATTTATTTTTTATCGACCTAAATTTTGGTTTTTGGTAATTTACAATGGTTTTTTCGATTTTTAGGTCACTTAGAGTAGTCGTATCGACTTCGGACCGGTTTCATTCGATTCAGCGTCTCAAAAAACATAAATATTGACCTTTTTCGCGGCAAAAAATATTAACCCTGAATTTTGCTGATTTTTTGAAAATTTCGCTGACTCAGCAACCTGGGTTAATGACGTCACAAAAACCTGGTTTTCAATAGGGTTCGTGTCCTCCCGAAGGTTGATTTTTGTACCAAGTTTGGTTATAAAATATTAATCCGTTCGAAAGATAGAGTGTTTACAAGAAAGTGACTAGAAATACATATATATATATATATTATATATATATATATATATATATATATATATATATATATATATATATATATATAAAGTCTCGCGAAATTTTTTCGTCATTAGGGACCTCTGAAACGGATTTGTGTCGTGGTCGAGGTTCGAATTCCGCCATGACGCCTATCCCATTAGCGAATTTTTTCCCAAAGAAAATTCGCTAAAAACAAATAAATTATAAATTAAAGTTGATAAATAACTGTATTGATAATATTTCATGATGGTCCTTTTAAAAATGTAACTTCTTATTTGCTAAATTTTTTAATTAGCGCTAATTCAAGTTGTAGCTAATTCAAACACGTGACTCAAAACTTCAAAATCGTCGTTTAAGTAGTTATCGATTTAATATTATGTTCTCTTTGCTGATCTACTGCTTGTGTCGAATATCACTAACCCAATACGTTTTAATACTGTCGAAATTAATTTTGAAACCCTGTTTCTTTAGACAGAAATATTTGGTAAGGTATTTACTAGAGGCTTATTCCGGCCAATATATCCTCTGTAGGAGGGAAATGTGATATAGGGTCTATGAAAGACAGCGGATATTAGGGTCAAAACTGGACCCTTCTTTTCACTCTTATTCTGACAATCCTGAGCTAAAACCTTTTCTTACTTTGTACTCGTTATGAAATTACGCTTAACCTACGTGTGCGGAGTCTTCCGCGGTTGGTTTTCCTCAATTCTTGGTTTAAGTGAATAATCAAATTTACCGAAATTAAATTTAATTGATACAGTGTAAACGTAAATATTTAGTGAGCTAATTACTAAGACCCAAAGCATGAAATTACTTATACGAAGGTTTGGTAACAATTTACAACCGGAAAAATTTAGTACCTCAAAGAAGCGAACTACAAGCGTTATCTTGACTTATACAACTACTTGACTTATCTAACAATCAACAAATTTGATTATTTTTTTTCCTTCAGAATAATTAACTTTTCGTTGCCTATAGACTTTTACAATTTTTAAAAACATCTGAAAACAGTAACATAATAAACTGCGTAGGCTTCCGCGGTTATTGTCGTGAAGATTTAGGTCTTCCGGTGGTGACCGCGTCTATACAGATGAAAAATCCGACGTTTCGCTTCCACTGTGGGAGGCATCCTTTGGGATGTAGGACATCATGGATAGAAACACAATGCTCTACAAAACTGAACTCAACACAGTTTTGTTTTAAGTTCAAAATTGATTATTTGTATTTGAACTCAATAGTTCAGTTTTGTAGAGCATTGTGTTTCTATTCATGATATCCTACATCCCTGAAGATGCCTCCCACAGTGGAAGCGAAAAGTCGGATTCTTCATCTACATTGACGCAGTCATCACCGGAAGACCTAAATCTTCATAACAGTAACATAGTCTTCCTAACATAAAGGTTCTCGATTAGAATTATAACTATACAAAGTTTAAAAGGCAAAAAGCGAGGAATTAAGCCACGCCCACTCAATTGAAAGGTAGGTCCTCCGCCGCGCTAGTGTCGACCGGAATCTAAATCTTTCACCTTTGAGTCGACAGTCTTACTGTTTACCTATAGTCTCTGGTCTAAACACACGTTAAAACATTTATTATTTACCTACCTTGCAAACTAAAACTATTTTAAGTGTTTATAGAAGGAGATAATTATTAAGATAAATAGAAGAAACATTAAAAAGCATTTTTCTGTTAATTATTTTTTAACAATATTTTTATTAAACTTATTATAATTATAGGCTAAATTATTAATACTACATACGAAGTAAATATGAATGAAAAACTAAACAAAAAATTTATAATGTTTTTGTTTTATAAATGTATACAGTTTTTGAATATATGTAATCCTTCATTTGACATGACTTACGACTTATTTAAGACTTAATAATTAAATAAGTTTTTATAAATAAAATTATGTGTAACTTCGATTTGTTAGGTTGGCATCGATGGGGCATCAGCCCAAAATCTCTTTATCAGTAGATTACTTGAGCTGCGTTCGCGAGTGCAGACCAATCAGATGGATCTGACCAAAGGGCCGTTTTCAGTATGTTGTTCCTGGTTAGAAGACAGAGTTACTTTTTGGTGGCGAGTGCTGACCAATTAGATTGATCTGACGAAAGGGCCGTTTTCAGCATGTTGTTCCTGGTTAGAAGACGGAGTTACTTATTGGTGGGCATATCTCAAAAACCAAGGTGGCTTTGCTGATCAAAGTGACTGAAAAATGGTGGGCTACTTGACTCAGGTCTACCAACAGTTTTGATTTATTTGTCCACTTTTTCGCCGACTTAAAAAAACGTATTTATTATAACGTTACAATAGTTATTGTTAGTTATTTAGTTTATTCAGTTATTTCAGTTATTAGTTTTTTATTCAGTTTATTTCAGTTATTCAGTTATTGTTATTATTCCGTTGATTCGTCAAATTTAGCAATGATGAGATAGAATAAACCCTAAAGTTGGAATAATAAACATCAACACAAAACATAAACAAGATTTACAATGTATTGACGAGAATATCAAGGCGTTAACAAAGGCAATCACGTTGTTATTAAAAGGTTATTCCGAAAACCGTGAAATTAGTTATTATTAAAGCTTTTGAGGAGGAATAGGTCCAAAATAATAAATAAAACTAATTTTGTTGAGCTTTCGATATCATTTTATCTTTTCAAGGCTTAACATAATAAATAATAACAAAAAACCAGTTACATGGTTTGTTTTTGTTATTATTTATTATGTTAAGCCTTGAAAAAGATAAAATTATATCAAAAGCTCAGCAAAATCAGTTTTATTCATTATTTTGGACCTGTTCCTCCTCAAAAGCATTAATAATTTAAAATAGAGGTGCCTATAAAGTTTTTTGTCTTATAATAACATGAGGTCAAGAAATTAGTTACCACAGATTTTAAGCAGAGTTCGCCAATTTGACTCTGGTCACTTCGGTGGTAGGGGTAAAATAATAGTTATGACACTGACCAATTTCGATCGATCGGTTCATACTCGTGAACTTACTCTTTGTGTATGCCATAGATATATATTATTAGATAGGGCCATAGAGATATATTATTAGATAGGGCCATAGAGATATATTATTAGGGTCATAGAGATATATTAGATTAGGGCCATAGAGATATATTATTAAGATAGGGCCATAGAGATATATTATTAGATGGGCCATAGAGGATAGGGCCATAGAGATAAATTATTACATTGGGTCATAGAGATATATTATTAGATAGGGCCCTAGAGATATATTATTAGATAGGGCCATAGAGATATATTATTAGATAGGGCCATAGAGATAGATTACCCTATATTAATGCCTTGAAGATAGAAACGTCTTTTTGGGTTCCCAGTAACCTCATTGAATCCTCCTCAAAGCATGTTTTAAGGTTATGATAAATCAATCGTCGTCAAGATTTCACACATTGCTTGCTATACTATAAAAGTTACTGTCATTTTTATTTATTTATTTATTTATTTATTTAATGATTTTTTAATGAGCCCCTAAAACAGAAAAACCACAAGTAGGCGCTCAGTACAAAAATTACCAAAAATAACATAAGGCTATAAAAAAAAAATTAAAATTTATTTTAAATTTTATTTAATTAAAATTTATTTTGTTCTGTTTATTTGGTTATAGTAATTGTCGAAGGTGTTCAGGTTAGCAATAATATTTTTATGGGGTATGCTAAGTGTTTGATTGTTTTATCTTGAGTGAATTTTTTTTTTTAAACATTATTTTATTGATTATTACAACAACAATTATGATTGTTACAAGTATTAGAGTTAAATGGTTTTTAGTGGCTTTGAGAGACTTGTTAGAGAAACAATCCAGTGATTGCACTCAGGCGGGAGTGATTAAGCTAGTCAAAATATAGGGGTAAAATAGATAATAAACAATAATAAAAATAAAAATAAATAAAAATTAAAAAAAATAAATAAATGATAATAAAAAAAAAAATGAAAGATAAGATAGGGAGCATATAACCCAAAGAGCCTGCAGCCTCTGACAGCTAAGGTCTCACTAAGAGGCTTTCATAGCCACAGCTTTTTAGCTGGGGAGGCTGCAGTACCCTTAGGGGGAGGCGGTATTATAGCGGGTTTAATTGATCTCTGGGCCACTGCCGCCTCAGACGTCTGACAGGATTGTCCGGAAGGGTTTCAGAGGAAAGAAGTTGTACAAGAGGATTGGGATGATCGATAAGGGATTCATGGAATTTTTGATGACGGGATTTGGAGAGGTCTCTGACAAATGGGACATTGAGGTCATTATGGATTGGTAAGGTTTGAAACATAGAATGGAGCATTGGTGATTTCCTTAGGATTTTTGACTGGAGGGTTTGGAGGCGTTGAGAGTTGGAAGGCTTGGTGCTACCCCACACTTCTAGACCATAGGCCCACGCGGGTTTTAGGACTACATTATAGATTCGAAGCTTGTTGCTCAGTGATAATTTTGACCTATGGTCTAAAAGACGCAGCAAGAAACTTGTATCGTCTTGTAACGTCAGTACGTTTTAATTTTTAGCTGGCAGCTTCGTAGCTGCCAGTTCAATCGTCTGTCAAGGTTTAGGCCAAGATATCGGACGGAGGATGATTGAGGAATGAGAACTTGAATCTTGAGTGAATAAAACAATTAATTATGTAATTGACTCATTTCGGACTGTGGTATTTTTTTCTCATATAGATACTATTACTATAGATTCCAGATCGGTTGAATTTAAATTGAATTGATTTGTTTTGATTGATTTTGTTGATCGATTTATTAGTTTTGATATGTAAGCTGAACGTATCCGATTATTAATTTAAAGAAATAAAACAGTGTATAAAATTAAAGTAACTTGTATTATAGTGATGTTTATAATACAAATCATGTACGGAAAGTAAACAACTATTGATTTATTATAACCTTAAGGGGGTTTTGTTAAGGTTACATAGAGCTCTGAGAGACTTGATATGTTTCAAGGCTCTCAATGTATATATTTTATCTATGTATTTTATATGCCCTCTCTATTATTATATCTCCTTTGTTTTCCCAGTAACCCAAACTTTATTTAACGTAAATGCAACGAAATGAAATTAAATTTGGTCTAAACCCAAATCAATGTTCTACTTAAGTATCTTTGTGCAAGTTCTGTTTTGTTTTTACATTAATACTATTTCCGCAGAATCTTAAAGTTGGAAGCTGGACATTCGGCAACCGAGTAAAAATGAATAAAAAAGAGGATGTACTTAAAAAAGAGGCTATAGGGGACCGAAAAAAGATATTATTTCTTTCACTCTGATGATACTTTAGAATCAGCATTTTCTTTCTTGTTTCTCTATTTCATGAAATTTTTTGAGAAGAAGTTAAGCAAATTCAAGTTGCCGTGCCGTTTATACTTAGATACTGACTCAATTTTGAATACTTTGACGTGACAGCTTACAATTTACAATACTCAATAGCTAAATTATTTATCAAATTAATAACTATAACAACAAACGCTTTAAATGTGTGTTAACTCCACAAGTAAGTAAGATCACTGCTCTTCTGTGAATGAGACACAGAATTTCTCTAGTCTTTGCTTGGAATTACTATCTTATATCCAAAGGAGTAAGTAAAATGGCCTAAGACTTGGCCTACTTGCTTGGTGATGTCTCGCCTTTACCTAATTGCTATTGTATTACCTGTTTAAAATGGTCTCCTGAATGATTTTCGCAAAGTTGTCTGTATGTGTGTGTGAGCGTGTGTGTGTGTCTGTTATCATCGTAGCTCCCAATGTATTTATGCTATACAGTTGAAACTTTGAACAATAATCAGTCCACTGCTTTTGTTGTGCTATTCGGAAAAACATATTTATGACAACATTAACCTGCAATAATAACCAAAAATGTCGCAAGATCATAAAACGTGGAAATAATTCCGGCGCGGTGGTCCGCTGTCGGGCGAATTTCATTTAGAATGCGTGTTTCCGTGCTAAACAACCCATTTCTTACTTATGCAAGAACCATGCCCATTGCGTGGTTCTGGTTCATGCTTTAGAACCTAAGCAGTTATTCAATTGTCAAGCTCTGCTCGTAACTCATTTTGTCTGTATTTTCTAAAGGAAATGCGCATAATTATCCAGTTGGTGGTACAAAACTATGCCTCTAAAATTAGAAGTACGCACTATTATTTGCACTAATTTAAAGATTAGACTCTTATCTTTAAGCTTAGTCAGTTATCTTTAAAGGTTTTAGCGCGGTTTTTTGTCTTTTTTGACAATTGAATAACTGCTTAGGTTCTAAAGCATGAACCAGAACCACGCAATGGGCATGGTTCTTGCATAAGTAAGAAATGGGTTGTTTAGCACGGAAACACGCATTCTAAATGAAATTCGCCCGACAGCGGACCACCGCGCCGGAATTATTTATTTAGTAGTTGTAAACTTATATAATGTAAAAAACTATAAAAATTATCATTCCAACCAGGATTGTTGTTAAGCACGGAAACACGCATCCAAAGGAAATTCGCCCGACATGCGGACCACCGCGCCAGAATTATTTTCTAGTTGTAAACTTATATTAGGTAAAAAGAACGACAAAAAACTATTGTCCCTACTAGGATTTGAACCCAGGTACTCTGGGTTTGAGTGCTCACATCCAAAGGAAATTCGCCCGACATGTGGACCCACCGCGCCAGAAATTATTTTCTAGTTGTAAACTTATATTAAGTAAAAAAAAAACCGATAAATAATTATCGACCCTTCCAGGATGTGAACCCAGGTACCCTGAGTTTAAGTGGTCGTATTGACTCCGGACCACTGGCATTCAACTCAGAGGCCAAAAAAACATTGAAAACGACACCCTACTCGAAATTTAATTTTTAACGACCGTAATTTTGGTTTCCTATAATTTTTGTGTTTTTTTTTTATTTACTTTTTGGTAACTTAAAGTGGTCGTATCGACCTCGGACTGGTTTCATTCGATTCAGCGCCCAAATTACATAGAAACGCACCCACTCGAAATTTATTTTTATCGACCTTAAATTTTGGTTTTTGGTAATTTACAATGGTTTTTTCGATTTTTAGGTCACTTAATATGGTCGTATCGACTTCGGACCGGTTTCATTCGATTCAGCGCCCAAAATTACATAGAAAAAACGACACCCTACTCGAAATTTTTTTTATCGACCTAAATTTTGGTTTTTGGTAATTTACAATGGTTTTTTCGATTTAGGTCACTTAATATGGTCGTATCGACTTCGGACCGGTTCATTCGATTCAGCGCCAAAATTACATAGAAAAACGACACCCTACTCGAAATTTATTTTTTATCGACCTAAATTTTGGTTTTTTGGTAATTTACAATGGTTTCGATTTTTAGGTCACTTAATTAGTCGTATCGACTTCGGATCAGTTTCATTCGATTCAGCGTCTCAAAAAACAAAATATTGACCTTTTTGGCGCGAAAAATAAACCCTGAATTTGCCGATTTTTGAAAATTTTGCTGACTCAGCAAAACCGGGTTAATGAAGTCACAAAAAACGTGGTTTTCAATAGGGTTTGTGTCCTCCCGAAGGTTGATTTTTGTACCAAAAATCAATTTTTGGTTAAAAAATATTAATCCGTTCGAAAGATAGAGGTGTTTACAAAGAAAGTGCTTTAGAAATACATATAATATACATATATATGATATATATATATATTATATATTATATATATATATAATATATATATATATATATTATATATATATATTAATATAATATATATATATATATATATAATATATATATATATATATAATATATATATATATATATATATTAAAGTCTCGCGAAACGTATTTTTTTGTCATTAGGGACCTCTGAAACGGATTTGTGTCGTGGTCCGAGGGTTCGAATTGCGCCCATGACGCCTATCCCATTAGCCGAATTTCCAAAGGAAATCCGCTAAAATTGATTGCTATCCAATTGAAATTTATCACGCATTTAGACTTGTATAAGACTAACATATGTGCAAGTTTCATCTCATCAGCATTAGTTCAACTTTATGTTTTCTGTATATCACCTATTTTACAATTCATAATGGTTTTAAAGCAAGTTTTGATTAGTTGGATTAGTGGAGAAAATGTACATTACATTTGTATTCTAAATAATTAAAACTCAGAGACCATATCAAAATTATTATTAAATAATAAGATTAAAATACGGCATTTAAACGTATAAATATCATATCTTTGTGTTTGATTTTGCATCTTAAATTTGAAACGCTAAACTTAGACGCATCTAAATTAGACGCTCGTAACTTAATGCACACTTTATTATGGTTGTTCAATGTTGAATCAACAGTTATGTGTGGTTGCATGACGTAAACTTTAAAAATACCATTAAGTTGTTGCTCAAAGTCTCATTTGAGTCTAATTTGACATGCATAGCTTAAAGTCAAATTAGACTCATGCTTGTTGGTCTACGTTGACTCTAAGCTATGCATCTCAAATTAGACTCATGCTTGTAGGTCAACGTTGAATCTAAGCTATGCATTTTGAATTAGACTCATGCTTATTGGTCAACGTTGACTCAAAGCTATGCATCTCAAATTATTCTCATGCTTATTGGTTAACGTTGACTCTTACAGTAAATGTGCCAACGTCAGCTTTACAAAATATTTATCGTTGCTTAACGTAGACTTGACAAATGAAGAATAAATAAAAAGTGATTTTTCCCTGATTAAAACTACATTGCTTTAAATTGAATTTATTTTGTCTTTGGGCCTATTAAAAATTCTTAATACTTTATTGAAGTAAAAGATATTACTTTATAAACAATAAAATGTATTTTAAGCCAGAATCAATAAAGTAATAAACCAAGTTTACAAAGCGTGGGATGTGTTTGTATTATAGGAAAGTCGAAACAATATTAATTTTATATTAATAATACAACGAAACGCTTCAAGCCAAATGACCAAAGCTTAAGTACTCCATCTTCTCCTTCTATTTAAACCTGTATGTTTTACAAATATATATATTTGTCTTAATTGCGCTCTTTTCTGTTAGGCCCTGTTACTTAATTGCGCTCTTTTCTGTTAGGCCCTGTTACTTAATTGCGCTCTTTTCTGTTAGGCCCTGTTACTTAATTGCGCTCTTTTTTGTTAGGCCCTGTGGCTTAATTGCGCTTTTTTCTGTTAGGCCCTGTGACTTAATGCGCTTTTTCTGTTAGCCCTGTGGACATGCGTTTATAAATGTACAATGTTGTTTCATTATTTATTTTAATGGATGTTTTCTCTTGTTTTTTTCAGGTAAGATGTCTAACTAGACTTATTTCTAATCGAAGGTAGAATTAACATAGGTAGTAAAATTTATTTTAGTTTTTCTTGATCAATTTTAAATTAATGATTATTTATAATTAATATATGTATATTCTCTTAATTACAAAATTGTTTCAATAAGTTTATTCTCAATAATTTAATAGATTATTGACTTTGCTGAATCATTTACTGTCGAAACTCATGCAACGAGTAGGGGTTATTTTATTTATTTTATCTTTGATTAAAGAACACTCGTCCAGCTGTAACGAATGAATAAGTTGGAAACCCTTTGTAATGCAATCAATGCTAGAGAAGTTTGTTTGCATTTTATATGTATTTAAGTAAAATCAGGAACAACTTCAAGAAGCAGAGCATTGATTTTAATTTAGAAATTCAAGGTAAAGGTAAGTAAAAAGAAAATAGGTATGAGTCAGAAAAGAGTAGGCATAAGTAGAAAAAGCTTATGTGTAAGGAAAAAAGAGTAGTTTTATAAAAAAAAAGATGTATATGTGAGAAAAGAGTAGGTATAAGTAAGAAAAGAGTGGGGGTAAGTAAGAAAAGAGTACGTATAAGTAAGAAAAGAGTAGGTATAAGTAAGAGAAGATGGTATAAGTAAGAAAAGAGTAGGTATATATACAACTCATATTTACATTGAAACTTATCTTAAAATCTCTTCCAGCATCGGCATCAAAATCAATTTCAAATTTACGAAAACAAAATTAATATTCGCTAATACTGTATGAAAAATAAAATGGAAAAAATTTCTGGGCAAATTTTACGGTCTTATAAAGGACAGAAAAAGGAGTTGGGAGAAAGGCAGTAAAAATAGGGAAGGAGGGACGGGTGAAAGAAAATAGAGTGAAAAGGATTGAATAATTCAGGGTTAAAAGAGAGAGGAAATTTGTCATGTTAGAGAAAACTGGGAGTCATATCTAGGGAACAGTTTCCATATAGAAATCTCCCAGGCAAATTAGTCTACTGAATAATGCATCGAGTGTAAGACACGACAAACACTTGGCTGGAAAATGAGCTACTATACATGCACATACGCCACAGCTTGACGCGTAGCTCGCAAAGCATATATTACTCAAATACGAGGAAAACTTATTGAAACAATTCTGTCCTTAAGAGAAAAACCTTCTTAACAAGTGATTTTCAAATTGACAAAATGTATTACAGATTTTTTTACTTTTTTTGCGTACTAAGTTGGTATAAAGAAAAAATATTGTGTTTACCCAATAAATTTGAAACCGGGGTTCGACATTACGCAGTTTCAACTTTTATTACTTTTTACTATCTTCCTTTTTGGGTACTTACTGAAATTTAAAAAAGTTCATTCCCTCTTTTTTAGAGATATCAATTTTGGTAAACTGTCATTGTCATTTTACTGCTGTCACAATTTCATGACGCAACACGTTGTGATTTTTAAACTAATTGATTTGCAACCCGTTTCAAAGTGAGACATTAAAAGTGCTTTTTAATGTCTTCTATAAATAGACTTCTAACTGGTAAATTATTTGCGTCTAGCTTCTAATTCCCTTTTCTAGTTTTGCCCTTCAACATTTCGATTATTTTTAGGATTCCAGTTTTCACAACAACCCGGTTATTTTTACGTTTTAGGCTTTTATTGAACCATTTTCTAATTTTAAAATGTGGTTGTTTTATATTTTATCTAAAATATTTAATTAAAACCTAGGTACGAAAAAATGTTCTAAAAATATTAGGTATGTGTAATAAAAACTCAAAGACCCAGCTTATTTATTACAGATTCATTACTAAAATGGTTATTTCTTATTAGTTAGTAAGGATTGTAAGTTTTACCGTATTTTGCGAGCTGCTAGGTGCGATACAATTTTTATTTACAACTTTTTCTCAATAATTAAGTGCGGTGATTAAGTTTTAAATGGCCTGTTTTAAGTTTGCCATTACAAACGATATCCGGATAAAATTTACCCTGATAAAATGTAAAATGTACGATGCAAGATTTAAGTAAGATGCAAGATTCGTTCAAGGAAACCAACAAATACGAAATACTGATTTTTCGTTTTTTGCTTAAAAGGAAAACTCTATCAATGCACAGTTTTAGACAAGGGTACCGAGATATTTTTTTAATTGGTTTTTAATTTCCTTTTTAACGAAACAACATAAGGAGTCTAATTGATTCCCTACTCACTATCGATACTTTCCAGTATCGATAGATAGATAGATCGATAAGATAGTCTTCAAGTAGCTCTAAAATACTCTTAATGCCCTCTGATGGAATACTTCCCGTCATTACTTCTATTAACAATTTATTGTGTTAAACCAAAAAAAAAAAAAAATCCCTTTCCTCCGACTCTTGAACCCAATTTTGAAACCCTAGCACGTCTATAATTGTAAATTGGAAAGAGCTGTGAAAATAATTAGGCATAGAAAATAGTTTTCTCACGCCATGGGCAAAACATTAGTTCGTATTTTAATGATTTATTAACAAGGGTTTTTAATAAAGAATTTTTAAATTATAAAATTATTACAGAATTAAATTAACACTTACGCAGGATTGTGTTTTAAATGGTTTTCTTTTAGCGAATTTCCTTTGGGAAAAAATTCGCTAATGGGATAGGCGTCATGGCGGAATTCGAACCTCGGACCACGACACAAATCCGTTTCAGAGGTCCCTAATGACGAAAAAAAAATTTTCGCGAGACTTATATATATATATATATATATATATATATATATATATATATATATATATATATATATAATATATATATATATATATATATATATATTATATATATATATATATATATATATGTATTTCTAGACACTTTCTTGTAAACACTCTATCTTTCGAACGGATTAATATTTTTTAACCAACTTGGTACAAAAATCAACCTTCGGAGGACACGAACCTATTGAAAACCAGGTTTTTCTGACGTCATTAACCCGGTTTGCTGAGTCAGCGAAATTTTCAAAAAATTCAGGGTTAATATTTTTTGCCGCGAAAAAGGTCAATATTTATGTTTTTTGAGACGCTGAATCGAATGAAACCGGTCCGAAGTGGATACGACCACTCTAAGTGACCTAAAAATCGAAAAAACCATTGTAAATTACCAAAAACCAAAATTTAGGTCGATAAAAAATAAATTTCAAGTAGGGTGTCGTTTTCTATGTAATTTTGGGTGCTGAATCGAATGAAACCGGTCCGAAGTCGATACGACCACTTTAAGTTACCAAAAAGTCGAAAAAACCACAAATATTATAGAAAACCAAAATTACGGTCGTTGAAAATTAAATTTCGAGTAGGGTGTCGTTTTCTATGTTTTTTGGGCCTCTGAGTTGAATACCAGTGGTCCGGAGTCAATACGACCACTCAAACTCAGGGTACCTGGGTTCAAATCCTGGAAGGGTCGATAATTTTTTATCGTATTTTTTACTTAATATAAGTTTACAACTAGAAAATAATTCTGGCGCGGTGGTCCGCATGTCGGGCGAATTTTCTTTGGATGCGAGCTCTCAAACCCAGAGTACCTGGGTTCAAATCCTACCAGGGACAATAATTTGTTACCGTTTTTTTACCTAATATAAGTTTACAACTAGAAAATAATTCTGGCGCTAAAACCTTTAAAGATAACTGACTAAGCTTAAAGATAAGTAACTAATCTTTAAACTAGTGCAAATAATAGTGCGTACTTCTAATTTTAGAGGCATAGTTTTGTACAACAACTGGATGATTATGCGCATTTCCTTTGGAAAATACAGACAAAATGAGTTACGAGCAGTGCTTGACAATTGAGTAACTGCTTAGGTTCTAAAGCATGAACCGGAACCACGCAATGGGCATGGTTCTTGCATAAGCAAGAAATGGGTTGTTTAGCACGGAAACACGCATTCTAAATGAAATTCGCCCGACAGCGGACCACCGCGCCGGAATTATTTATTTACTAGTTGTAAACTTATATAATGTAAAAAGCACGGAAACACGCATCCAAAGGAAATTCGCCCGACATGCGGACCACCGCGACAGAATTATTTGTAATTTATATCTCATCTATTTTTCTTTTGTTAAATTAATTGGAGCAAACTTAAAAACCAATTCAAGAGTCGCATTCTCTTATATATTTACAAAAGGGTTTCCTATTAGAGTATGATTACCTAGTGTTTTGTACACTTTGGAAATCACCTTCTTATTCCCAGCTAATACGTTAACTCTGTTTGTGCTGAGTCAGCATGCTCAAATGTGTATATATATATATATATATATATATATAATATATATATAAGTCTCGCGAAACGTATGTTTTCGTAATTAGAGACCTCTGAAACGGATTCGTGTCTGGTCCGGGGTTCGACTTCCGCCATGACGCCTATCTTATTAGCGAATTTTATTCCCAAAAGAAATTCGCTAAAAACTGGGCTCTACCCGACGAACTGTTAAATTTCTATTTTATGTACTAACATGATGTCATTCTTTACAAAACATTTTGATGACATAATTTCGCACAAGCACACAAAAACAAATAAAGCCATCAAAACCATTTCTTACAATATTATACTTTCAAACAAGAGAGATTTTTACAAAAATCTCATGTAATCCGTGTAATTCGATTTTCGTGTAGAGTTAATATTACTCTAACAGAGGACTGTATACAGACAGCCATGGATATAGAGGGATACATAGCATCGGTAACGTGATTTATTCTCCTAATAGGTATCTCTGGGTGGTCCAACTAATTCATGTTAGTTCTTCTTCTTTTTTCTCTAACTTTTATATAAACTCCATGAGTTCTTCTCATTCTGACCTTGAATATACATTTTTGACTATTTAAAGACCTGTAATAACAAGTAAAATAAAACAGTTTTAAAAAAACTAAAATAACATAGGATTCAATTTTTTTTAAGAGCTACTTACTTAGCACTGGTTATTTTATTATTGTCAAAGAGACCTAAAGATGAATTTTTTTCAGTGCTTTTTAGGGTGGTTATATTCTTACATTAAGATATTTGGGAAGCTGATTATTTTAATATACTAGGGGAACAAATATTTTTAGTGCAATTTAGGGCTGAATACTTTAATATACTTGAGGATCAATTGTTTTTAGTGCAATTTAGGCCTGATTACGTTAATATACTTAAGGATCAATTTTTTAGTGCAATTTAGGCCTGATTACTTTAATACACTTAAGGATCAATTGTTTAGTGCAATTTAGGGTTGATTACTTTAATATACTTGAGGATCAATTGTTTTAGTGCAATTTAGGGCTGAATACTTTAATATACTTGAGGATCAATTGTTTTTAGTGCAATTTAGGCCTGATTACGTTAATATACTTAAGGATCAATTGTTTAGTGCAATTTAGGCCTGATTACTTTAATATACTTAAGGATCAATTGTTTAGTGCAATTTAGGGTTGATTACTTTAATATACTTGAGGATCAATTGTTTTTATTGCAATTTAGGGCTGATTACTTTTTTTACTCTTAAGATATTTGGGGTTTACTTTTTTTAAAGCTACTTAAGGCTGAATATTTTCTTAGTTTTAAGTACTTTGGGATCATTTATTTTCAGCCCTACTTAGGCCTACTTATTTTCTTACCTACAAAAATGTTTATTTTTTAACAATATTAAATTTTAAATTTCAGGTCTAATTCTTATCAGAGCTACTTATGTTCTGATTATACTTATGACTGCTCTTTTTCTATATTTAATTATGTATCTTTTGTGAGTGGTAAAAACCGTCATGGTGTCTCAAAAACACCTGAAATGGATAATCCTGTTTTCGTATTGTGCAAACACAATACTTTTCCTATACAACCGAGGTATTAACTAGGAAAAGTAAAAATAAAACAAAAAAAATTTGATTAAACTTCGTCCAAACGAAAATTGGGAGTGGTCTATAATGTCACGAGGAACTTTATTACAATATCATTAATTGTAACAATACCTAAACAAAAAAATCTGTTTAATAAACTGTAAACCGGTTTGACAAATTGAAAAACCAAATCGCGACAAATTTGTACCTCTATAACCATAACAATCAACAACAAAAACCTTTTTATTTTTATCAACAGAAATACAGGCGCAATAAAAACTTATTAAAATTCTCATTAATCAAACTTTATTTTTAGAACTTAAATATCAAAACACAAGATGTATTGCGTTAAATTAATTTCACTTTTTAATATAAAATTGTGAAACTTGAAATGTTATCTTCAAACAGAACAGACTTATTTTCAATTGTTCGCGACGCGATGCTGGAAATAAAAAGGATTCAAATTAGGATGTTACAACGCCTTATTTTAATTTAGGTTCAAATTTAAAAAAAAACTCTAAAACAGTATTAAATAAAAATTTAAAAAAATAGTCAAAAGATGTTAGAGAATTGTAATTATTTTGGAGAAATTTTCAATAAATGTAGTTCATTATCCTTTTATTATGATACTATTTTTTTTTAATTTAAATATTATTCAATGACATATATGTTTTTTATTTTATTTTTATTTCTAAATACTCGTAGATTGAATTGAATTGAATAAAGAAGTTGGTGAAGTTTCGAAGAGAACAATGATTTGAAGTTACAATAGATCGGGTTGAAGAATCTCTTAAGTTAATAGGCATCAGACGAGACCATTGTCACGAACATGAGAAATTACTTTACGTTCCTCTGGACCTTAAAAAACTAATAGCATCTCATATATCTCAACTTAAAGTCTCTTCATAAAAATGAACAACTTTATTAACTCATATTTTAAAGTCAAGAAAAATATGGTTGACAAGAAAAAGAGGGCTTTGTGGTTCTTGAGTTACTTAATGTTTTTTAACACAACAAAAAGTAGAGAGGACTTAGTGAAGCCCGTCACTAGGACACTTAATTATCCACTTGGTTATTTATCATATTCTTCTTCTTGGTTCTTTTTACCATTTTGTCATAATTATCCTTTGGAATAAAAATTGGTTTGGATTTTCGGTGTTAAAAAAAGCGGCAAAAGTTCAACTTGAAAGTTTTTAAAGTTCAGGAAAATAATCTTAAAGAAGTATGGGGTTCATTAGAGTATTGAAGCCACCGCTCATCAATCTATTTCGGCTTCATTTTCAAAAAAAATCGTTCCAATCAGTCCAAACTCGTTATTAATGACAACTCACTCCACCCCCTCCCTTTTTCTTAAAAAAAAAATCCGATTCTTAAAATCAATGACGAATTCAATTTTAAGAGCCTTACTTGAAATGTTGATATACTACGAATTAATGATGTTTTTTTAAAAAGAAAAAAAAAAAGAAAAATTTTTTTTTACTCAAAACCTTATTATTTATTTCTTTTAATTTCTTATTAAGTTACAAAGTTATTAAAGAAAAGCAAATTGGAATAATTAGGAAAAATAAAAAGATGAATATAAGTTTTAATTAGTAAATTTGAGTGGAATGGTAATAAAGGAATAATAAGTAATTAATTCAGATAAACAGTAAGAGGGATGAAAAATGAAAAAAATACATTTTATTTATAAAATTTATTTATTAGGCCTTACGTTTTTGAGCACTTTATGAAATAATGTTGAGATGAGAAGCTAGAAAACACAGTAAATTTACATGGCAGTGAAGAGTGCCATTATTGTAGTAATTCATTATTAAATTGCAATTGCTCGCCAGTAAACTACGTTCCGCAGCAAAATGTGCTAATTAACTACCGAGTGACATTATCTCCTTATATATTAATGAAGGGAATTAATTTACTTTACAAAATAATAAGTAGCAACATGACAGGAAAGAGTGTCATTATTGTAGAAATTCATTATTGACTTGCAATTGCTCGTGAGTAAACTACGTTCCGCAGCAAATTGTGCTAATTAACTGCCGAGTGACATTATCTGCTATTATAGATCAATAAAAGAATTAATTTACTTTATAAATAAATAATTAATACATTTAAAATTTTGATCCTTTTTCGGTTAAATGCCATAGAGATAAATTAATAGAGGTGGCTTTTCGATGAAATCTTAACCTCCATTCCTTGCTAATAATACCTTATTTTAAGGGTTTGCTTTTGAACTTAAAATAAACCAAGTTAAATATTAAGTGAATAAATGTATATACGTCACACACTAAATTGCCATCTTAGTAAATAATAGGTATTAGATTATTAAGTATAAATCCGATAAGTCCTATAAGCATGTCTGAGGGCTTAAACTAGACTTAGTCACTTAGAATGCCAACAATATTTCCTTACCAAAGTTTAATAGACTAATATAAAATTGATTTTAAGTTATAAGTTAAATCTGGCTTATACATTTGTGACTCACATATTGAATTTAGAAGTAAAACCAAAATTTCATAGGATCTTTATTATTTTAGAAATTAGCTAAAAAGGAAAAGGCAGGACAAGAAAGACCTATATGAAGAGATGGAGATTTCACCTAAAGCTTGATTGCAACTAATCGGTAGCTAAGTGGTAGCTAGTGGTATCTAAGTGGGAGCTGTTGGTAACTAAGTGGTAGTTAGTGGTAACTAAATGGTAAATAGTGGTAGCTCCTGGTAACTAAAACTTACCATTGCGCTTGCTAATGGGCAAGTAGCGTGCTTGTTCTAAATATATATATATATATATATATATATATATATATTATATATATATATATATATATATTATATATATATATATATATATATATATATATATATATATATATATATATATATTATATATATATATATATATATATATATATATACATATATATATATGTGTGTGTGTGTGTGTGTGTGTGTATGCTATCCAGAAAATAATTTTTTTATGACGTCATTAACTGTCATTAATGACAGTTAATGACGTCAGAACAAATTTCACAAATTCATGAATTTTGCGCAAACACGCAGCTCTATAAAAGACTAACATTTGTGCTAATATTGAATTACTTATAATGCATAAGCAAACTTATGCATTATAACATAATTATAATAACCTTATGCATTATAACATAATTATAATAACCTTATGCATTATAACATAATTATAATAACCTTATGCATTATAACATAATTATAATAACCTTATGCATTATAACATAATTATAATAACCTTATGCATTATAACTAATTATAATAACCTTATGCATTATAACATATTATATAACCTAATGCATTATTATAATACTATGCAGTATAATAACCCCGTACCCGTTTTTTTTTAATTAAATGTGTTCTTTATATCTCTCTGATGTTTGTGCATAGTCACAAACATATTTATAGAAAATATTTTTTCTAAGGAATTTTCGTTATAGTTTAAAAAGTAATAGTAAAAGTAATAGTTCGTAAAAGCCAAAATTTCAAATCCTTAGACTGCCATTTAGGCTTAGCGCCTAAGTAGGGCACCGTAGGTTCATCGCTGTTTTCACATTTTAGACAGACAGGCGTATCTTTTAAACACATGATTTTAATGTGTTATTATAGTCACCAGGTATCTTAGTTTAAATGCATAGTAGGCCTTTTAGGGTACCACGGAACTTTTTCTCATTACATCGGATTCGCTACGCTCATCCTCCATGCTTCGGACGAGCGAAGCGAGTAAATACATCCGTTTCATTAGCAACGGTCACCCATCAATGCACTGCCCACGCTCGATACTGCTTAACTTTTATAAGCCAACAAAAACCATAGATATACTTGTCGTATTTAAACGAAACTTAGTGTACTTATTTAAAAAGGTTTACACTTGTACTAAATTTCAATTCAATAGGATTATTTCCCATTTTTTTTCAATTTTTAAAAACTGTACATAAGTCATGTGATAAAAATTGAACTAATAACGGTGTTGAAATGAAACTTAGCACATATATAAGTCTTATACATGGCTACATGCATATTAAATCTTGATCAGATCGCATCATTTTTCCACGTTTTATGATTTTTCAAAAATTTTTTTATGTCATTATTGTGGGTTAATGACGTCATATATAATTATTTTTCAAACAGTCTAACTGCTGCAGTAGACTGATTTTCGTACAAAGTTCAACTTTCTAGCATAAATACACTAGAAGCTACGATGATAACAGACACACACGCACACACACACATACAGACAAATTTGCGAAAATCATTCAGGAGACCATTTTAAACAGCTAATTCCGGTGGCTTCCTGGTTTCAGATTTTTTTGCTAACACAATACTTTTCCTACTATGGTATAATTGTGGAAAAGTTTACAATGTTTCATATTGTTCCTCATGGTGAAACAGTTAGGCGTTCTGTCTTAATTGCGCTCTTTTCTGTTAAGCCCTGTGTCTTAATTTCGCTCTTTTCTGTTGGGTCCTGTGACTTAATTGCGCTCTTTTCTGTTAGGCCCTGTGTCTTAATTGCACTCTTTTCTATTAGTGTCTGTGTATTAATTGCGCTCTTTTCTGTTGGGTCCTGTGACTTAATTGCGCTCTTTTCTGTTAGGCCCTGTGTCTTAATTGCACTCTTTTCTATTAGTGTCTGTGTATGAATTGCGCTCTTTTCTGTTGGGTCCTGTTACTTAATTGCGCTCTTTCTGTTAGGCCTGTGTTAATTGCACTCTTTTCTATTATGTCTGTGTATTAATTGCGCTCTTTTCTGTTGGGTCCTGTGACTTAATTGCGCTCTTTTCTGTTGGGTCCTGTGTATTAATTGCGCTCACAAACAGACAGACAACTTTGTGAAAAACCACTTAGGAGGCTTTAAAAACACCTGAAACGGATAATTCCAGTGACATCCCGGTTTCGGATTTTTATAAACACAATGCTTTTCCTATATACATATACCTACGGCATAAATGAGGAAAACATAAAAAGTAAATTATAAATAGCTAAAATTGAAAGAAAGCAAAAGTATATGAGATAAATATGTACAATAATGATAGAAAAAACTGTATAGTTTCAAATAAATAGCGCAAAGACTTAAACAAATCTTTAAGTATCAGGGATCTGGAGCAAACAAATATTTAAAACTTTTACACCATTTTAACCACTAAAAGTTTTAAAAAATAGATTTTCAGTCTCCAAGGGCCATGTTAATATCTTTTGTCTAGCCAAGCAGTTTTCTACCTTTTTTTTGTTTAAAATAAAAATTTTACACTTAGCACTTTTCTGAAAAAAATATGAAGTAAAAAGAGTTTTTCAAAGAAAGATATAAAAAGGGACTTTTTTAAAACGTGAAAGATAAGTGAGATGTTTGAATGTCGAAGCTATGAAAATAGAATATTTATTCAAACCATTTAACTCGGGGTTTTTCGGTTCAAATTTCATTCCGACTGGAATAGATAGGATTTATCGTGTTTTTTTTCTTGTAGAACGCGTCAAATAAAATAATAAAAATTGAATAGAAATTTTTATATTACATAAAAGAAAATGAATACATTATTTCCTCGGTTCAGAGTAATAATACTAAACAATAAAAATGAAATAGAGAGGAGAAATGTGTAAATAG
The DNA here is from genome assembly GCA_018340805.1 of Microvelia longipes. Classification (NCBI taxonomy): domain Eukaryota; kingdom Metazoa; phylum Arthropoda; class Insecta; order Hemiptera; family Veliidae; genus Microvelia; species Microvelia longipes. The sequence goes on from JACMZG010001863.1 coordinate 51,419,428, forward strand.
AAGAATAATAGGATAGAGTAAAAAATGAAATTTTAAAACAATTTTATAATAAACTATTAAGGGAATTAAATTTCCCGAAAATGCCGTTTACACTCGCCGTGAACATTATTATTATGGGTGAAAGAAAAGAGACTCTCAGCAAAAATATTTTATTGGCAAAGCATTAGTTTTATATATTATTATATATATATATAATATATATATATATATATATATATATATATATATATATATATATATATATATATATATATAGCATAGTATTTACTTTGTGTGTGGCAAATTATAACTCTCAAAGACGTTCTTGAATCGAAATAAAACTTGGCTTATAGCGAGCCTATGATGTTATGGAAAAGAACTTGAAATGCTTTAATTACAATAAATGTCATATTTTAAGGTAGCAAACTGAATAGATTGAATCCGGTTTTAGCTCAATCGGGCACACCCAAGTTGCGCAAACGGTATAAATTAGCATATATTGTTATGTATATGTCTATGTTGATGACTTATAAGAAATTTTTGGGTTCAATGGTTCTAATGAGTGGGAAGTATGGAAGTGGGTCTTATACCTCTTGTTTCTTCCGCAACTCACGATGGGTTTGTCATACCGAAACGGAATTTGACGTATGGCGATGCTGTAGTGTGGCTGAGGCCTTGTAGCGGCTACGGGCCAAAAGCCCGTATTTCTCTCGATAGGAGGTAAAGGCACTTTACTGCTACCATAATTTATATATAATTGGACTGACCATGATTTGGATGTCGATCTGGTATTGTCCTACGAGGGTCGATGTTATTAACAAGAACAAAAAGTCAAAACGATTCATTTCCTTTGCTGTTTATAATCAACGGATCATTTCTAATTAATCGTTTATTTATTTAAACTTAATTATTAAGACTCAGATACATAACAGATATCCTTGCCTGATGAGTGAAGATGAAGAAAAACATTTATTAGTTATTAAAAGATAATAATCATTTGATTGTTAAATTAAGATTATAAACAACAAAATCCTTATCCAATTATATAACGTTAAATTACTAGATAGTTATTAACAACAGTTAAACTGTCTAACCTACAGACTACAAAAACTCGTCTGAAATCAATTTTCGTTGGAGGTAGTTGTTGAGATGAAGCGCTTGATATGATACTTAGTAAAAGGAAGTAGCACTACAAGTGGAGTAAGTTTATCCCAACTTATATCGTAGCGTGGGACTTACTGCTAAAACTATCTTTCCGTTAGAAGCCTTAAGAGATATTGAAATTGATACACTCGACCAGTCTATGAGAACTACTGCGTTTTGTTGAAAGTTATTAAACACTCATTAAGAAACTTATTAAGTATTATTGAGATAATAATATCCAGCATGGTTTCTACTAATTAAATAATAATAATATCCGTTTATTAAATAAATATTTTGAACAAAAATAAAAATTTACAAAATTAAATTATAACCAAATGAAAATTTATTTATTTAATCAATAATGGCTAAGGAATTTTATGTTTATCATTTGATACTACCGAGTTTTGCAAAACATGAATAGTTGACACAATATCATTTGATACTACCGAGTTTTGCAAAACATGAATAGTTGACACAATATATCATTTGATACTACCGAGTTTTGCAAAACATGAATAGTTGACACAATTTTATGTTTGTTTATTTTTAAACATTCAAACACCTGTTTATATTAATTATATTAATGTTGTTTTTATTAATTTATTTTTATTATTTTTGCAATTTAAAAATAACATATATCTTAATTACTAGTTACTAATAATTAAAATAAAATGAAAAATCGGTTACGGGGTACTTAGAACTTTTTTTTATTTAAACACCATTAAGTTCATCGTCTTTCAAGTCTTACGACTGTAAGACTATACAGTCGTATATGCACGGCGACTGCCATGTATATAGGTTTTATAACTATCCTTACAATAAAATAATAATAATAATAATTTAGATGAAATTGAGCACCAGTGGAGTCGTTCATTATGGGTAAAAGAAAGAGTCTCTCCACAAAATATTTTATTGGCAAAGCGCTTTCAACCTAGCATGAGGCCATCATCAGTGCCTTAGAGTAAAGATGAAATTTATAAATCATGAGACAAATAAAATAAATAAACCACAAATAACTACTTCTTCTTCTTGGATGGTAAAACTTCGGTGTGCCGTGTAAGACTTACACGGCTTTACATATATAGTTGTAAAGGTTTACAACTTGTTTGTCAAAGTTTTAAGTGCAACGTTTAAGTGTGTTAAGTCTATGGCATCATTTATTTAGTATCAAGAAATAAATTGTATCAAGGATATTTGTTTTGGACCAACGAAATAATACCTTCGATACCATTGTCTCATCATATTAATTTTTCATATTTAGATAACATTATAGGTTTTAAATTCTAGGATAATTAATGAAGACTTCAGTCCTATAGAATTTTTATTTAAATAAACATTAATTACAGACGTTTCGCATGGTGAAGCCAAGCATCTTCAGTGTAAACAAAAACCAAAAACAAACAACCAACACCAAAAATTATTAGTAAAACATACTAAAACCAAAAGAACATCACAAAAACTTTACCACAAGTTAAAACAAGTAATAACAAAGTAATTAACAAATAATTTGAAATGTAAGGAAAAAACAACATCAAGTTTAAAAAACAAAAACTCAAATTAAATGAACAAAATCAAACAATAAACAGATAAGGTATTATTGAGATAAGGTTAGGAAAGAAAGGAAGTCTGGTGGAAATTTAAAAACTAAAATAAGATTTGCAAATTACGGGGGGCTAATTTTGAACGGTTTTTTTTTGAGTTAAGAATGTTTGCATATACTATTAATATTGTTGTTTGTTTTTGGTTTTTGTTTACACTGAAGATGCTTGGCTTCGCCATGCGAAACGTCTGTAATTAATGTTTATTTAAATAAAAATTCTATAGGACTGAAGTCTTCATTAATTATCCTAGAATTTAATTCTTAACAGTCCAATAACTATTTTGTTAATTATAGGTTTTAGATACTTGATTACCCCGCGGTTTTTTTTTTAATTTAACAATTAATATTCTTATCTCCAGACGGTGTATAATGTAAAGTTTATGGACTAGTTTTTAAGGAGTAAAGAAGCACTTTTTACAAAACGTAATTAAAAAAATAAACGTCTGGAAATAAAATCTTGTATGCACCTTGGGAGTAAAATTCTATTTCTCCTCATGCAATTACCTTCCTCGGCTTCGCCTCGGGTGTCAATAGTCATACCTCCCTTGGCTTAAACACATAAATCCCTCAGCTTACCCCTTAGGAACCAACTAACTGCTCAGGGAAATAATAGCATTCATTACTCCCTTGGTGCATAAATAACTATTAATTATTTTTTAAGTGAATTTCCATTTGTAATAAACTACAATGCTTTACTATTTTCCCTGATGAAGCTACGCGTGAAAATCATAGCAATCGTTCAAGTTTTCTTTAAAACAGTCACGTTGAAAAGGAATTGTACGTATAATTCGGTTAAACTTGGAATTGGAAATTCTGTGGTCAAAGACCAGTTTGGGTTTCGAGTAAATTGCCTTGATAGCGTGGCAACCGCACAATTGGATATGAATTGCCATTTCGATTTAAATGGAAGCCTTACATGTAGATTTGAACTACGATGTTTAGGAATACTATGTCAAGTATTAATTAGTTTGGGATGAATTTGAAAATTTATATTTTGTAAATATAACTTTGTATTACACACTAAATACATTATTTTATTAGTCTCAATTCTACTTGAATCACATTTTAATTTGTATTAGTGAAGTGAGAAACAAGAGGAAATCGAATGACGTGTATATATATGTTTAGAATAGTTCATAGAGTTTAACGGAATAGAGGGAGTTGATTAAATGAAGTTGAAGCGGGTCGTGACACAGCTTCCGGTCAGTGATTAGGTGCCCTACCAGTTCCTGAGCGAGTCACTCGCCCGTTACCATCGCCTCTAATTGTTCTAACATCTATGTTATAACATTATCAAAGCAACACTGAGAAAACTTACTGTACAGAAATCAATAGAAGTTTCAATTATCGCTGAAACTCTTGTAATGAGAATCTTATTATGCATTTTCCATTTGAGTTGTAATTGTCAAATCTGGTGGTCAAATAATGCCGAGCACTTTGGGTTTCAATTTAACTTGAATGGTGTTTGACAGTGAAATCCTAACATTTGGATTAAATGGTAAATAAGTACAAGCCTGATTACAATGCTTTATTGTTGGTTCGATTAAATGAAATGGTTTGTGCTTCAGACTTTGTTTCAGATGCAACATGGCAATATACTGTTTTCTTTCTTTGGTGTTTATGATTGTTTAAGAAATTTAGTTTAGAATTTCTCAATCATTAATATGATTGTTTAAGGATAAGCTAAAGAAACTTTTTTTGTATTCCACAAGTAGCTCCACCACTATTTGCTTAAGAGACTTACACTTTTGTATTCCCTCAGTATACTCCGCCACTATTTGCAAAGAGACTTACACTTTTGTATTCCCTAAGTGCTCCACCACTTTTTGCAAAGAGACTTACCTTTTGTATTCCCTAGTGCTCCGCACTATTTGCAAAGAGACTTACACTTTTGTATTCCTTAAGTGCTCCGCCACTAATTGCAAAGAGACTTAAAATGTTGTATTCCCTAAGTGCTCCGCCACTACTTGGTTAGAGATTTAAAATGATGTATTCCTTAAGTGCTCCGCCACTATTTGCAAAGAGACTTAAACTTTTGTATTCCCTAAGTGCTCCGCCACTATTTGCAAAGAGACATAATATGTTGTATTCCCTAAGTGCTCCGCCACTATTGCTTAGAGACTTAAAAATTTGTTCGTACTTATAAGCCTAGCGTCATCCAACTTTTGAGATCATGCTTAGAAACATTTTCTTCTCTTTATTTATTAATTTAATTTAACAACAAATTCTGCAGATCGTGGTATGGCGTATTTTAAAGTTTAAATGATATAATAGTATAAGTTTAAGAAAATATAATAGAATTTCGTGATATGAAGAACCTTAAGGCTGTGTAACGCCAGAAGGTCAGTTGGTATACATGATGGAAAAATAACTATTTAAGCTATTAAACTTTATGATCAGAGGTCAATTTAAAGTAAAATAAAATAAAATAAACACGCGTTATAATCGAAAATATAGATTTTCCATTTAGTGGAGGTGTTTTCTTCTTAGTGCCAGTGCGCTCTTATGAGAAAATCAGTCCAGTTTATGATTGTTTAAAGAATTCAGTCTAGTTTATGATTGTTTAATAGTGATAATTGCAATTATAATTAATATAATAGCAAATATATGATTGTTTAAGGAATTCAGTCTATTTTATTATTGTTTAAGGAACTCAGTCTAGTTTATTTTGTTTAAGGGATTCAGTCTAGTTTATGATTGTTTAATAGTGATAATTGCAATTATAATTAATAATAATAGCAAATAATATGATTGTTTAAGGAATTCAGTCTATTTTATTATTGTTTAAGGAATTCAGTCTAGTTTATGATTGTTTAAGCAACTCAGTCTAGTTTATTTGTTTAAGGATTCAGTCTAGTTTATGATTGTTAATAGTGATAATTGCAATTATAATTAATAATAATAGCAAAATATGATTGTTTAAGGAATTCAGTCTATTTTATTATTGTTTAAGGAATTCAATCTAGTTTATGATTGTTTAAGGAACTCAGTCTAGTTTATGATTGCTTAAGGAACTCAGTCTAGTTTATTATTGTTTAAGGGATTCAGTCTTGTTTATGATTGTTTAAGGAACTCAGTCTAGTTTATTATTGTTTAAGGGATTCAGTCTTGTTTATGATTGTTTAAGGAACTCAGTCCAGAACATCTAAATTCTGAGATATGGATGGTGCTAGGTCACCATATATTTCAGTTTTAGATATATTTATGTTTTTAAGTATATGATAGCTGAGACGCAGTCAACTTCACCTTACATTTTAGCGAATTTCCTTTGGGAAAAAATTCGCTAATGGGATAGGCGTCATGGCGGAATTCGAACCTCGGACCACGACACAAATCGTTTCAGAGGTCCCTAATGACGAAAAAAAATTTTCGCGAGACTTTATATATATATATATATATATATATATATATATATATATATATATATATATATATATATATATATATATATATATATATATATATATATATATATATATATATATATATATATATATATATATATATATATATATATATAATATATATATATATATATATGTATTTCTAGACACTTTCTTGTAAACACTCTATCTTTCGAACGGATTAATATTTTTTAACCAAACTTGGTACAAAAATCAACCTTCGGGAGGACACGACCCTATTGAAAACCAGGTTTTGTGACGTCATTAACCTGGTTTGCTGAGTCAGCGAAATTTTCAAAAAATCAGCAAAATTCAGGGTTAATATTGTTTGCCGCGAAAAAGGTCAATATTTATGTTTTTTGAGACGCTGAATCGAATGAAACCGGTCCGAAGTTGATACGACCACTCTAAGTGACCTAAAAATCGAAAAAACCATTGTAAATTACCAAAAACCAAAATTTAGGTCGATAAAAAATAAATTTCAAGTAGGGTGTCGTTTTCTATGTAATTTTGGGCGCTGAATCGAATGAAACCGGTCCGAAGTCGATACGACCACTCTAAGTGACCAAAAAGTCCAAAAAAACCATTGTAAATTACCAAAAAACCAAAATTTCGGTCGATCAAAATTAAATTTCGAGTAGGGTGTCGTTTTCGATGTATTTTTGGGCGCTGAATCGAATGAAACCGGTCCGAAGTCGATACGACCACTCTAAGTTACCAAAAAGTCGAAAAACCACAAAAATTATCGAAAACCAAAATTACGGTCATTAAAAATTAAATATCGAGTAGGGTGTCGTTTTCTATGTTTTCTGGGCCTCTGAGTTGAATGGTAGTGGTCCGGAGTCAATACAAGCACTCAAACTCAGGGTACCTGGGTTCAAATCCTGGTAGGGACGATCAATTTTTATGGTTTTTTTACTTAATATAAGTTTACAACTAATAAATAATTCTGGCGCGGTGGTCCGCATGTCGAGCGAATTTCCTTTGGATGCGTGTTTCCGTGCTTTTTACACTATATAAGTTTACAACTACTAAATAAATAATTCCGTCGCGGTGGTCCGCTGTCGGGCGAATTTCATGTAGAATTCGTGTTTCCGTGCTTAACAACCCATTTCTTGCTTAAGGTTCCGGTTCATGCTTTAGAACCTAAGCATGAACCGAGTTACATGAACTGAGTTACTCGATTGTCAAGCACTGCTCGTAACTCATTTTGTCTGTATTTTTCAAAGGAAATGCGCTAAAACCTTTAAAGATAACTGACTAAGCTTAAATATAAGTAACTAAGCTTTAAACTAGTGCAAATAATAGTGCGTTCTTCTAATTTTAGAGGCATGGTTTTGAACAACCAACTGGATAATTATGCGCATTTCCTTTGAAAAATACAGACAAAATGAGTTACGAGCAGTGCTTGACAATCGAGTAACTCAGGTTCATGTAACTCGGTTCATGCTTAGGTTCTAAAGCATGAACCGGAACCTTAAGCAAGAAATGGGTTGTTAAGCACGGAAACACGAATTCTACATGAAATTCGCCCGACAGCGGACCACCGCGACGGAATTATTTATTTAGTAGTTGTAAACTTATATGTGTAAAAAGCACGGAAACACGCATCCAAAGGAAATTCGCCGACATGCGGACCACCGCGCCAGAATTTTTCGTATAGGAATAGTTGAAATTGTTATTAACTTAATTTAATTTTGTTGTTTGAAGCCTTATGAATGCTATACTACTTGATACGCGGTTATGAGATAAATTTATTTCTTAAGCTTTACAAATTTAGGCTTTTTTTGGCTGAGTAATACAATTGTTCTAATCCATGGTTTTATTAACCATGATTACTCCCTCTAAAAACAATATTTTCTTCTAAGTAGAAGAAAGCTTAAAAACAGAAAAAAACATATCAAACTCGTGTATTTAATTTTTTAATCTCTATTTGTACTTTCTTTAAAAACAATATTATATTTAATTATCTTTAATTCCGTTTAGTTTACAACTTTAATCTGATTAAGTAATTTACTTTCTTCAAGTTTACCTTATAATTAATACTTTTATATCAAACTAAATTACTAATTAGCTACTTTTTACATCTAGACTGGATTAGGATGCCTTTAGTAAGTTTAAAGTATACAAATTGAAAATAAGTTTTATTTTAATTTTAATTCTTGTATCTTTAGGATTATTCTTATGATGCTATGACACGATTATAATTAGGGATTTTCTTTTTGTTTAGTTAAAATGTATTATGTATTACTCCCTAATTAGATAAAATATTATAATAAGGATTTAACTAAAATATTACTAATGAAATATAACTAGTATTTAAGTGATACTGTTAACATAAATGAAAATTTTTCTTTAAAAAAATTCTCACTATGGTATTTTCGTCCGTATAAGTCTCACTTATACTTAAGGGATGCTTTACATCAGACATAAGTTTATTTCGAGTGGGACCTACGATTATTTTTAACAAGTGTAGTATGCTAGAAAGTATTATAGTGCATTCTTCAAGTATGAGTGAGACTTACATAAGCCTTACTTGAACTAAAAAAATGATATGGTTACCACCCTTGGTGTGATTTAGAGCAGTATTCTAGTGCAATTCTTAAGTACGAGTGAAACTTATACATATGCCAAAAATACATACAGTGCTTTAAGTCTCTCTTAAATTAAAATAATTTTCTAGAACAGTGGGTCTCAACTATTTTTTCACTCATCGTCCCCTTTAATATTTTTATAAATTGTTCAACCCCCCCCCCCCCCTATTTTATTATTTGTGGAGGGACTAAGTTCACATTTTCAAAGGAATTATGCGGATATATATAAAATACTAAATAAGTTCATTTTAAAGATGATGTGAAGTATCTAATATTTGCAGCATAACTAGTTAAGGGTGCTAGCCAATGAAAAATGTCCATATTTTGGAACAAAGAAAAGAGCTTTTCCTCAAAAGACTTTTTTCAAAATTGTTAAAATTAGATAATTTATGCAATTAAAGGTGCGTTTTTTCTATTTACTAATTATCAAAACTATTTAAAAAAAACGGGTACGAGGTACCTCGAAACTTTTCCTCATAACATCGGATTCGCTATGATCCTCCCTACTTTGGACTCGCTTCGTTCGTTCTCAGAATATACAATTTGCCAAATTTATACTGCGACATGTGTTCGGACTCGCTTCGCTCGCCCTTAGATAGTAAATGCATCCGTATCATTCTTAGCGGTCAACAAGACAACACTGCCACGCTCAATGCTGCTCAACTTTCATGATCCAACAAAAATCATGTATGTACTTGTGGTATTGATACGAAACTTAGTTTACCTATTTATTACGTGTAGGTATATACTCATACTAAAGATCATTTCAATTGGATTGTTTTCCGATTTTTTACAATAAAAAAAAACACAAGTCATTTGATAAAACTTTAACTAATGCTGATAATAAGATGAAAATTAGCACATATGTTAGTCTTATACACATCTATATGCTTCCTAAATTTTATTTTGCAATTTTATCCGATTGCATATTTTTTCCCTCGTTTTATGAGTTTTTGAAATGCGGTTTAATGATGTTATAAAAAATTATTTTCCGAATAGCACAATTACAGCGGTAGACTGATTTTTGTACAAAGTTTTTTCAACTCTATAGCATAAATACACTGGGAGCTACGATGATAGCTGACACACACACACATACCGATAGACAACATTGTGAAAACCACTCAGAAAGCCTTAACAACACCTAAAACGGAAAATTCCGGGACATTCCGGTTCCTATCCACCTGCGGTATAAATGAGGAAAAGTAAAAAGGTCTTTTAAAAGGCTCCATTCCAACAATGAGGACATGCATTGTTCATGATGCGAGTGCAGCGAGCTAAATAAGCATTTTTTATTATGCGAGTGCTGCAGCGAGCTAAATAAGCATTGTTCATGATGCGAGTGCAGCGAGCTAAATAAGCATTGTTCATGATGCGAGTGCAGCGAGCTAAATCAGCATTGTTCATGATGCGAGTGCAGCGAGCTAAATAAGCATTGATCATCATGCGAGTGCTGCAGCGAGCTAAATAAAAATTATCCTTCATCATATAGGAGATAGTGTTATTTTGAAAATTGGTGACATCTATGATCTATGCATAAAATAATGTTGTCTGCATTTTTTCATTTAAATTAATGACGACTCTATCCTTATTTTTGCTCCTAGCCTCTTATATCGCCCCCCTACTATTTTGCTCCTAGCTTCCTGTATCGCCCCTCTACTATTTTGCTCCTAGCCTCCTATATCGCCCCTTTACAATTTATCGCTAGACATCAGACTAAAGTTTTTTTATTCTAGAAGATTAATTTTATTTCAGTGAGATCTATGTATGTGTTTTTGACATATGTATAAGTCTTAATTATACTTAAGAAATGAACATCAAACATAGGATGGTATTCTCGAACATTGCTTAAGTTGGCTTTAAGAATACCACAAGTTCTTAACAGTGTTTAAATTTGCTTTAAAACATCCTTACGGTATTTAACTGTATTATAAACGTGAAACATGTTTTATAATTTAAATTTTGAGGTACGTTATATTTAATTATATCGTTTTTTAGCTTTGATAAAGAAAAAAACATTCGCTTCCCTCTTAATGTTTTAATGTCGAGAAAATATAGTACATGTTGACTTTTCATTTGTTCTATGTTTTAGTTTAATATTTAATTAAATGAAATCTACACGGCTTAAATTTTACAGCAGGAATGGTAGGGTTTTGTTTAAGGGTAATTAACGAAGTATGTAATGTAATATCATATATATTATGTATGTATTCTATTTATTATAAAATATTTTATTAAATACATAAATCACGAGTATACATTGTTTTATTAGTCAGTATTATTAAAAGTATAACAAATTTAATTTATTTGTTCTATGACGTTAAAATATGACAATAATTGTTTTATTTTATATTAATTTCATTTATGTTATATGAAACATTTTTGTAATTAACATTTTATGACACTCCAAAAGTATAGGATACGCGAATTGAAAATAAAATAATTGGATAATATTTGAGTAAGCATTATTATGCAACTCGACACGAAAGGAATTATTTCTGACTCATAGTTTTTTTGTCTGCTTCGGTTTCGCCGTAGCAGCCAAATTGTAAATTACTTTCCTCAGTTTCGCCTCTTAAGCTAATTTTTATGGCCTACCATCGTTTTAAGATTCCTCCTATATGAATTACTTGTAAAGCATAATAGTACGTCTCCAAAAGAATGATACAGCGCTTTAAATGTCTATAATTATCACTAGAAGGGATCATGGGCGTAGCCAGAATTGCCTTTAAGGGTGGGGATCACACACACACACACACACACACACACACACACATATATATATATATATATATATATATATATATATATATATATATATATATATATATATATATATTATATATATATATATATATAATATATATATATATATATATATATATATATATATATATATATATATATATATATATATATATATATATATATATATATATATATATGTATGTATGTATGTATGTACTGCAAACAATTAAAATAAGGTTTGTGTTTGTTAAAAAAATAAAGCACTTAAAGTACAAATCAAAACTGGTTTTTTTTTAAATAGACTTAATGAATAAACTAAAATACAAATTATTATCGAACTGAACTGAACTAAATATGGCGGACATTTTAGTTCTTATTTTACAAAAAATATCACCACAATGTTAATAAGTCGAACTAATAAAACAAATTTAATTTTTAGGACAAAATTAACCTTTAAGTTCTAATTAATAAAAAAAAAGTTCCATTATAAAATTAATTAATTAGTTTTATAAAATTAAAATTTAAATTAATTTTATAAAGTTAGTTAAAAAAAATGCTTTTCTTTGCCTGAACCATAGTTTTTATATAATTTTCGCAACAACATTGCTCGGCTAGGGGAGGCCGAGCCTCCCCCTTAGCAACGCCCATGGAAGGGATGTTAGATTTGGTTTTTGGTAAAAAAACATATATATATATATACATATATATATATATATATATATATATTATATATATATATATATATATATATATTATGTGATCCCCACCCTTAAAGGCAACCCTGGCTACGCCCATGATCCCTTCATATATATATATATATATATATATATATATATATATATATATATATATATATATATATATATATATATATATATACATACACCTCACTCAACTCGGTAATCGGTTCTATATATATATATATATATATATTATATATATATATATATATATATATATATATATATATATATAATATATATATATATATATATATATATATATAATATATATATTATTTATATATATATATATATATATATATATTATATATATATATAATATATATATTATATATATATATATATATATATATATATATATTATATATATATATATATATATAGAAAAAGTATTGTGCTTGCCAATAAAATACTAAACAAGGATTTCACCTGAATTTTTCCAGGCGAAAAAAATCTGGTTTTTACAAAGTCGTCTGTCTGTATGTGTGCATGGTTTTGTCTGTTATCATCGTAGCTCCCAATGTCTTTATACTCCAGAATTGAAACTTAGTACAAAAATCAATCTTTCTGATTGATTTATTGTCTAGTACTCTGATTGATCTATTGTCTATTGTCCGATTCTGTAGTGCTACTTTCCAGAAAACAATCTTTCATGACTTCAATAACCAGTTTGTGACTAAGCAATAATTTCGAAAATGTATATAAGGTGGAAAAATATTGGATCAATTTTAAATTTAACACGCTCGTCTTAATGTATCAGATCAATAATTGAGCCACGTTTCATCTTATTATCAGCGATAGATTTTTTTATCAAATCACATGCAGGCGACATTATGAACTAGTATAACTCTTTATATAATAAATAAGTTAAGTTAATTTCATTAAAATGAGTTAATTTGTTTGTAGCAGCATAGAGCGAGGTCAGTGGCTGGATGGGTGACCGCTGGGAATAATAGTTATTTATGCACCATGGGAGTAAAGAATATTATTTCCCTGAGCAGTTAGTTGGTTTAATATTTAACCAAAATATTTAACTCCCGTGGCGAAGCCGATAAATTTATGTGTTTAACTCCCGAGGCGATGCCGTGGTAGGAAGTGCGAGAGGGGATATAGGATTTTACTCCCAAGGCGCACACAAGATTTTATCTCCAGGTGTTGATTTTATTTTTACACGTTTTGTTTTCTTTATTCTAGTTTTTTCGGGTCGGAACCCTTGTAAATTTTGGGGGTGCCACCCCCGGGAAAATTACAAAAATTGGTCGGTCACCTATATAAATTTAGAGAATACCACTACCCGAAAAAATTGATGTAATTGGCTCTAATAACCTAATAACAGGAAATAATTTTCATTATTGGGAGGAAAAATTTCTTCTTACTCCCAAGGGAGTGAAAAGTAACTTTTACTCGCTTGGGAGTGAAAGGTGCTTCTTTACTCCCTAAAGACTAGTTAATAAACTTTACATTATACACCGTCTGGAGATAAAATAGATTTTTTTGGCTGTGTGAGGACCAATTTAACAGAACTAGTCCTAAGTCGTAATGTAATAAACATTTTGATTAATCCGTTGGGATCGTAAATTATTTTGTTTGAGGGGGACGATGCGAGCCCGAATATGTAATAATTTTTTGGGGGCGAGTGAAGCGAGTCCAAAGTAGGCCCGTAACCAGCCAAAACTTATTGGGGGGGGGGGTCAATCCCAGAGGGGGTTATTATCACACCTCTATGAGGGAATCCCACTGAAATCTACTTCGTCAATGGGGCGAATTTTTTTTCTGGGGGGCGATGCCTGTCCCTACCTTGCCACAGGCCTGGTCCAAAGTCGTGAATATGAGTGGTAAGAAAAAGTTTTTTTGAAAAATCATTATTTGTACTTAAACTAATAAGCATCAAACAAACGGAAATAAAAAGAATTTTATTTAGAAATAAAAATCTATGGGTCCCACATCAATGCCAGATTTGTGGGTTGAATGCTTTAAAACTTATCGCTTTAAATAGGAATTTAAGTTTATTTCCACGTATCACTTTATCGATTTTCACAAAACGTTGTTTAAAGATTCATGACATATAGTCGAAAACTTGGCTTTTCTTTTGCTTGGGTTTTCGGGAAGTTTTCTCACTGACTTTTCTCCAGGACAATAGTTTGTGAAAAGTTGACTTGCGACTGTAGAGTTAAGAAAAGTTTGGGAAAGATACTATTAATCATATACTAACTTCTGAATCAGATAAAGTTTTCTAACATTCATGCTTTAAAGATATACCTGCAGAATCTTTTAACACTACTTTTAAGTTTTTTGGTAAAATAACTCAGAATGTGGAAATTGAAATTCCGTGTAAATCCGCCCCAAGTTTTGTATCAAGTATTTTAATGTGGATTCATGCTGTAATGCTTAACTTTGTTCGTTAATAGTATCACTAGTTATAAATGTTCTTTCAGTCCCTTATATTTAGCAAAGGTAAAGTTCTATATTTTTACTTTTCCTCATTTGTACCGTAGGTATATAGGAAAAGTATTGTGTTTGCGAAAAAATCCGAAACCAGGATGAAACCGGAATTATCCGTTTCAGATGTTTTTAAGGCCTCTTGAGTGGTTTTCTCAAAGTTGTCTCTCTGTATGTCTGTGTGCTTCATCATAAAGTAAAAAATTCATCATTAAAAACTTTGTAGAAAAATCAATCTACTGCTGTAGTTTTGCTATTAGGAAAATTTTTTTTATGACGTCATTAATCCGCAATAATGACTCAGCGAACATTTCTTAATATCATAAAACGCGGAAAAGTTATGCGATTCAATTGAAATTCCGCACGCCTGTAGAACATGTCTAAGACTAACATTTGTGTTAAGTTTCATCTCATTATCAGGATTAGTTCAAATTTTATCGAATGACTTGTGTAGGTTTTTTAAAAAATTGTAAAAATGAGAAAATGATTTAATTAAGTTGAAATTTATTACAAGTGTAAACCTTTACTTAATAAATAAGTACAGAAAGTTCCGTTTTAATACGACAAGTATATCCAAAAAGTTTGTTGGATCATTAAAATTAAGCAGCATTGAGCGTGGTCAGTCCTGTATGGATGACAGCTGAGAATGAAACGGATGCATTTACTATCTGAAGACGAGTTCGAAGACATGTTGCAGTATGAATTTGGTGAATTCCATATTCTAAGGAAGAGCTAAGCGAGTCCGAAGTAGGAAGGATGAGCATAGCGAATCCGATGTGATGAGGAAAAGTTCCGAGGTACCCTGTACCCGATTTTTATTGTCTAAAATTTAACACTTTTTCCGGTGATGAGGGTTTTACCTGTTTCCGAACCAGCTAAATGAAAATTAAACTCTTTTCACCGACACTGATAGTGATTATTCAGGATGAAATAAGGCAATATGGCTTTGTAATAATAACACAATTTTGGAAAGGCTAACTCTATTTATTTATAAACTCAATTTTTATTAAAAGTTGACTGTTCAAAATTAAAATTTTAAATTTAATATCAGACTATTAAAAATTTGAATGTTATTATAAGACTATTAAAAATTTGATAGCTATTTCCAGACTATTAAAAATCATTATCAGACTATTAAAAATTTAATTTATTATAAGACTATTACAAATTTGATGGCTATTTTTTGACTATTAAAAAGTTAAAAGTTATTATCAGACTATTAAACATTTAAAAGTTATTATTAGACTGTAAAGATTCTTTTATCATTTAAACAACAGTCAATAGATTTGTTTCGTTTTATATGACAAACAATGAAATTAAAAACAAGAAAGTCAACTAAATTAGAATATTTTTTTTACAAAATCTATTTTAAACTTTTTTTATAGTAAAAATAATAAAAAATCAGTTTAAAGGGATTAAGTAAAGGGGCCGTGTGGAAATTTCATATTATTATATTTTTGTTCTCTATAATTTTTCCAGAAGTAATTTAGCTTTTTATTATAGAAATATTAAGGAGTAAAATTACACAATGTTTGCATGTCATCCAGCTATTAATGCAATGCAATTTCAGTTTAGCCACTTTTTGTTTCTTCAACGTTGGTATTATCAGTTTACGCGGATATATTTTGATTGTGTTGGTTTTTCTTAAAAAATTATGGGTAAGAATGACCTGTCAAGATATTTTATTATCTTGGATTGGCGTATCTGTAAACTTTATGAGATATTTAAAATTAGCGTTATCTTTGTATTTTTAAATTCTCTAAAATTTATTATAAAAACTATCCGATAAAAATAGGTTTATTATAGTTGAGAAGTTAAAAATTGCTTCAATTATTGCATTTCTTAGTTCTAACACACAGTCCACATTACTTATTTATAAAGTGTCCCTCACTTCTGACTCTTCTGCGGAAAGGTATAGAAAATTGAAATTATAAAAAGGGCCTAATAGCAGATGACTAGGCAAGGTACTAGACTACGATTACTAGCATTAGAGCTTCGCATAATATAGGTAACTAAGATTTGTTACTCTTATTTTTAATATCTCCCCGATTCACCCTTATTAAAAATGAAATTCTAAATGGTCCTCATGCTATGCTTGTTATAGCTGGGCACCACCTCAATGCAATATAAACATTAGGGTATCAGAAGTATTCTCCTAGAGAGAAGGAAACAAATAGACCTCGTCGTCAAGCCATTCTTACTAAATCCTTATGATTAAAAATAGTGTTCTACACCTTATAAGTTTTGTGTTTAGACCCCAAATAGCTGCGACACTTTATTAAACGTCTCTATTGCTTTTATTAAAAACAGTACGTGTCCGAGGGTATGACTATTTTTTTGTTCTTATAATCATAGTATTATTTATAATATAATATTCTGTATATATTGTATCGTTATCATTATATTTTTATGTATGCCTTTAATTTCTAGAGCAAGTGAGCTAAGTCTTACACTAGAGACGACCTGTGTATATATTTATATAGCTATATATAAATATATATAGCTATATAAATATATACACAGCTCGTCTCTAGTGTAAGACTTAGCTCACTTGCTCTAGAAATTAAAGGCATACATAAAAATATAATGATAACGATACAATATATACGTAATATTATATTATAAATAATACTATCATTATGTGTGTGTGTATGGATATATCAAACAAACGGCGGCTTAACTTCTTTGTAAAAGGATAGGACATGTATAGATATTCTATTCCTTGTAAGAAAACCCTAATGGCCTGAACAAAAAACCTACTGTCTGCGGAGATTTGACACCGCAGACTGTGTGGCGTGGCTGATTATTTTAGTGCTAATTATTTGCACGTGCTAATTATTTTAGTATCGGGACTATCTATCATTTTACTAAAACTATCTGCCAGAGTGATATTATAGCTTCAAATCAGCTACTAGTGGCAACTGCCTTAGAAAAGCCTACGTAAACAACCCTTTACGTTTAGTGCCTTAGATGTTTGGTGTTGTATTCACGTTGTTTCTTTTAAACAAATAATATTTGTTGACTAGTATTATCTGCATAGCTGTCAGTATGTTGTTCATAAATGTTTTTTGGTTGAAGTAAGAAAATACTTATAAGCATTGTATCGGAAAATCCAGATTCCTTTGCTCTTTTCCTCTGTCTTTCTTATTTATTATTTATTTGTAAAAATATAATTGACTTTAAAAAAATATATCGTAGGAGTATGAAAGAATAATTTCATTTTCTATAAATTATTAACAAGATGATCTCTGGTCTATTTTTTAAATATTTTCTTTTGCATTGGTGACTTTTGAAATTTTAATATTCTTTGTCTACATAAAAAAATCGGGTATGAGGTACCTTGGTAATTTCCCACATTTGGCTCCTTCAGATTAGAGTTGTGATTTAAAGGTAAGGGTGTAATGACTTCAAACTCGCTTCGCTCATCCTTAGATTTTTAATGGTCCTCAGAATTATCCAACAATTATTTTTGTATTACATAGGTTTTGCTAAGCGCGACATCAGATAAGAAGAAAATGCGAAGTCTTGGATGTGACTTAATCATGTTTGATGGTTTGAAGATAAGTGAAAGCTTAAGAAAGTATTGCATCAATGAAAACCGCTCTAAACATCAAATAAGTGATTAAAGAAGCTGATTCCATTGATACTTGCTGTTAGATATGAATATCCCTGGACCGGTTTCGGCATAACACCATCATCAGCAGGCGGGGCAAAGTAAATGAGCTCTCAATGAGTATGACGAGCTCATTGAGCCCACTCTCATTGAGCTCTCTGAAGGTCTTCAGAGGGCTCGTCGTGCTCATTGAGACTAGATGTTATTCACTGATATAACTTTATTAATTGAGAGCTCGAGTGATGGCTGATGATGGTGCTATGCCGAAACCGGTCCAGGAATATTCATATCCAACAGCAAGTATCGATGGTAGCTGATTCTTCAATTGCTTCTTCAACTTGCGGTAAATACAACCTTCTTAATTTTGTCATAGAAGTGCCTCCTGAAACGATAAATATGATGAAACCTCTGTAGGGGATTTTTAGGGTTAAAACAATATTTTTACTATATAACTATTGTAATAGGTGAGAATAGGTAATGTATGATTTATTTATTTTAAACATTTAACAATTATTTTTATTATTATAAATACTAATTAATTATTTACTATCAATTAAAAACATTTAACCCTTACGAATCATTTGATTAAACCGAACTAATGCTTCATAATGCGATGAAACTTGCCACATTTGCTGGTCTCTTATAGGAAGGCCCAGTCTTTATTGGTTATACCTTTTTTCTGGACAGAACCATACGGCTGTAAAGTAAATATTATTGTCAAATTTGTTTTTTCATTCTTCTATTAACATTAGAAAGAGTGTCAGTCTTTCTGCACGTTTATACAACGTTTTATTGACAGCGTATTGTAAAGGCCGTTAATAGGCCCATTAAAGACATCATTAGGCCTGATCAGCCTGATCTTGTTGATTAAATGTTGAAGAGCCAATGTGGTTGGCCTGATATGAAATTGTGGCCGTGGTTTAACACTCAAGACTAATCTTAGTCTCCCTCGCATAATTTTTTATGATGCGAATTTTTTCCCTTACTGTCAACAAATTTTATCCGTGTGTCATACTATAAAATAAGCAAATAAATCGCACTAATTAGCCCATTTTTGACATTTTTTTAAACGCTTCATTGTCCGATTTAGTTTGATAATTTTCGGATTTTTTTTCTATATAGAATACTAAAGCAACACTAATTGCATAGAAAAGTTATTAGAATTCTTTAAATATTTATAATTAACAAAGATTTTAAAATATTTCAATACAATCGGCCTTAAGAAACATGTTTGTTTGGAACGCGGGGAGAGGTTGAACCAGCGTCTAGGTTACTCCTAGAATAATACTATATATAGGAGGAGCACGGGACCGTAAACACAATGCAATTCCACTGATAACACGAAAGCCGGTTGACTGTGCACTTAAGTAATTCTGCCAACCTGACAACAAAACATTATTTTAAATATGAGGCATAAATATCTATTAATGAAGAAAGATCGTAAAAAACAATAGATAACTTAAAACACCTGCTGAGTATTTAATAAAACTGGTCTTAGATGGCAAAAGGGTGACGGAATACAAGAATCGACATTTAGTTGATGAGGACTACTTTTAATATAATTTTAATAAATACGTTAAACTACAGTTTAAAATGCTTTAAATATTGCAATGCACCGATATTTATACTAGTATTTTATGAATAATCAATCATTAATTAATAATAGAACATAATCATTCAGCAACCAGAAGTATTGCCAACTTTTTAGAAAATTGTATATTGTTAGGGTGGCAGCATTACTTAAGTGCACCAGTGAACCGCCTTTCGTGTTATCAGTAGTGCTCCATCTATATATAGTATTATTCTAAGCGTCTAATGCAATATTCAGAAATATCAAAACTATGTTGGGCAAAACAAAATTTTTCATTAATAATATGAATAAGAATACATTTCATTTCCACAAGTAACAAATTATTTACAAATAAAAAGTCAATTATTATGAAAAACAAACGACATTTTTATAACTTTTTTTAAAAACTCTTTTATCTCCTTTTTTAACTCTCATTTAACAACCATCTTCATTTTTAACCTTGTTAAGACAGATCAGTGCGGTGAATGTGTATATACATATACATAAAGCATATAAAAGCTTTGAGCCATGCTTGGTAGAGTATTATTTTTTCTTGTTAATGTTATTACAAATAGAATACTCTTTCCGTTAATACTGAGTAAAGAGGTATAATTAAATATATTAAAAGAGAAAAGCGGCTCTTGTTAAATTAACCTTAAAATAAATACTGGAAAGTAGTTGTTAATATTAAGAAGTTTTTTTACTAAAATTGTCTCTGTTTTAAGGAGAGGACTTTTTTTTGTATAAAAAGAGCTAGTCGGAGTAGAGTATCTTGGAAAAGAGTCGGAGAGAAAAGAGAGTGGGCAAGAGCGGGGAATGTTTGTACAATTAGTAAGCTCTCTGATTAAAGACCTCTCAGCACGGTAGTTACTTTTTTTCACTCTTTGTACTTCTTCAAGAGCTAAAAAGTAGAATGAAAATTACAGGGCTTAAAAAAATACGGCTCAACTTGTAAAATTGCCCTTTATTGTCTAAAGTTTTTCTTTTTTTTTATAAGATTCAGATGACTGTTTGTTCAAATGGTTTGAAATTTTATATTATTATATGTAGTTCATTTTTAAAATCTTACATGAAGGCATTGTGGAATCTTCTTATCTAGTGATTTTAGATGAACTAGATCAAAACAAAATAGCGGCCAATATTGAAATTTGATTTGGTGTATAAAGTTTAAATTTAGAATTAATGCGTTGAATTTAAACTCGATTGGTCAAATTTTTGAAATTTTTAAAGTTTTGATGACTCAGCACAATATGTTTGCAACACGCAACAATTTACGTATTAAGTAAGGACGCAGCACTTTACGTATTATAAGTAAGGACGCAACACTTAACGTATTATAAGTAAGGACGCAACACTTAACGTATTATAAGTAAGGA
This sequence comes from Microvelia longipes, assembly GCA_018340805.1. Taxonomy (NCBI): domain Eukaryota; kingdom Metazoa; phylum Arthropoda; class Insecta; order Hemiptera; family Veliidae; genus Microvelia; species Microvelia longipes. Next base: position 51,440,637 of record JACMZG010001863.1, read on the forward strand.
CGCGTATTATAAGTAAGACGCACACTTTACTATATTATAAGTAACGACGCAACACTTAACGTATTACGATCACTTTACCTATGTTATAAGTAAGGACGCAACACTTTACCTATATTATCAGTAAGGACGCAAAACTTTACGTATTATAAGTAAGGACGCAACACTTAACGTATTATAAGTAATGACGCAACACTTTACCTATGTTATAAGTAAGGACGCAACACTTTTACGATTTATAAGTAATACACTTACGTATATAAGTAACGACGCAACACTTTACCTATATTATAAGTAGGACACAACTCTTTACGTATTAATAAGACGCAACATTTAACGTATTATAAGTAAGGACGCAACACTTTACCTATGTTATAAGTAAGGACGGCAACACTTACGTATTTATAAGTAAGGACGCAACACTTAACGTATTATAAGTAACGACGCAACACTTTACCTATATTATAAGTAAGGACGCAACACTTTGCGTATATTATAAGTAACGACGCAACACTTAACGTATTATAAGTAAGGACGCATCATTAACGCATTTTAAGTAAGGACGCTACACTTTACGTCTTATGTAAGGACACAACTCTTTACGTATTAAGTAAGGACGCAACATTTAACGTATTATAAGTAAGGACGCAACACTTAACTTATTATAAGAAAGGACGCAACACTTAACTTATTATAAGAAAGGACGCAACACTTTGTCTTAAGTAAGAACGCAAGTCTTAACGTATACGTATACGTCTTAAAGTTAGTAAACTTTGAGTTGTCAAGTCTATATAAAATTGTAATTGAGTTTTACATGAATATGGTTTTTTGTTAGTATTATTCTTAATAGTTCAAGAACAAAATAAGTTATAAGGGATACAGCTCAACGACTTGATGAATATGGTTAGGAAAACAATCGAAATATGGTTAAGCATAAATAATTAATTTAATTAGTCCTTTATTGTCCCTAAAAAGAAATCATTAAAAATTTTTTTTTTCAAAAATCAAGTTTTTTCCTTGATCGGTAAATTCTAAACCGCCGGACGATAAGTTTAAAAAGTTGCCATTACAATGCTTCTCTATTATTATTAGAAATAGGAAAGCAAAAGACTAGAAAAAAAGATAATATACTGCACAATAAAATTCAGCTGTTTTTTTTCTCAGTGTTAAAAGTTAAAAATAGATTGCAAAAGTAACAACTTTTAAGAGACGCGTTTTTATCCCGTGTATTTATTTAAAAGTTTCCAACCAACAAACTTGCCTAATGGTCTCACTATTAGCTCTATTAAAATTTATACATTCTACATGTTTATGTCTGATTTTACTTTTTAATCTTGTTTTTATTCAAAACTTTTATAGTTGTACTTTTTTTTTGGAAAACAAAGAGAATGGAGGGGGTGTGCTTTATTTTATAAATTTGAACTTTGGTTGTTGTCCTGGTTCAGTTTGTCCTGAATAAGTAGATTTGTAAGTTGCACACTTCCTCAATAATAGCGATGTTCCGAATGTATAAATAGAAAAACTTAATTTGTTTACATTAAAATATATATGTAATAAGATAAAATCAGAGTTAATTCTGACAATAAAATTTTTTTCGTCTTTGTGTGTGGCATAAGTGTATGCATTTTAGTGTCAACCTGATACAATCATTTTTCGAAGTTAAATGAAGCGTTTAAATTTTTAATGATCCATTACAGTTACAGTTTTTGATGGTCCGTTCCAGTTCCGTTCCACTTTTTTTTTTTTTTATTTTTTTTTTTTAGTTATTAACGTCATAGAGATTTCATAGACAATACTGTTCGGAAAATTATAATAATAATATAATAATAATAATATTTTTTATTTAATTATAAATTACATGATTACAACATAATTTTTTTACAATTTTAGCATTTTTATAATTTATAAATTTAAATTGACTATGTTCTTTTTTGTATTAAAAAAATCAAATCTATTATCAAATATCAAAAGACGTCTAGGAAATCTCGTTCATACATACATCATTATATATATATATATATATATATATATATATATATATATATATATATATATATTATATATAATATATATATATATATATATATATATTATATATATATATTATATATATATATATATATATATATATATATTATATTAATTTATATATATAATATATATATATATATATATATATATATATATATACATAAAATAATTTCCGTATTTCCGTGTAATTTGAAAAAAATTAAAACTTATGGATGCTAATTGCCTACGATACCCTACATTTCTGTTATGTATTCTGAAATTTCTCTAGTAATAATTATGGCTAATCTATATCTTTATTATGTTTCAGGTAACGCAATTTCCAATAGATAACTCCTGAATTGGTAATTTCAATAACCTTTATATTAATTTTTTTAATACCCATCAAATCCTCACTATTTTTAATTTAAGAATTAAACTTAATAATAATCTTGAAGTTTAATTCTGATTTTTTTTTAAATTTAATTTTTCACTGTTTCCAATGTATTAAAATAGAGTATGCCGTCTCTAGTATCATATCTCTATGTGAAAACATTTTTCAAGCCTCTCAATGTATTGAGTTAGTGTATGCCATATCTATAGTACCATATCTCTATGCTTAAATAATTTTTCAAGCCTTCTAATGTATTGAGTTAGTGTATGCCATATCTATAGTAACATATCTCTATGTTTAAAACATTTTTCAAGCCTTCCAATGTATTTAGTTAGTGTATTTACTATCTATAGTAACATATCTCTATGTTAATACATTTTTAAAGCCTCCCAATGTATTCAGTTAGTGTATGCCCTATCTATAGTAACAGATCTCTATGTTTAAAACATTTTTTCAAGGATTCAAATGTATTAAGATAGTGTATGCCCTCTCTATAGTAACATATCTCTAAGCTTAAAACATTTTTCGATGTCATTTAAATTATTACATTTATAACATAAAAACAGCACTGGTTTTAATCTAGACATTAAATCACTCATTTAAATTTAAATTAACACACCTTATTAACCCACTAAATCTCTGTTTAGACCCCTTTTGTCATTTTAATGTAAAATTAAATAGTTAAACTAGAAACCGGATTAAAAGATAAAACGTACGAGGTCCTTAACTAAGAGATATGGGATTTTATAGCCCAGGCCTTTTAGATAGACGGACATTCTCCAACAATTCTATAATCCTTTATTATATATATGTTCATCAATCAAATTCTCAAATAGTGTCTTATCGAAAATTTAAAATTGCAACTTGACATTACTGTTAAATATGTAACATTTTGAATTACTATTTTTGCACTTATTATTTATGCTATGTTTATTTTTTTTATTCTAATTAAAAATACCGCCAAATATTCAAGTCTAAGGTAAATCACAGTCTTGTTTTAACTGTCTCGTGTATTCTTCTTTTCTTAATCTAGTTTTTTTCTTCTTTTTTTTCATTTAATATAAATAAGGGTCCGAATGTCTTTTATTCTTAAAAATAGGATGTTTGAGATTTACTAAGTGTATTCTGCGTTGAACAAAATTCTTTGCCTAAGCTTCTTTTGGTGACTTTTTTTTGTAAAAAATTAATAATATATAATGCCTCTTTTGAAACCATTTTTCCAGTCAAGAAGGTCTTAATATATGCCATGTTTTTCACTTTCTTTTACCTGCTATTGCGGGTATGTAAGGATAATATTGTGTTGATTCTAAAAATACCAAACTGATCTTTAACCTGAATCACCAGGTATAGGGCTTAGTCAAAGTGGTTACATATTTAAGTCGTTTTCCTCATGCTATCTGTATATGTATTTCTATTTCACGCATAACTCGCGCTGTGTTAGTGTAAGTTGAAACTTGATACGAAAACCAAATATTAGGTCCAATGGGGCTGCCTAGAAAAATAAAAAGTTTAAAATCTATTTTCCCTGTTTTCATTTTCACAACTTTTCAAGTCTCGTAACTTATTTAAAAGATTACAGTAACTTTGTACTGTTTATTTATTTAACAATAGAAGGTGTTATACTTTTTGTACGTTTTTAAATTTGATAGGATCTCTAAAGAAATACTATATCTATGCTTTAGGGCTTATATTTATAGTATTTTATAGTACAATATCTAGGATTTGTGAAAACTCTTAAGATTATGAATAGATCTACTGCTTTTGATATCGGCAGCCATTTTGATTATTGTATTTTTTTGGGGGGTGTCACGGTGGTTTAATGGTTAGCGCGCGTGACAGTCCAGGTTCGATCCCGGTCTGGGCCTCTAGGAATTTTATGCGTGGAATGGAAATCCTTGCCGTCATCCAAAAGGAACGTTTTGCTGTTTTTTTCTGAGCCTATGCGATATCAGGTAGTCGTAAATGATCCCTAACCCAAATTGAACCTAGTCCTTAGCAAAATTTAGAACCCTCATTAGTACGATATATTTATAAAATATACATGTTTTGCCTTATGGTTTCAAATGAGGAGAAGCCCACTCTGGAAGTAGGGCACGTGCTGTTGATTTTTGAGTGTTGACACATACATAATTTTTTTCAGAAGCCTTCGCATGAATAAAGGAAAAGTAAAAAGCTAATTAGTTCTTAATACCGACACTATTTTAGCGAATTTCCTTTGGAAATTCGCCTAATAGGATAGGCGTCATGGCGGAATTCGAACCTCGGACCACGACACAAATCCGTTTCAGAGGTCCCTAATGACGAAAAAATAAGTTTCGCAAAAATTTATATATATATATATATATATATATATATATATATATATATATATATAATATATATATATATATATATATATATATATATATATATATATATATACAATATATATATATATATATATATATATATATATATATATATATATATATATATATATATATATATATATATATATAAAAACACTCTATCTTTCGAACGGATAAATATTTTTTATTCAAACTTGGTACAAAAATCAACCTTTGGGAGGACACGAACCCTATTTAAAGCCAGGTTTTTGTGACGTCATTAACCTGGTTTGCTGAGTCAGCGAAATTTTTTAATAGTCCAAGAGCCAGGCCTAAAAAAATGTGACTCATTTTGTACTACTTTAATCCACATTTTCCTGAAAATATACCTTAAATTATGAAGGAAAAGCATAGTCTGCGTATCCAGAGTGGAGTCCTTCATATAAATGTGCTCGATTAAAATATTAGAAAATCGCACAAATTCCAGTTTTCTTGCAATAAGTGGTTCCCTGTAGGTCATGTGCTAAACACAAAGAGAACAGTTTTTAAAGCTGATAAAATTTTTTACAAATCGAGTGTTTTTTCATCCAATTCGGATAAATACAACTAAAGATATGACATTTGTTAAATGGCCAAAAAAGTGCACAAAAAGGCAATAATTTGTCAACAAAAAAAAATCACCGACTTTGCTTAAATTAACCATTATTTTGGTGTTTTGAAAGAGCCATAACTTTGGTTGTAGTAATCTTAATTTGATGATTAAATTTTCGTTTTATAGAACATTCTATCACCTTTAAAAAATGCTCACTTCGTGTTTTGCACACGACCTACAGGAAACCACTTATTTAAAGAAAATTTAAATTTGTGCGATTTTATAAAATTTTGAGCATGCGCAATCATATGAAAGGCTCCACTTTGGATAAGCAGACTATTTTTTTTATAATTTAAGTATATTTTCAAAAACATTTGGTTTGAAGTAGTTTAAAAATTTTTTCAGAGTAAAATTTATTTAGATCCGGTTCTTGGACTATAAGTTATTATTAGACAAATTAACTCAATGTGCTTTTAATTATGATTTTTGTAATTAAAATTACGACTACAATTCTTGCAATTACAATTCTCATTCGGTTATTTTGTCAAATGAAACTCATGCTAAAGACACCAGTTTGTTAGCATTTGTAATTAAAGTTGCCTTTATTCAATTCATATTGGGGTCTATATTCCCTACTAATGAAAATTGCAAGTAAAATTAGCTTAGGAAATACATTTAGGAGTTCATGCATAATATTAACTCTATTAGAGCATGATTAAAAGCATGTTAATAATCTCATTAACATAAACACAAGGTAATGACAAACTAGTGTGTGTACACGTGTAAACACGTGTAGGACACGTGGCTAATCTAGTGGAAATTGCCATATCACGAGGAATTAGTTAGGCTTGATTAGGCAACTAATATTCTGGTAAAAATTTAATACTAGTAGAAACAATATTAGTTTACTCTGTTTTAAAGGGTTTATGTTTTGAGTAATTTAGTATATGTTAGTAATACTGATTAGGGAGAGGCAACAGATCTCATGTATATTACTGATTAGGAGAGGCAACAGATCTCATGTTAGTAATACTGATTAGGAAGAGGCAACAGATCTCATGTTAGTAATACTGATTAGAGAGAGGCAACAGATCACATGTTAGTAATACTGATTAGGGAGAGGCAACAGATCACGTGTTAGTAATACTGATTAGGGAGAGGCAACAGATCAATTTAGTAATACTGATTAGGGAAGGCAACAGATCACGTGTTAGTAATACTGATTAGGGAGATGCAACAGATCACATGTTAGTAATACTGATTAGGGAGAGGCAGCAGATCTCATTTAGTATTACTGATTAGGGAGAGGCAACAGATCTCATGTTAGTATTACTGATTAGGGAGAGGCAACAGATCTCATGTTAGTAATACTGATTAGGGAGAGGCAACAGATCTCATGTTAGTATTACTGATTAGGGAGAGGCAATCACATGTTAGTAATACTGATTAGGGAAGGCAACAGATGTTAGTAATACTGATTAGGGGAGGCAACAGATCACATGTTAGTAATACTGATTAGGGAGAGGCAAGGATCACATTGTAATACTGATTAGGGAGAGCAACAGATCACATGTTAGTAATACTGATTAGGGAGAGGCAACAGATCACATGTTAGTAATACTGATTAGGGAGAGGCAACAGATCACATGTTAGTAATACTGATTAGGGAGAGGCTACAGATCACTAGCTATTAGGCCGTGTCGATGAGCCTTTTTTTGATAATTCCCTTAGTTTTAACTTATGTGTCCAAAGTAAGACATTTCGTGCTTAATAAAGAGAAGAGCCGTGACTTTACCATAACTTCCCATAGAATTAATTAGAAACAACACGTGCTTAACTAAGTTTTCCTGCTTTTGAAATTATTTGGCATAAGCATCCTTTTATGTAAAAGCTTCTATTAAGGGTCCTAGTGTAACTATACCCAGGTTCATTTATGGATCTTTTCCTTGTATTTGACATCACAAAGGCTCAGAACCTCTTGCTTGGCTTAACTTCTCTTCCGAAGCACGGCACAAGATATTTTTTCATCTTTTGCATGAAAGTCCTAGAGGATTAGGATCGAACCCTGATTTTCTGAGTTGCAGGTACGCATGCTAACTATTTCACTAAAGTAAAAAAAGCAGATTAGTAAGAATGTGGTATTGGCACTACTTATATACCGACACTGAGCTACTTGATTCATTTTCACTGAAGGATATTAAAATGAAACGCTTTTTCTTTCCAATGCATACCCTTAGCATACGTCATCTAATTGTTTCAATAAACTTACTACAGACGTATTTATGGCAGCATTGGCAGAACACAATGTCTAAGATCACAATATTATTCGACATTCTCTGAGAGAGTTGCTTCGGTGTTATTGTTGTGCAGGGCGCATGTCTCATTTTAGGTGTCCCGTTCCGTCATCATCAGTCACCCGTGGTTTAGTGGTTAAGGTATGCGGCCAATACACAGAATGAATGGACTTTAGTCATGGTTTCAATCCCAGCACGGGCGGATTTTTATGAGACGGATGAAAATTCTGCGTACCACGTCCTTCAGAAGGGACGTAAAGCCGGTGGTCTGGAGCCTGTGCGTTGTCAGGTACTTGTTAAAGATCCCTTACCCTAAATGAAACTGGGCATAGGCAAAATTTAGGACCCTCATTGTAATTCATTATAATACTATACTGTTCTGCCTTGTAGTTTAAAGTGTGTGGAGGTTTGGTTTAACAGCAAGAGCACGTGTTGTTCCCAGTTTTCACTAGTTTCCGGCTCTTTCTGTCTAGATTAGATGAAATATACCTACACTGAAATTAAAAGGAGTAGAACACTATCTTAGGGAGCTGGCAAAAAGGGCCCAACAACGTGGCCTACTTGCCTGGTAGTTACTACCACTCCCCCCATATTACTATCCGTCATCATCAGGCCTATAGACAGTCAAAATATGTAGGGAGGGGGGACCAAAATCAGAGGGGGCAATGTTTCGTACACCTTAGGGACTTTTAATGAGAATTTCTTCGTCAGAGGGGGTTCAGAGGAGGCGAAACTTATTCCCGATTTTACGGGCTTGGTTTTCATTCTGAATATTAGTTTTACAATTTATGTTCATTTAATCTCCAGGCTATACCATCAGTTTACATAAATATAATTTGTAATTATAAGGTTTCTTTAATTAATACTTAGAGCATAGTGGATGCAACCCATCTGAGGTGTTTTCCGCTGGGTACACAACGTAATGGACCATATAGTTCTAAAACAAACATTTATTTATTATTATTGTTATTTGGAGAGTTTATCCTCCGATAGGGTTAAATAGTTTTAGTGTAACGTTTCGACTATTTTGGTCATAATCATACCTAAAAAATAAATAATACAAATAAAATAAAATATTAAATAAAATAAATAAATTTCAAAATCAAGAAATAATTAAGGTTACAATCAGCATTAATTTGAATTGATTTATATATTATACTTGAGTTTAGTACTTAATTTTTTCGAGTCTGTTTTAGATTATTTTTAAGAGTTTAATTTTTAATTTTTGTTTATACCTTATACTTCCCCTGTTCATAGGGGATGTAATGTGTTTTTCCAAAAAATACGAAACCGGGATGTCACCGGTGTTTTTAAGGTCTCTTGAATGGTTTTCCCAAAGTTGTTTGTATAGGCGTGTGTGTGTGTGTATGTGTGTCTGTTAAAATCGTAGCTCCGAGTGTATTTAGTGATAGAAGTGATAGTAATTAGGAAGGGGTGATTGATCACCCAGCAAGTAGGCCTTGTTGTTGGGCCCTTTTTGCTAACTCTCTTAGACAGAAGATAGTATTCCACCTTATGATTCTTAGTGCGGTCACACAGGAGAGCCGTGAATTTTACTAAGTTTATATAGCTTTTACTGGAAACAACACGTGCCCTACTGCCAGATTAAGTTTTCTTGCTCTCGAAACCATAAGGTAGAAACAAATGTATATTTAATATTAACTACTATTGAGGGTCCTAAATTTTGCCAAAACCCAGGTTTATTTAGGATTAGGGATCTTCTACTAGTACATGACATCGCACAGGCTTAGGGCCACCCAGAGATTCGTCACGCATGTAAACATGTATGTGTACACATGTACACATATTTACATGTGTAACATGTAAATATGTAATAAGTTTCATCTTATTTTCAGCATTAGTTCAATTTTTATCAGATAACATGTGTACGTTTTTAAAGAGATAGTAAAAAATCGAAATAAATTAATAAAGTAATATATAAAGTAATAAATTAAGTGATGAAGGATTTTTCTTTACTTACGATTTTTTACTTTAACGTACTTCTGTCTTACAATATGATATTTTACAACTTTATTTATACATTCTTTTAAACATTTCTTAATTATTTAGTTTTTTTTATTCTTTATTAGATAAAAAATCCGTCAAAGTGCTTGCTTTGCAAGCATTATAAGGGTTTCTCAGATATTTGCATAAATATAATGTATTAATACTATACAATCATACTTATACTCAATATTCTACGCCTCGCTTCAATAGCCTATATGTTAGTATTTGTCGATACCTAATGTTAGAAAAAAATAAATAAGTTATAACAAAATATTCCACAGCTCGCTACGCATGCGTTTCTGTGTATCAGAAATCAGTACCTAATTTAGAATCTACACAAAATATATAAGTGCTCGTATTGCTCGTTTCATTTGTATGTTTGTTATTTGCAAATTTCGCAGAGTAAACATAATTTTACCAATTTCACAAGGGCTCATTTCGCTAGCCTATATGTGTCTGTTGGCACTGATTTTAGGAAAAATAATTATAATACACATAAAATTTGAGTAAACATCTGCTTGTTTAGTACTAGCCAATTTCAAAACTATAGAATCAAATTTTTACATAACAATCTAGAGCTCGCTTCCCTCGCCTTTATATATTTGTTTGTCGATACCTAATTTTTGAGAAAATTTAAAACACAGAACAAAATTTAAGGGCTCGCTTCACTCGCCTTTATGTGCTTGGTTGTCAATATCTACCTGAAGAGAACATTTAAAACAAGGCATAAAATTAAAGCCTCGCTTCAATCGCCTTTTGTATTGTTTATCAGAACCTCATTTTATAGCATACAGTAAAGACATAACATAATATTCTAGGGCTCGCATCGCTCGCCTTGAGGTGCATGTTTGGTACTAGCCAATTTTAAACTATAGAATCAAACTTATACATACAATCTAGGGCTCGCTTCGCTCGCTTATAGAGTTTGTTTGTCAATACCTAAATTTAGAAAAAAAATTAAAACATAAAATAAGATTCAAGGGCTCGCTTCGCTCGCCTTTATGTGCTTGTTTGTCAATATCTACTTTAAGAAAACATTTAAAACAAGGCATAAGAAATCATGGCTCGCTTCGCTCGCCTTTTTGTATATGTTTATCAGTACCTTCTTAAGAGTATAAAATAAAATAACCATACAATACTAGGGCTCGCTTTCGCTCGCCTTTATGTGCTTGTTAGTCAATATCTACTTTAAGAGAAACATTTTAAAAAGGCATAAAAATCATGGGCTCGCTTCGCTCGCCTTTTGTATATGTTTATCAGTACCTTTTTAAGAGTATAAAATAATAAAAATAACCATGCAATACTAGGGCTCGCTTCGCTCGCCTTTATGTGCTTGTTTGTCAATATCTATTATAAGAGAAAACATTTTTAACAAAGGCATGAAAATCATGGGCTCGCTTCGCTCGCCTTTTTGTATATGTTTATCAGTACCTTCTTAAGAGTATAAAATAAAAAAATAACCATGCAATACTAGGCTCGCTTCGCTCGCCTTTATGTGCTTGTTTGTCAATATCTATTTAAGAGAAACATTTTAAGCAAGGCATAAAAATCATGGGCTCGCTTCGCTCGCTTTGTATATGTTTATCAGTACCTTCTTAAGAGTATAAAAAATAACCATACAATACTGGGCTCGCTTCGCTCGCCTTTATGTGCTTGTTAGTCAATATCTACTTTAAGAGAAACATTTTAAGAAGGCAAAAAAATCATGGGCTCGCTTCGCTCGCCTTTTGTAAAGTACCTTGAGTAAATAATAAAAATAACATGCATACTAGGGCTCGCTTCGCTCGCCTTTATGCTTGTTTGTCAATATCTATTATAAGAGAAACATTTTAACAAGGCATGAAAATCATGGGCTCGCTTCGCTCGCCTTTTTGTATATGTTTATCAGTACCTTCTTAAGAGTATAAATAATAAAAATAACCATGCAATACTAGGCTCGCTTCGCTCGCCTTTATGTGCTTGTTTGTCAATATCTATTATAGAGAAACATTTAAGCAAGGCATAAAAATCATGGGCTCGCTTCGCTCGCCTTTTTGTGTATATGTTTATCAGTACCTTCTTAAAGAGTATAAAATAAAATAACCATACAATACTAGGGCTCGCTTCGCTCGCCTTTATGTGCTTGTTAGTCAATATCTATTTAAGAGAAACATTTTAAAAAGGCATAAAAAATCATGGGCTCGCTTCGCTCGCCTTTTGTATATGTTTATCAGTACCTTATTAAGAGTATAAAATAATAAAAAAACCATGCAATACTAGGGCTCGCTTCGCTCGCCTTTATGTGCTTGTTTGTCAATATCTATTTAAGAGAAACATTTTAAAAGGCATAAAACATGGCTCGCTTCGCTCGCCTTTTTGTATATGTTTATCAGTACCTTTTAAGAGTATAAAATAATAAAAAACCATGCAATACTAGGGCTCGCTTCGCTCGCCTTTATGTGCTTGTTTGTCAATTGAGAAACATTTTAAAAGGAAGAAAATCATGGGCTCGCTTCGCTCGCCTTTTTGTATATGTTTATCAGTACCTTCTTAAGAGTATAAAATAAAAATAACCATACAATACTAGGGCTCGCTTCGCTCGCCTTTATGTGCTTGTTTGTCAATATCTACTTTAGAAAAAACATTTTAAAAAGGCATAAAAATCATGGGCTCGCTTCGCTCGCCTTTTTGTATATGTTTATCAGTACCTTCTTAAGAGTATAAAATAATAAAAATAACCATGCAATACTAGGGCTCGCTTCGCTCGCCTTTATGTGCTTGTTTGTCAATATCTATTATAAGAGAAACATTTTAAGCAAGGCATGAAAATCATGGGCTCGCTTCGCTCGCCTTTTTGTATATGTTTATCAGTACCTTCTTAAGAGTATAAAATAATAAAAAAAACTGCAATACTAGGGCTCGCTTCGCTCGCCTTTATGTGCTTGTTTGTCAATATCTATTATAGAGAAACATTTTAAGCAAGGCATGAAAATCATGGGCTCGCTTCGCTCGCCTTTTTGTATATGTTTATCAGTACCTTCTTAAGAGTATAAAATAAAAAAATAACCATGCAATACTAGGGCTCGCTTCGCTCGCCTTTATGTGCTTGTTTGTCAATATCTATTATAAGAGAAACATTTTAAGCAAGGCATGAAAATCATGGGCTCGCTTCGCTCGCCTTTTTGTATATGTTTATGTACCTTCTTAAGAGTATAAAATAAAAAATAACCATGCAATACTAGGGCTCGCTTCGCTCGCCTTTATGTGCTTGTTTGTCAATATCTATTTAAGAGAAACATTTAAGCAAGCATAAAATCATGGGCTCGCTTCGCTCGCCTTTTTGTATATGTTTATCAGTACCTTCTTAAGAGTATAAATAAAAAAAAATAACCATGCAATACTAGGGCTCGCTTCGCGCCTTTATGTGCTTGTTTGTCAATATTTATAAGAGAAACATTTTAAGCAAGGCATGAAAATCATGGGCTCGCTTCGCTCGCCTTTTTGTATATGTTTATCAGTACCTTCTTAAGAGTATAAAATAATAAAAATAACCATGCAATACTAGGGCTCGCTTCGCTCGCCTTTATGTGCTTGTTTGTCAATATCTATTTAAGAGAAACATTTTAAGCAAGGCATGAAAATCATGGGCGCTTCGCTCGCCTTTTTGTATATGTTTATCAGTACCTTCTTAAGAGTATAAAATAATAAAAATAACCATGCAATACTAGGGCTCGCTTCGCTCGCCTTTATGTGCTTGTTGTCAATATTATTATAAAGAAAACATTTTAAGCAAGGATAAAATCATGGGCTCGCTTTCGCTCGCCTTTTTGTATATGTTTATTAGTACCTTCTTTAAGCATGCAATACTAGGGCTCGCTTCGCTCGCCTTTATGTCTTGTTTCAATATTTATTATAAGAGAACATTTTAAGCAAGGATGAAAATCATGGGCTCGCTTCGCTCGCCTTTTTGTAATGTTTATCAGTACCTTCTTAAGAGTATAAAATAATAAAAATAACTATGCAATACTAGGGCTCGCTTCGCTCGCCTTTTGTATTGTTTATGTACTTTAAGAGTAAATAATAAAAACCATAATACTAGGGCTCGCTTCGCCTTTATACATTTTAAGTCATGGCACTTCGCTTTTTTGCAGTACCTTCTTTATAAAAATAAAAATAATATGCAATACTAGGGCTCGCTTATGTGCTTGTTTGTCAATATCTATTATAAGAGAAACATTTTAGGCAAATAAAATCATGGGCTCGCTTCGCTCGCCTTTTGTATATGTTTATCAGTACCTAAGAGTATAAAATAATAAAAAAATATGCAATACTAGGGCTCGCTTCGCTCGCCTTTATGTGCTTGTTTGTCAAATCTATTATAAGAGAAACATTTTAAGAAGGCATGAAAATCAGGGCTCGCTTCGCTCGCCTTGTATATGTTTATCAGAACCTAATTTTAGCATAAAGTAAAAAATAACATAATATTCTAGGGCTCGCTTCGCTCACCTTTATTTGCTTGGTTATATTGCTTGGTGCCTTACGTCGATATTTTGTCGGGTGTAATAGCCGCCATTTGAAAAAGCGATGCATATTTGTGTACTACCCATCGATACCTACAATTTGATACCCCACATGATTTTTCAAAAAAAATTTTTTTTTGGCGCGTGCGCGTATGTGCGATTTTGAAATTGCTAAAATTAACTTTTGAAACTTTTTTTTCGAAGAATTTCTATGGCCCGGAAAGTGCTTTTATTGGCTATTGGTCCCATATTTTTAGGGCTTCTCCTTATGCCTTAAAAGGGGGGGACAAGCATTTTTTGGTGGTTTTTGAGATTTTTGGCGGGTGTAATAGCCGCCATTTTGAAAAAGCGATGCATATTTGTGTACTACCCATCGATACCTACAATTTGATACCCCACATGATTTTTCAAAAAAATATTTTTTTTTTGGCGCGTGCGCGTATGGGCGATTTTGAAATTGCTAAAATTAACTTTTGAAACTTTTTCTCCGAAGAATTTCTATGGCCCGGAAAGTGCTTTTATTGGCTATTGGTCCCATATTTTTAGGGCTTCTCCTTATGCCTTAAAAGGGGGGGGACAAGCATTTTTTGGTGGTTTTTGAGATTTTTGGCGGGTGTAATAGCCGCCATTTTGAAAAAGCGATGCATATTTGTGTACTACCCATCGATACCTACAATTTGATACCCACATGATTTTTCAAAAAAATATTTTTTTTGGCGCGTGCGCGTATGGGCGATTTTGAAATTGCTAAAATTAACTTTTGAAACTTTTTCTCCGAAGAATTTCTATGGCCCGGAAAGTGCTTTTATTGGCTATTGGTCCCATATTTTTAGCGCTTCTCCTTATGCCTTAAAAGGGGGGGGGCAAGCATTTTTTGGTGGTTTTTGAGATTTTTGGCGGGTGTAATAGCCGCTATTTTGAAAAAGCGATGCATATTTGTGTACTACCCATCGATACCTACAATTTGATACCCCACATGATTTTTCAAAAAAATATTTTTTTTTTGGCGCGTGCGCGTATGGGCGATTTTGAAATTGCTAAAATTAACTTTTGAAACTTTTTTTCCGAAGAATTTCTATGGCCCGGAAAGTGCTTTTATTGGCTATTGGTCCCATATTTTTAGGGCTTCTCCTTATGCCTTAAAAGGGGGGGGACAAGCATTTTTGGTGGTTTTCGAGATTTTTGGCGGGTGTAATAGCCGCCATTTTGAAAAAGCGATGCATATTTGTGTACTACCCATCGATACCTACAATTTGATACCCCACATGATTTTTCAAAAAAATATTTTTTTTTGGCGCGTGCGCGTATGGGCGATTTTGAAATTGCTAAAATTAACTTTTGAAACTTTTTCTCCGAAGAATTTCTATGGCCCGGAAAGTGCTTTTATTGGCTATTGGTCCCATATTTTTTAGGGCTTCTCCTTATGCCTTAAAAGGGGGGGGGACAAGCATTTTTTGGTGGTTTTTGAGATTTTTGGCGGGTGTAATAGCCGCCATTTTGAAAAAGCGATGCATATTTGTGTACTACCATCGATACCTACAATTTGATACCCCACATGATTTTTCAAAAAAATATTTTTTTTTGGCGCGTGCGCGTATGGGCGATTTTGAAATTGCTAAAATTAACTTTTGAAACTTTTTCTCCGAAGAATTTCTATGGCCCGGAAAGTGCTTTTATTGGCTATTGGTCCCATATTTTTAGGCTTCTCCTTATGCCTTAAAAGGGGGGGGACAAGCATTTTTTGGTGGTTTTTGAGATTTTTGGCGGGTGTAATAGCCGCCATTTTGAAAAAGCGATGCATATTTGTGTACTACCCATCGATACCTACAATTTGATACCCCACATGATTTTTCAAAAAAATATTTTTTTTGGCGCGTGCGCGTATGGGCGATTTTGAAATTGCTAAAAATAACTTTTGAAACTTTTTCTCCGAAGAATTTCTATGGCCCGGAAAGTGCTTTTATTGGCTATTGGTCCCATATTTTTAGGGCTTCTCCTTATGCCTTAAAAGGGGGGGGACAAGCATTTTTTGGTGGTTTTTGAGATTTTTGGCGGGTGTAATAGCCGCCATTTTGAAAAAGCGATGCATATTTGTGTACTACCCATCGATACCTACAATTTGATACCCCACATGATTTTTCAAAAAAATATTTTTTTTTGGCGCGTGCGCGTATGGGCGATTTTGAAATTGCTAAAAATTAACTTTTGAAACTTTTTTTCCGAAGAATTTCTATGGCCCGGAAAGTGCTTTTATTGGCTATTGGTCCCATATTTTTAGGGCTTCTCCTTATGCCTTAAAAGGGGGGGGACAAGCATTTTTTGGTGGTTTTGAGATTTTTGGCGGGTGTAATAGCCGCCATTTTGAAAAAGCGATGCATATTTGTGTACTACCCATCGATACCTACAATTTGATACCCCACATGATTTTTCAAAAAAATATTTTTTTTGGCGCGTGCGCGTATGGGCGATTTTGAAATTGCTAAAATAACTTTTGAAACTTTTTCTCCGAAGAATTTCTATGGCCCGGAAGTGCTTTTTTTGCTATTGGTCCATATTTTTAGGGCTTCTCCTTATGCCTTAAAAGGGGGGGGACAAGCATTTTTTGGTGGTTTTCGAGATTTTTGGCGGTTGTAATAGCCGCCATTTTGAAAAAGCGATGCATATTTGTGTACTACCATCGATACCTACAATTTGATACCCCACATGATTTTTCAAAAAAAATATTTTTTTTTTGGCGAATGTGCGCATTCGCTCATAAATCGACAGATGCGCATGTGATATAGTTGGCTATATTTTTCCTGTTGTTGGATAAAATAGTTACACATGTATACCAAATTTCAACTTCCTAGCTATTGTAGTTCCTGAGATGAGAAATCGGACAGACAGACGCTCGACAGAAATATAAGGGTTTCGAAGATTATCTTCGAAACCCTAATAACCACGTTGTTATTTCACCTTTAAGCTATTCTCGATCCAATCTTAATAAACCATTCTTTGAATATCTTTATATCTTTTATTCTTACAATTTATTATTATTTCTTTATCTTTTACATTTAAATAAAATATGTCTTTATTTTGTGATTTATTTATATTTTATATAAGTAGAGCAAAAAAAAAAGAAATAAATAAATGAGTCCGAAAATAAAAACCAGGGCGGTTACTAAATGAGCAACAGGGCGACTTGGAAGGGAAATAAAAACGCCTCGAGTGGTTGTAATTAATGTTTGATAGAAATTTATTAGGCCTCACGAAGTAGGTATAAATATTATGTTGACTGGGCTTTGGTTACTAAGCCCTCGGGGAGCCTGTTACAGCCTTTCTGCAGCCTAATTACACCATATACTTTAATTATTAGCTTCCTTATATATTTTTTTAAAAATTTTTTATCTTTATTTATTTGTATTATTTTTACAAATAATATTGTGTTATCCTTTTTACTTTTCCTCATTTATACCGTAGGTATATAGGAAAAGTATTTCCAGAAAAATCCAAAACGGGGATGTCACCGGAATTATCCGTTTCAGGTGTTTTAAAGGCCTCTTGATGGTTTTCTCAAAGTTGTCTGTCTTTATGTGTTTTTTTTTTAATTTTCCTTTTAGTAGTAACCCCACTAAAAGGCCGTATATTATCAATATTTCCCATATAATACTACATGCTTTTGAAAACAATACATACATGCATTACTTCGTTCTTTATGAGATGTGTTTTTTTTTCGGCTGTTCTTTTCTTCCTTCAGTGAAATTTTGAATTTGTCTTTATGTATGTGTCTGTTATCATCGTAGCTCCTAGTGTATTTATGCTAGAGAATTGAAACTTCGTATACTAATCAATCTACCGCTGTTGTTGTGCTATTCAGAAAATAATATTTTTATGACGTCATTAATCTGCAATAATGACTCAGCGAAAATTTTGAAAAATCATAATACCCGGAAAAATTAAGCGATCTGATTGAGATTTGGCACGTATAAGCATGTATAAGAATAACATATGTGACAAGTTTCATCTCATTATCAGCATTAGTTTAATTTTTATGGAATGACTTGTGTACGTTTTTTAAAAAATTGTTAAAAAATCAGAAAATTATTCAATTAAGTTGAAATTCAGTAAAAGTGTATACCTTTACTTAATAAATAAGTACAAAAAGTTTCGTTTCAATGCGACTAGTATATCCACGATTTTTGTTGTGTCATAAAAGTTAAGTAGCATTGAGTGTGGTCAGTGCTGTGTGGATGACCGCTGAAAATAAAACAGATGCATTTACTATCTGAAGACGAGCGAAGCGAGTTCGAAAACATGTTGGAGTTTTAATTTGGCGAATTGTATTTTATGAAGATGAGCGAAGCGAGTCCGAAGCAGGGAGGATGGGCGTAGCGAATCCGATGTGATGAGGAAAAGTTCTCAGGTACCCCGTACCCGATTTTTTCTTCTTTCCTTATTTATACCGTAGCTATAAGGAAATGTATTGTGTTAGTGCTAAAAATCTGAAACCGGAATTTTACTTAAATTGCTCGTTTTAGGTGTTTTTATGTGACGTTTTGAGTTGTTTTTATAGGGTTGTCCGTCTGTATGCGTGTGTTATCATAGTAACGCTTTGTTTTGTAATATAGAGTTAAA
Source organism: Microvelia longipes (assembly GCA_018340805.1). NCBI lineage: Eukaryota > Metazoa > Arthropoda > Insecta > Hemiptera > Veliidae > Microvelia > Microvelia longipes. The sequence continues at coordinate 51,459,368 of JACMZG010001863.1, forward strand.
ATTGGTACAAAAAATCAACCTTTTGGTGTGCTTTCTGAAAAAATAATTTTTCTATAACCCCATGAACTAAAAATTAATCATTGTTAAGAATGAATAAACACACTTGAGTTTAAAAAATATTTTATTGCCAAACCACAATAGGTACATAAAAAGAAAACTGACCGGTTTCAACTATTAATTAGTCATCGTCAGAGTTTATAAATGTACTCTGATGACGACTAACTTATAGTTTAAACCGGTCAGTGTTTTTTTTATGTACTTATTGTGGTTTGACAATAATTTTTTTTTTTTAAACTCAAGTGTGTTTATTTATTCTTAACCATGTTCAACATATACCTCAAAATCTCTGTCAATACAACTAATGATTTAAAAATTAATCATAACAGCAAACATTTCTGAAAATTAGTGGATTGATGTAAAGTAGTATTGAATTAGGCAAACAAAAGTGTCGAGTTTAATTTTAATATTAGCAACACTTCAAATTTTATCGAAATACATATGTATTATGTAATTTTATGAAATACATATGTCATGCATATGTTTAATAAATCAGTTAAAAATTAAAGAAATGACAATTGTGTTGAAATTTGGTCTGGGTATATTTCTATATATAGTATATTAATAGTATAATAATAATAGTATATTTAATAGTATAATTTTAATAGTATATTAAAATAGTATATTTCTTTATACAATACAGATTTATGGAAAGTTTCATTTCAATAGGACTAGTTCACTTACGGTTATTGTTTGATAACTTTTGTTAATTAGCATCGATCGTGGTCAGTTGGTGGATGGGGAACAAAACTGAATGTTTGTCCAAGGAATAGCAAATAACAATAATAATAATCTCGACACAATATAATTGTGTGAGAGACACCAAGGAAATGTAACAAGCAAAATATATTGTTACATCTGGGAACTGTTCCATCATTAGACATTCGTCATCATTGATGGCTCGACATAATGTCATGTCCCACTCTGTTTCGTTACGTCTAACTCATCAGGGCGCCGACAGAGCCTGAACTCACTCTTTCGGTAATTATAATAATTATTATTAATTATTAAAGCTTTCAAGAATTTAACAAGTCAATACATTGTTCATAAAAATTATACATAACAATACACTAAATTAAACACAATGTCTTGTGTTTAATTTATGTATATATATATATATATATATATATATATATATATATATATATATAATATATATAATATATATATATTATAGTTATTTTTATGTATATTTATGTTATATTTATGTATTATTTAGTGTATATTATGTATAAAATTAAAAAGGTTGTATTTACCGCAAGTTGAAGAAGCAATCGAAGAATCAGCTACCGTCGATAATATATGTATATTTATTTTTTTAATTTAGTCATTTTTTTTTAGTAATTTTAAAATACAGTAGTATTTTTAAGTTATTTTTTTTCTTAGTTATAACTTTGTTAATTGTGTTGTCATTCAAGTCACAAAGTTATAAATAAGAATCAAAATAACTTAAAAATACTATTGTATTTTAAAATGACTAAAAATGTTGTTAGTTAGCTTGAATTAAGACATTTTTACTCTTGCTAAGATTGACATTTTGGTTGTTATAGCAAATCAAAAGCATTAATACTGGAATTTTGACTAGTTTCGAATTCAAAGTCGGTTTCAACTGATAATAGTAGCAAAAGTGGTCACCTACCAAAAAGTTGTTGTTTTACTGATAATAAAGATAGAAAACAAATGCATCTCTCATGTCTATTGTAATTAATTTAGCCATATCAGAACTTTTATCGCACTCTGTATAATATAATCATTATTTAAAGACTTAGTTCCATGTCTGCCAAGCATTATTTGATTAGGTATTTTAAGGGGGGGAGGGGTAAATTAAATTAAAAAATCCTTAAGTAAGTCATATAATTAAAATATTAAGATAGAGTTTTCCTCAGCCAGTAAGCTTAATACTTTGCTGAAAGGAAAGACTGCTTAATGAATTAGTTCGCAACACGCGAAGAGTATTTCTACTCTAAACCTTTTATCGAGTTTTAAAAAAACAGTTTAATACCTTCTACTGCAATACTTTCTTTTTATTAATTTCTACTTTATTTTTATTTAATACCTTCTACTGTAATACTTTATTTTATTTATTATTTTTCTTTTTAGTTTAATACCTTTTACTGCTATACTTTATTTTTATTTAATACCTTCTACTGTAATACTTTATTTTTAGTTTAATACCATCTACTAAAACTTGACAAAAATGCTCCCTTAAAATATTGCAATGTGTTGCTCTCTATTGTAAGTTCCATAAAATCTAATTAATTACTATATATATATATATATATAAATATATATATATATATATATAATATATATAATATATATAATAATTAATTAGCATTAATTAGTTATAGGTTGTATGGCCTTAAACAGGCTTCGCTTGTGGTCTGAGAGTTATAATTATCCCAAAGCTAAAGGGGTTGTATTACTTTGTTTGATCTGCACTCGACCTCAGAATGAAATAATTTAATAATAGACTTATATGTTTATGTTATTGAATAATTTTAATATGTATTTGCCTCACATTTTATTAAAAATAATATTATTTTATATGTTTATTCATAATATTGTGTTTATTCACTGCTATGTGTTAAGCTGGTTTAGTTTGTCTTTAATCATTATAATGTATTTGCACAGAGTAGAATCATGTCAATAAGACATAATGGACGTCGTTAATATTCAAACCCCTGAGATCCTGAGGGGACTAATATCATTGATAATTGATTGAAATAGGTTTTCCCTATTTTAAATATTCAATGGAATTTAACTAACCCGACTCTTGGACTTTTTACTGTCAATATTCATTATCTGCATTCGTTCAAGTTATTCATTATTAATAATTGAAAAAATGATTTTTTGACATAATTTTTTTTTAACTTTATTGATTATTGTCTATAATAAATATATTTGACATAGTGTTGATATTGGTTAAAGCGACTTGGCAGTCTTGGTAGGAGGAATCACCCAGTGGTGATACTTCTTAGCGTGGTAAGGAACATGTTGATATAGGTAAATAAATAGTCTCTCTACTAAAATGTATGTTAAAAATGTTTTTATTAGAGAGTTAACTTTCTGCCGCATCCGGCTATCATCAGTCATTCTCTGGAGTGCTAAGAACGATCGATAGTAACGATCACTTGCCAATCTTCATAGTGCACTATAAAGATTGGAAAGTGATCGTTAATAACGATCGTTCTTAGCACTCCAGAGAATGACTGATTTATGTATTCATTTATTTATTTACATACTTGAGGTTACTTTATTACAAAGTTTCTCAATTGTCAAAATTTTACAAATAAATGAAAAGAATAAAACAAGAAAACAAATTGATTATAAATTAATTAAATAGACTGCATAAACATAGGCAGCATAACTTGAATAACAAACTTGATTAAAAAAACAAAAAAAATCATTACAATGAGAAACACTAAACATTTAAGGTGGGAATACTAAATTATAAGCTAAAAATTCGTTAACATTATAGTAGGCTTTCTTAAGCAACAATGTTTTAATCCTTTTTTTGAAGTTTTTGGGTGGAAGTTCAACTATTGATGCTGGCAATTTATTAAAGCACATTATTCCATTAAAATTTGGGGACTGATGTGATTTGTTGAGCCTACAAGTGGGAATATTTATATTAGCAATATATCTAGTGCCATAATTGTGATTCTTAATATAATTGAAGTGATGATGGCCGGATGCAGCAGAAAGTTAACTCTAATAATTTTTTTTAACATACATTTTAGTAGAGAGACTATTTATTTACCTATAGTTGGATTACTCCACAGAGCAGTTATTTATATTATGAAAATTTTGATATTTTACTAATAATATAATTTGGCTTGAACTAAATTAGTGAATAGAAGTTAGTTGAATTTTATAAAACAGAAAAAAAGGATAATTAGTTGACAGCGTGGAAAAATAATATGAGGGAGCCAATGAGGTTAGTTCTGGATGTTAAATCTCGCCCAAAATTTCATATTAGGCAAACCTTATTGGTTGGTCAACAATATTTTACCATGCTGTCAACTAATTATATACGTGTTTGATACTATAATACAGGAAATATATAAGACCCTTAAGGTGAGGAAAAAAAGCCGCCTCCGTGGCCGAGGTCGTTAGAGCGTTAGTCTTTACACTGACCTTTGACAGCACGGAGGTCTGGGGTTCGCATCCCAGGTTACGCTCTCAGTTTATGTAAGATTATTGTTTAAATAAATTATCGCAAACTTTAGATTACAATTTGAGAGTAAAGGTTGCCACCACCTTCTGAGGTGGTTCCCGCAGGGTTTATCCCTGATGAGTCGAAAGGCTCTAAAAGGAATTATTATTATTATTTTAAGGTGAGGAAAAAATTTGAGGTACAAATTTTTAGTGTGATGTTTTCTCATACCCGATTCTTTTAGTGTGATGTTTTTATATTATCGTTTCTTTGAATGGAATAATATAAATATTTGATAATCACCTTAATATATTTAAGAAACTTTTTATATGATTTTAGATAGTTTGTTTTCTGAATTTAGATGCTCTGCCTAGTCTTTAACTTATAATTTAATATAAATCATTCTTAATACTAATAATACATCACAATACATTTATGGTAACCCTTTCATTTTTAACGGAAATATAATTTTTTTATTATAATTACTTCAGGAAATTCTTTAAAACCTACAGACATAAAAATCCACAGTCACATGATGCATTATATCTAGTAAGTGTTTATTAGTGTCTCAGGCTTGAGATAATTATATACTTTATTGTACGTTATAAAAGTTAGCGAGAAATATTCAGAGTACAATTATACGTTTGATTCATTTCATTTGTTACTTCTGAGAAGTTAGAATTGTCAGTCCGATTTCAAGAATTTTTTTTCAAATGAATTAAGTTAGACTTGAATTTTTTAAGTGAAGGTTATGCTTCTTACTGAATATTACAGTGGAATGTGGATGACGTATATAATAAAAGCAATAATGCCCGCTAAGAGCTTTGCAGCTCATCAGGGATAACCCCTGCGGGAACAACCTCTGTTGATAGTGGCAACCGTTACAATCGTGTATTCTAAAGTTATATAATATACTAAGTTATATATACTAAGTTAATATACTAAGTTACTAAGTTATATTATATACTGAGTGGTGCCAAAGGTACCACGCAGGTCAGGATAAATAAATAAATAAAACTATTTTTATTTGCCAATAAGTATACAAAAATATACAATAGCTTGAGGTCATATATAGTTAAATAAAATACACCAAAATAATTAGAATACACTTAAGGTCATATATAGTTTAACAAAATACATCAAATAATTCAAATAATTAGAATACACTTAACAATGCATGACGTAATTATTTATTTAATTAAAAACTCTGATAAATTATAAATGGGTTTTTTGATGAGCAATTCTTTGCATTTTGATTTAAAACATTTTATTTCAGCAATGTCTTTTATATTTTGTGGTAATGAGTTGTACAATACTACCCCTGAGTAATCTGAACTAAATTTATATTTTGAAGTTTTATGTTGGTTTATTCTTAATAAATTTTTATTTCTGGTATTATAGTGGTGCTTATCTCCATTTTTTTGTATAATTGCCAAAATTTTTTTTTACTTGAACTAACTGGTTTAGTATATATATTAAGTTATTAAGTTATATTACTTTAAATATTAACTTGCATTTGTTTTGGATTGTTTTTTGCCTTGTTTGGTATGTATTTTTGATTTCTGTTTTGTAAATTGGTTTATGGTTTTGTTTACTAGTTATTAGATTCACTGAGGATGCCAAGCATCGCTTGTGCGAAAGCTCTGATATGAAATAAATGAATCTAATAAAACTCGGACTGCTGTCTTCATTATTACTTTTCCTAATTAAGATTTCTCAATGTCCATTAAACTTAATTCTTAAATTTTATTACAATTATATATGTTTAAACAATTAAATTTAAATATGTTTTATTTAATTTAAAAAATTATAACTTAATAAAATAACTCAATATTTAACTTTACTTAATGTTTTAATATGTATTTATAGTGTAATTTTATTAATATTTGTTTATTTATTTTACTTTATATGCATGTATACTATAATATTATACTATAAGAGTTTAAAGGATTATATACATATATAAGTGGGTATGTGTGTGTATATGTAGGTATGTGTATGTATATATGTGTATGTATGTATGAATGTAAATTGATATAGATAGTAATAAATAAATAATAATAATATAAATTAATATTAAAATATGTGTTATTAAATAACGCGAATAAATATTGAGTAATTTATTTAATATTATTAATTATGGAACAGCTAAATGAATCAAATAAAAATGTGGGGGTTGTGGCAACCATTACGCTCAAAGTATAAGCTAAAGTTGGCGATATATTATTTGACGAAATCTTATAAAGTGAGAGCGCAACCTGGGCTGCGAACCCCTGACCTCCGGTGTGTCAAAGTTTAGTATAAATACTAACGCTCTAATGACCTCGACCACAGAGGTGGTTCTATGGAAGTGTATATCAGGTGTGATGGCACAGCTGAACATTGATCGCTTTCTAGATAAGAACTACAACTTGCATGATTTTATCAGTGTTGCCTACAAAAATAAAAACACAAAATAACCTGTAGAAAGCTCATGCACAGTTATACCAATTTTAGATTTTTTTTTTAATTTCTGAGCCAGGTATCAGCTGACCACGAGTCATAATTTTTTTACTTGGGTTTGTATATAAATTTTCCCTATATTCATATATTACTTTACTAGAAGCTTTGCACATATTTTGGTTAAAGTATTTTTATGATCAATGCCATATATAGGATTCTGTTTCCTAATTACTTGATATACCTGTCTTATAACCGTCTCTATAACCTGAACAATGACTTCATCAATCCGACGCCCTGACTCCAAGTCCTGACGCATCCATCACCCGACTTGTAAGAGTCATGTCACTGCATCTTTAAACTAGACCCATTACTCTTTATAAAATTCATATATAAATGTCAACGAGTCTATTGTTCGACTGACTTTTACTGATTACTCGAATTTGTTCTCTTTTCTTTTTCTTTGTACGATTTATTTCTTTTTCTCTTTTTATTTTTATACTTTATCTCTTTCTTATGCTCTTTTAATTGAGATAGTTCGTTTTAGAAAAATTCTTCTTATTTTTCTTTTTTAATTAAACGATTTATATTTGTAAGACCTTTCAAGTTTTTAATGATTAATTGTTTTCATGTGATTGGATAGTGTGATACAAATGTGTCAGTTGTGATTGAGACGTTAAGTTTTTTAACCTTTAAAGTTCAACGACAATGTTTCAGACGAATTTTGACAGTCATTAAACAAAGTGCTAATGTATATTACTAATGCACTGGAGAAATTAAATCGTTTTGTAATTGTTATGCTAGTTTAATTTCTAGTTCAATATTGTCTGATATTTAATAAATATTCGTAAAAATCAGTTATTAAAAAAAATTGGTATAGAACTTTTCTCTCACTGTATCAACGAATGCAAAGAAACATTACGGAAGTGCAAAAAGTAACTTTTAACATTTTGGCCCAAATATATATCCAATTCGCCTTTCAGGTTTATCCTCCACACTCGTCCACTGGTGACGAAATTATCAATAAAATTAATGTGGCAACTCCGCCTAACTAATAGACTATTTTAAACTTCTATTTGCATTTTTCATTTTAAAATGAAAAATGCAATATATTTTTAATATTTAAATTATAAGCGCTAGTGGATTTTATACCATAAGGATGTAAATAAAAGTCTATCCACAAATAAATTTCAACCAATGTAATGATGACAAAAGAGGCTTTCAACCTAACACAGGTCATCCTCAGTGCCCACAACAAGATGATGACAAAAAATTAAAAACAATTTTAAGTCAGTCTGCATCCAGTCTCAAATCTTGTAACAAGACTCAAGAGGAAGAATTAACTTCTTTCACCGGTAAAGTTTTACAGTTTTTAGTCTTTTATTTATTATTCCTTCATTTTTATTTCATTTTTGTTTTTGTCGTTTTTCGTGCCTTTTTATTTTTTTGTCCTCTTGTTTGTAGGCACTGAGGATGACCTGTATTAGGTTGAAAGCCGGCTTTGTCATCATTACATTGGTTGAAATTTATTGTGGATAGACTTCTATTTAGATCCTTATATATTTTTAATGTTTTATGTGTTTTACTATTAAAAGAAAAAATAACAAAAACAAATTTAAGTATATTTAGAGAAGGAGTTTTTGAGTATATTTAAGTATTTTAGAGTCTATTTTTTTTGTTTTTTTTTGTGTTTTATCGTCCTCTTGTTTTTATATATTACTTCCTATGATAAATGAAAAATAAAGTAAGATATATATTTATTCTTTAATAAGTTAATTCTTGGATGGAAATTATTTTTCTTATGAACTTTTATTTTTCACATTTTGTTAGAAAAAATTATAATTTTAAATAATCTTGACTGGTTGGTTTTTAGTAGCCCTGGGTCTTTTTTTGGTGGCTGGAGGAAACACTGCAAAAATAATTAAAATGTTAATAGGCTTTTTTCGTTGGGTTTATTTTAACTTTTTCTGCTCTATAAAAAATAATAAAAAAAAGAAAAATAATTTCCTAACTGAGATATTTGAATTGAAAATTTAAGCTTTAGAAAAGTTTTCAAAATGAAGTAATATTTGGTCCAGTTTTTCTACTTCGTATTTACTTTTTATTTATGCAAGTTTGAGTACGAAATAGGCTATTATATGCTAAAGAGTTTGCTTTATAGACTTCTCGGCTTTTTGCAGCGCTTTTATTTCAGATTTATTTAGCATCTCTAGGGGCAACTTTTTTCCGTTCAAGTCAGATTAAATAACTTTATAAACATATTTTTTGAGTATTGCTTTTTTATGGCATTTTCTTGCTTTTAATTGCTTTTAAGTTTTGGTTTTTTTGTTATAAAAATCAGACTGAATGTTTATTTGAGCTGCCCGGAAGATAATATTTCCTAGACCACTATTGTGAAGGAGCAAATATGTAAAATTTGACCAAAAGTTAAAAATTGATTGGCGTTTTAAGGTAGAATAAATTATATTTTAAGTATGGCCTTTTCAACTTAATATTTTTGGCCCCCTTATACATTTTTCTTTTGGAGGAAAACTATTAATTAGTAGAGAAAAGGGATGCAAGTTTAAAACATTATTAATTTTTACTAAAGAACACAAATCAGCCATAGTAAACACTATTTATAAGGATTATTTATAAACACTATTTATAAGGAATTTAGTAACCCAAACAGGGCAAAAATAGCCTAAAACAGATGATTCTGGTGAAATATATGTTTAATATATGTTGGGTTGACGTTATACTTTTCCTACATACCTAAGTCTGTAGATCAGGAAAATTAAAAACAGTTAAAGCGAAATTAATAAGAGGGATCAATTCCGCTTTTATTTATTTTTATCTCCTGTCCTCTTCCAAGATATAAGAGTTATTTTCTGATGAAAATTCACAAAAAAATATCGCTAATCCGTTCTCTTCTTATCCCAGATTATCTTTTCTTCTCCCCGAAAAAAAAATGAAAAAAGAAATTTAGTTTTTTTTTAGTTAATTTTATAATAACTATTCTATCGTTACCTTCAATCCATTAAAATATTATTTGTATAAAACATATTTTTAAATCATTTTTCGTTTAAAAATGTTTTCTTTAATACAATAATTTATATTTTTCAAGTTAAAAAGAATCGAGAAAAAAAAATCCCAAAAAGGGAGAGAAAATGAGATTGAGTCGTTACAAATTCTGAACCGAAATAACGCGGAATTGTAACGAAGAAAAAAATCTTTGAATGGAATTCCTGGGCTGAAATTCAGTTAACCTCCTCCCTTCCCCATAGTCCCCCGACCCTCCGTATTGAATTCCCGTTCTCATTATTCATTCATCCCGTTATGTCAAGCTTATTTTCCTACTTCTAAGGAACGAGAAAAATAATGAAGTATCGCACCCGGGCTGTTGGTTTAATCAAATTTTAAAGTTTGAGATTTTTGTACAAAATTTACAAAAAAAAAATATTTTAAAGTTTTGTGATGAGAATTGTTAAATTTTTTTGAAGTTGTAGTAATATGTTATTAAATCTAGAATATTGTGCTGAGCATATTTTGAGGAATATTTATAAACACTACTTATAAGGAATTTAGTAACCCACATACTTTATTTGATTATATATAGTAGTATGTATGTAGTATGTATATGTATGTATGTATGTAGTGGTATGTATGTATGCAGTAGTATGTATGTAGTATGTAGAATTATGTTCTAAAGACAATAAATATATTTTCCGTAAATATCCGTGTACCGGTAAATTATTATACATTATACTGTTTTTCTTCTAAATAGTTGTTTACTGCAACTCCACCCGAAAAAATAACATATGCTAAACGACTGGAAATGGCTTTTTTTCTTCGGCTCTTAGGCACTTCTATCACCACGGTACAAGAAAAACCTTCTTCGAACTCTTGTAAGATAATATACTATTATTAGTGAATGAAAAATTGGGAAAAAGTTGTATTTTATTTGATCATATTGTATCTAGATAATGTATCTAGATTTATGTTTTAGAGTTAGTAAATTGTTATTAATTAAAAAAAACTTGGGAACCTTGTACTTTTAAGATTTTATTTATGTATTTCTTTATGTTGTGGAGTTCGTAATTTAAGGTTATTTTTTTTTTAAAAAATAACGAATTTGGTAAACAATAGTACTTAGTTAGTTATAGATATAATGTATCTAGATTTATGTTCCAAAGTTGGTAATTTTTTAGTAAATAAAAAAATTGGCATCTAGTTATACCATATATTAGAATATATTACTGTATACAGATTTATTTTCTAGTCTCTAGAGCAGGCCCGTAGTCAGGTAGGGGCCAGAAAAAATAGAAAAAAATTCGCCACCTCTGACGAAGTAGATTTTAGTGGAATTCACTTGTAGATGTGTAAATTTTTGCCCCCTTAGGGATTGTTTTCGTCCCCTCTACGAGTTTTGGCTAGCTACGGGCCTGCTCTAGAGTAATTTTAAATTAAGTTAATTGTGAAGGAACTAAATAAACATACTAACCACATGGTTATAACGCCATAGTTTGTTAAAATACTAAATTTGCAAAGAGCTTTCGACCCGACACGTTTCTATCAGTTTTGACTGGTAAGCAATATCAATTGGTTTGCGGGGAGTCCGAGAGCTGGGCGAATATCTTTAGAAATGCTCGATTTTAAGCTCAACAATCAATTTCTTGCTTGGTTTATGCATTGCAGTGTAATTAGTAACTCATCACAAAAATGTGTATTCTTATTACATACGCTATGCTATTCAAAACTATTTTTATACGCGTCTAAAAGAACTCATTTACATACATTTAAAGTTTTGTTTTATGCTAAACATTTAAGCGCATTTCCTTTAAAACATTCAGACAAAATGACTTACAAACTCAAGTTTTACGAATCAAGCTGCAGTGCATAAGCTCATGCAATTTAATAAATGATCAAAAATGAAGTTTTTGAACTCCTAAAAAAATGAAAATATTCCTTCATTGCTAATAAAGTATTTTAAACTTATTAATATAAAGCATGCTAAATGATTATTTTATACGCTTTGATTTAGTTATCAGTAAGACTACAAGCAAAATGCAATGCTACATCTGGGAACTGTTCCATCATTCGACATTAGTCATTATTGATCGCTCGACATTAAAGTGATGTAGAAATTCATACAGTAGGGGGGGGCGCAGGACACAGTGGTCAAACTCCCTGGTTTGAGGTGGTCCTCAAAAACAGGGGCTAGTTGCATCAACTACCGCACCGAGCTCTAGGTTTCACCTTGTACAACTGTTATCAATATTTTTTTTTTTTTTTACGCTATAACCCGTAGGGTCATTTAGCGTTTTCCCCTCACTCAAATCTCACTCAACATTAACCCCTGAGTTTGTACACATCCAATCATCTAGGAAGCACCCCCTCCGTACATGCTAGCACATGTAACTGGTTCACAGTGTGTCTAGTTCATCCAGCCCAACCAGACTCTATCCAAACTCACTGCTCTGGCTAGTGCCCGCGACTAGTTCACAGTTTGCCTAGTTCATCTAGACCAGCTAGACTCTGGCTAGGCTCACCGTTCTGGCTAGCGCCGACTACTAGTTCACTGTGTGCTTGTTTTCATCTAGTCTTACTAGCTCCTCTGATCACATTAGTCTCACTTGACCTCGTACTTCCAGTTTCACCAATCCCATCAGTTCCACTAGCATTACCAGACTCTAGCTAGGCTCACCACTCTGGCCAGTCCAGCGCCACCCGACAAAGAACTCTAGCACCCAGATGTCAGTGTGTACAAACTCATTCTATAGCCCTGACCTGAAAGTCAAAGCTCCGCAGTGCTATTAGGAGACGTCCGTCTACAAGAACCGAGCACTTTGTTCCTAGTCACTTACGTTACTCGTGTCGCCGCCATCACTTTCACTGACTAAGTTTCGGACATACAAAGGCTCAGTATATCTTTCCGACCTTCATCTCCCCCAGCCCGCAGAACATTAACTTTTCGTGAGCTAGAGACAACGGAAACGTGGATCCAGACTTGTCTCAGATGAAACTAGATCCAACCCCGCATTTGCGTATTAGTAGCCAAGGAAACCACGTAAAACCTTGGCTGGGTTGGCCGGCCTTGAATTCAAGACCTCCCGAGTGTACGGTACAAGGGATAACCTCATATTGAGGTCCTCCCCGGCTGGATTTGAACCCTCGACCTCCAGGTCGAAAGGCGAGCGCTCTACCACTGAGCTACCGGACTCGGTGACCTAAATGATTATTTTATACGCTTTGATTTAGTTATCAGTAAGACTACATGCAAAATGCAATGCTACATGGGAACTGTTCCATCATTCGATATTAGTCATTATTGATCGCTCGACATTAAAGTGATGGAGAAATTCATACAGTAGGGGTGGGGGCGCAGGACACAGTGGTCAAACTCCCTGGTTTGAGGTGGTCCTCAAAAACAGGGGCTAGTTGCATCAACTACCGCACCGAGCTCTAGGTTTCACCTTGTACAACTGTTATCAATATTGTTATCAGTTTTAAATCGAGACGCCTGTAAACCAGAATGTAAACAAGACAAATTTTCTGAACAATTTTAATTGTTTATAAGATTATTTGTTTAGAAAACAAGATAAATTTAGCATTTTTCCATTAAGAGAACAAATAAAAAAGCAATAAACACGCAAATTAATTTCCATTTATGCACGTCATGGTTATCATGATATCAGGTCTAGTTAAAAATAACTCAGCGTTTATATTTTTATAACATATTATGAAAATTATAGATTTAAAATAATTTATAAGATTTTTAACAATGTTAAAGATCCCTTTAAATAATATAAATTCTGAAAATGAAGAACTAATTATTTTATACATGCCGTACAAGGTGGACCGAACTGCCTTTAGTGGAGAAACAGTGAACTTTAAGCAGGCCCGTCTAAAACAGCTTATTCCGGGGGAGTTGGACCTCTTTGTCCCGCTCCCCCACCCCTACTGTATGAAATTCTACATCACTTTACTCGACATAATGTGTGACATGTTTGCGCCCTGAATAATTTTTTTTGAAAAGTTATCCTTTTTGTAATAAAACTGTAATTTTAAATAACATATTGAAGTAGTCTTAAAGTTTAAAATCTTAATACCTGTGGCTTTTAAAAACTCAAAAACCATCTAGTTAACATAATACCCTATACAAAAGATTTTTAAGGCTAACAAAGTTTAATAGTAGCTATTAAAATATCTAATCACTGTTCTTAAAGGATCATATTATATTAATAGTTTATGGTAAGCAATGTTTACAAAGTATACGATAAGGAGATAACAAACAGACATAAAAAAGTTTGAAACGCTTTTTTGTAAAATCATGTCTTGACATAAAATGTCTAAGAAACATAAGTAAAACGTATAATTGGTATTAATTAAAAACCATAATTTTACTTAGTACTTTGTGTTGGTTTTTTGTACCTTGTATGTAGATAGATCGATAAATAAATGTGCGCTTTCTTTGCAGCAGTATTGCCCTTCCTTGTGACAATACTGGCTAACCTTGTGTGTGTCTGTGCATACGTATATTTTATACTAAACATTTAAATGCCATAAAAATAATAATGCCCTATTAGAATTTTGCGGCTCCTCAAAGATGAACTTTACGGGAACTATCTCACGCGGTTGTGACAATCGTTACGCTATAAAGTAAAAAGTAATGTGGCATAAGTACAATCTAAATTTAGCGTTAATTCATCTAAACAATTATCTTATATAAACTAAGAGCGGGACCTGGAAAACGAAACCTAGAGCTCCGTCAATATTTCAAAACCACAGACATGACAATATTTCTGATAAATTTTACGAAATTATGCCTCGACACCAACGCAATTGGTCGATTACCCTAAAGGTCGTCTCCTCGACTATACACCTAAGCATCAAAAATATGTAGCTAAGATGCCCAGTCGCGAAGACAAACTTTTAAGACATATTGATAATTGCCGCTAGAACGCTCTTTCGCGTTACCCAGTAGCGTAGACATCCAACTCTGTAAATACAATATGAGTGTATTAACAAGAAAATCAAGAATGGACGTTTCTACTACTTCTTTATGGACATATCCGTACAATATATATATATATATAATATATATATAATATATATATATATAATATATATTATATATATATATTTATTTATTTATTTATTTATTTATATCATCAGTTCAAAATTAAATTGAATTATATAGAAGAACGTTAAAAATGCAAATCAAAACACAAACAATGTGCGGGTGAACGAAAACAATATATTTATTTCAACCTTAACTCACTTTTGGAAGAGGTTTCTATGAGGTTACACAGAGCCTCTGAGAGCCACAAAACGATGTTTCAGCCCTTTCAATGTATTGAGATAGGCCATGCTCCTTCTAGTATACATCTGTATGAGTGCTACTCTGTTATTGATAATAATAACATAATGTTATTAATATTACTTAACTGGGCGTTTAAGCTACAACATTCATAATAAAAAGTAGCTTAAACAGCCGTTCGCGTAAACACAAATTCTTAAATTTTAGCGGAGTTGACCATTTTTGAATATAGGATTTTTACAGAAATGTACGTCTACGCGACTGTACATCTTAGCTAATGTAGCGCAAACATACAATCGCGTTTAAAACTATTTTTTTAGCTAAAATGTCCGGTCGCGTTGTCGGCCAGTCACGCAAAACGTATCCTACCAAAATGGTCTTAATTACATCTTAATCCAGATCCTCCTCCTTCACATCATTAATTTCTTTAATGATTTTTTAAGTATCAATCCATCAACAATTACATTTTTCATGTATTTCTTTGTATATTTTCTTTAAAAAAAACCTTTTTATTAGTCCAATAAAGCGTGAAATAAAACAATAATGGGACATATATTACTTTGGATTGTTTTTAGATAATTTTATTTCTCTTCTTTCTTGTTTCTAACTCATAGATAGGAAAACTAAAAAAAAATCTAGTTCGAGTTTTATGAACATAAGTTTTCGAACTAATTATGTTATTCGTTAGCTGTAGTTTGATAAATTACACATACACAACCATAAATGATTTTGACGTCTTCATTATCAAAGTTTTTATCTTTATTTTTTTTTTATTTTTGATATTATGTGTCAATAAATGTTTTAATTTTTTTACGTCTTTGTATTTTTATTTTGTTGATAGTTTTTTTATTATTTTTATTACAAAGGCAGGAAGATAATGATTTTTAGAGCGCTCAATGGCCCATGTAAGGTACCGTGCCCTCTTTTAAACTAACTACCTTGGTTTTTCCTATTCTTCTTTTTTATTAATAAAAAAAAAGAGGATGAAGAAGTTATGATTAAATTATAATTGAATAAATTTAATATCTTGACAGATTTTTTTTTTAATTTAAGAGTGTACAGTCACTAAGAGAAAAAACACCCCGACAGTGTGTGCAACTTTTCTATTTTTGGTTACAATAGGGTTTTACATCCAGGGCTAACCTCATTGACTCCCTCGTATTTTTTTCCCACGCTGTCAACTGATGATACCCGTGTGTTATACTATATTTTGTCGTGCTATTAGTCTACCTGTGACATCTATAAAGCAGCATGCTACGTCGTCATTAGCGTACCAAATGTATAATGTTATTTTTACTTATCCTCATTTGTACCGTTGGTATGTAAGAAAAGTTTTGCGTTTTGTGTGCTAAATAAATTTTCCGTTTCAAGCGTTTTGAAGGCCTCCTAAGTAGTATTTACTAAGTTGTCTGTCTGTGTGTGTGTGTGTGTAAATAAAATCTAAATTTTGTAGTTAACCAGATATCTTACTTTAATAGTATTTTATAAGTAGCCTCTTATATCCTTTTAAACTTCTCAACTAATGTTTTGATAAGTAAAATTTGTACTTAATTATGGAACAAAGGTGAAGCTCTGTGAAGCGTATTAATTACAAAGCAAGGTAAGTATTGGTCAACATCTGATTACAAACACTGTCTATGACAAGACAATCAAATTTAACTGTTAAAGTCAAAGTTGCTAACTGTTAAAATCCTTTGAAGGAATTGTTTTAACTCAAAGGATGTAACAGGTATCACCATCGACCTACTCAAGAAGAACATATCCTTGCGCCTATATCCTTTCAGGATAAAAGTCAAATACATACATTAGTGTTTTTCCTATTAGTTACGAGACAAGAAATAGGTCACTAATTAACATGTAAGACTTAAAGAAGTTAATTAACTGTTCTTTATCATTGAAGAAGGCATTACGTTTTTTGTTCTTTTAGTAAGATTTGTTTTATCTTTTAAGGTTATCTTTAGAGTACAAGTATTTAAAGAAGTAGACTTGCATTTATTGAAATGTTGCAAAGTACCTTAAATATATTCGTACATGCGGGTTTTAATTATTACTTGATTATGTTATTATGACTTATGTTCCTTCTATAGCACCATGCTTGAACTAAGTCTTGCTAAAGAGTAAATCGTGTTAGACCTAAACCTGCACTATTTACTCCTTTTGAGTCTAATTGTGTTGTACGCTAGAACTAAGTCGTTCCGAAGACTAAATCGGGCTAGAAGACATAGACCTGCACTACATACTCCTTTTAAGTCCAACTGTCTATAGTATGCTAGAACTTAGTCGTGCCGAAGACTAATAAATTGTGCTAGAAGACTTCAACCTACACTACATACTCCTTTTAAGTCCAATTGTCTAGTATGCTAGAACTTAGTCGTGCCGGAGACTAATAAATTTTGCCTAGATAGACTTCAACCTGCACTACATACTTCTTTAAGTCCAACTGTCTAGTATGCTAGACTTAGTCGTGCCAAAGATTAATAAATTGTGCTAGAAGACTTCAACCTGCACTACATACTTCTTTTAAGTCCAACTGTCTATAGGTATGCTAGAACTTAGTCGTGCCAAAGATTAATAAATTGTGCTAGAAGACTTCAACCTACACTACATACTTCTTTTAAGTCGAACTGTCTAGTATGCTAGAACTTAGTCGTGCCAAAGATTAATAAATTGTGCTAGAAGACTTAGTCCAACTGTCAGTATCTAAACTTAGTCGGCAAAGATTAATAATTGTGCTAGAAGACTTCAACCTACACTACATACTTCTTTTAAGTCCAACTGTCTAGTATGCTAGAACTTAGGTGCCAAAGACTAATTAAATTGTGCTAAGAAGACTTCAACCTGCACTACATACTTCTTTAAGTCCAACTGTCCTAGTATGCTAGAACTTAAGTCCGTGCCGAAGACTAATAAATTGTGCAGTAAGACTTCACCCTGCATTACCGTCAACTGTCACTAGAACTAGACTAATATTGTGCAGAAGATCTTCAACCTGCATACATACTTCTTTTAAGTCCAA
Source organism: Microvelia longipes (assembly GCA_018340805.1). Lineage (NCBI taxonomy): Eukaryota > Metazoa > Arthropoda > Insecta > Hemiptera > Veliidae > Microvelia > Microvelia longipes. The sequence goes on from JACMZG010001863.1 coordinate 51,477,341, forward strand.
CTGTCCGTAGCTAGAACTTAGTCGTGCCGAAGACTAATAAATTGTGCTAGAAGACTTCAACCTGCACTACATACTTCTTTTAAGTCCAACTGTCTAGTATGCTAGAACTAAGTCGTGCCGAAGACTATATTAAATCGTGCTAGCAGACGTATACCTGCATTACATACTTCTTTTAAATCTAACTGTCTAGTATGCTAGAACTAAGTCGTGCTGAAGACTATATTAAATCGTGCTAGCAGACGTAAACCTCAACTACAACTTTCTTTTAAATCTAACTGTCTAGTATGCTAGAACTATGTCGTGCCGAAGACTATATTAAATCGTGCTAGCAGACGTAAACCTCAACTACAACTTTCTTTTAAATCTAACTTTCTAGTATGCTAGAACTAAGTCGTGCCGAAGACTATATTATATCGTGCTAGAAGACGTAAACCTGCATTACTTACTCCTTTTAAATCTAACTTTCTAGTATGCTAAAACTATGTCGTGCTGAAGGCTAATAAATCGTGTTAGCAGACTTAAACCTGCACTACATGCTCCTTTTTAAGTCTAATTATGTTTTATGCTATGACTAAGTCGTGATGAATAAATGATGATGAAAAATAACTCATACTAGAAGACTAGCAGTTCTTCTAGTATGATAGACCTAAACTGTTTTGCTTATTCCTTGTAAGTTTAATTTTGCTGCATCATGTTGATATTTAAGTTTGTTGGCCGTAATTATTAACCATAGAGATATTATATCTCGGTTTCAAAATTCACCCCTATCGGATGAATTTTGAAACATCAAATAAGTAACCTAAACGCTCTTGAGTATAATATGATGAAATAAACATTAAAAAATACAGTGTCTTATATAATCAACGTTTATAATAGAAACAAAACCCAAACTATGCGGGAAAAGCCGACAACGATTGATTTGTTATAACCTTAACTTTCTCTTGGCGGAGGTTTCAATGAGGTTACACAGAGCCCCTGAGAGCCCCAAAATGATGTTTCTGTCCTCTCAATGTATTAAGCTAGGCTATGCCCCCTCTAGTATAGTATATCTCTATGTTATTACTTATATCAATACTTCTAAAAACATTTATTATACTCATGTAAATTACTGTTATAGTTTGAATATTGAATCCAAATACGAGTCTTTGTAATAGATTAATTACTCCGTATTGATCAATGAAACCAATTTTGATTGAGACTTCTCGAATGAATTTCAAACATGTTTATTATTACTTGATGGCATATATGTTATCTTTTATGTTTAATGTTATTAATTGTGGTATATTGATTATATTTTAACAATTCTCGTGATAGTTCCTTGTTTAGCACATTTTTCATGTTTTATGATGTTTTTAAATTTTTGCTGTGTTAATATTTATACATGTAGTAATTTAATGGCGACTTAAAATTTTTTACTTTTTCTCATTTATACAGTAAGGTATATAGGAAAAGTATTGTGTTTGCAAAAAAATCCGAAACCGGGATGAAACCGGAATTATCCGTTTCAGACGTTTTAAAGGCATAAAACGGCCTTATAAACTGAAAAGGACTTTTGAGTGGTTTTCGCAAAGTTGTCTGTCTGTATGTTTGTGTGTCTGTTATCATCGTAGCTCCTAGTGTATTCATGCTAGAGAGTTGAAACTTCGTACAAAAATCAGTCTGCCGCTGTATTTGTGGTATTCGGAAAAATATTTTTTTTATAACGTCATTAACCCGCAATAATGATTTAACAAAAATTTAGGAAAAATTATGCCATCCGATTGAAATTTGGCACGCATGTAGCCATGTATATGACTAACATATGTTTAAAGATTTATTTCATTATCAGCATTAGTTAAATTTTTATCGAATGACTTGTGTACGTTTTTTTAAAAAATGTATTAAATTAGAAAATGTTTCAATTGACTTTAAATTTAGTACAAATGTAAACTTTTAATAACTTAATAAATAGGTAGACAAAGTTTCGTTTCAATATGACTAGTATATCTATGAATTTTGTTGGATCATAAAAATAAAGCAGCATTGAGCGTGATCAGTGCTGTATGGGTGACCTCTGAGAATGATACGGATGCATTTAATATCTGAGGACAAGCGAAGTGAGCCCGATGGTATGTTGTATTATACATTTGGGGAACTTTATGATTCTTTATTTATTTTTTTTATTCTTCTTATTTGGAATTCAAAAATTGGTACCTTTCTTTAATGTATTCTTTTTTACTCTCTTCTTCTTTTTTTTTTAATTAATAACGTTAGATCTTAAATTTATCTTATTTCTATTATTTTTTATGATTCTCTTCGGGTTCATTTTAATTTGGTTAAAAGCAGATATTGTAAGTTATTTTTGTTTTAATTTTTCACACAATTTGTAATGTCCTATGAGGACACCCTCTTTGTAAAGGGGGTCTATGACAAATAAATATATTGTTATTATAATTTCTGAGGACGAGCGAAGCGAGTCCGAAGCAGGGAGGATGAGCGTAGCGAATCCGATGTGACGAGGAAAAGTTCAGAGGTACCCCGTACTCGATTTTTTTAAGATAGCACATACATTTATAGATTTATCAATGTAAAATAAATGTAATAATGTATGATAATGTATGTATGTATGTATGTTATAATGTATGATTTATGTTTTTATGTATGTGTCTTTTTTTATTTTTATTTTTAACTCTTTTTCATAAATACGCTGTAAGCTTCGATAACACCCACACACATACAGACCGATAACTTTGTGAATACCTCTTAGAAAGCCTTGGAAACACCTGAAAGGATCATTCAGGTGTCGTCCCGGTTTCGGCTTCTTTTTTTTTTGCTAACAATACTTTCCCTATTACCAACTATAAAAATAAACACCCATTATAATGGATAATAAAAATGTGTACTTATTGTAAAGGTTTTTTTCTCTTCGTGTCATTACACCATTAAACGGAAAATTCTAATAAAATTTCAATTTATAGTTTGTTAACACTATTTTTTACTTGTGTATACTAGTATACATTAGTATAAATAGTAAACACACTTATACTTGTAGTATAATTTCAGGAGAAGTATACCTTTCAATGCTCTTTATAAATTAATTATAAATATTTCACATACATTTTTCTTATCGATTGAATTAATTATTATAATATTATCTTCTAATTTTCTAAATAATATAATCTTAATTTTTACCTTTACTATTTTTTGTAATTTCATTTTAAATTTATTTACTTACGTGATACGTGACATAAAAAAAACATTCAAAATTTTATTAATTTCAAACTTTTAGTTATTTTTAAGAACTGAAGAAGCTCAGGATTCCTGGGCGAAAGCTCTTCGTCAATTTATTTTCAATAAATTTTAATAAAAAGGACTAAAGTCTTTATTAATTCAATGCATATTACAATTTATAACACTCCAAAAGCTCTGAAGTTTCTTAAGAGAGAAACGTCTTTGTTGTAGAATTCCATAATTACTATTAGGAAAAGAAACGACTTTAATTCTACAATGATTTTTATATACAGGAACATTATATTTCAATCAATTTAGATCATCTTCAGAAAATACTAAAAAACAAAAGTACAAAAATATTACTAAAAACATACAAAATAATAAGACAGGAACAAAACATTTATTTTAAGTATTAAACTTGACGAATTATACTTACTATAAAACTACTAAAAAGCTACATTAACATTAAATAAAAAAACTAAGAACGAATTAACATAAATTAAATTTAAAAGCCTATAACAAAAGTAAAAAGGTTATAAACAAAAGAAAACAAAAGGAGAGGTAACAAAACAAACAACAAAAACAAAACTTAAGATGTCGGATCTTCTAAAGTTATTACATTTTTCTTAGTCTTAAATTTCTCTATAAACAAATACTTTATATCAGTAATTAAAATCATATAATTTATTGAGAGAACTTTTCATTGGAATCGATATCAGGTCAAATTGAAGTGTGGAGGGGGTATTCAGAGAAAATATATTGCAATAATGAAGAGGATTTTCACGCCCAAACTATTTTCACATTCCACGGTGAAATGCCTGTCTGCTGTGGAAAACTTTACCTCCAGTTATCGAGGGAACCCCTCCAAAATAATACCTCAAAAACTTTTTATAACCAAACTATTTTAAGAATTTCAATCACTAAATTATATGTTAAATAATCTTGTAAAGTTCTTTATAAGAAAATTGCTTTATATTTTATAATAATTTAACCCCGCCAAAAAAACTAGTGTGAAAAATAGTAAGTTTTGCGAAAAAAGAATTAATAGCTTATTTAATGCCAATTTTTATCAACCTCACACATTTCATTAAATGTGTGAGGTTTTAATTAGGTTAAAATTATTAGGTTAAAAACCCTAATAAGCCAACATACGAGTATAAGATTTTTGTGTTTTCACCCTAAGTTGAATGAATGAATATTACAATATTAAAAAATGCTTTACAATGTGAATATAATACATAAACAATATATAAGTAGCTGTAGATAATGTATCATAAAATTCTTTGATAGAATATGGACTAATTTTTATTAGATTAAAGTTTAGTTCACTCTTTAGCGTTTTTAATTCAAGGGACTTAAAATTATTAGGCAAGGAATAATATAGGTGAATACCTGTAATATAGGAATCTCATTTTGTCCTCTCAATTCTTCTTTAAGGTATCACTATCACCTCTTTTTCATTTCTTTGCCTAGTATTTTATACTAGGCAGAGAGAGTTACTTTACTTTAAGTAACTTAAGTAAGTAACAAAGTAAATTTACTATAAGTGACTTGGCTTGTTCGCATTGTAAGGTAAGGTATTGACTGTATAAGCACAGAGTTGCTCTGTCAAATTGCAGGTTGCATGCATATTAAACAGAACAAACAATATATTTTATATTTCTGTTAAACTGCTTACTGGCCAAGTCACAAAGTTAATAATAAATGTTACGAAAACGATGTGGTAAGAAAATGGTTCCGAGGTACCCGTACCTCGAACTTATTTATACGTGTATATGTGGGCACCATGGACCCATTAAATGCTTGGATAATAACCACCGAAATACTGAATATTACAAAATATTTAAAAATCTGTGGGCACCAGGACCCACATAAAAGGTAAATGCCTTGGAATAATAACCACCGTGAATATTTACAAATATTTAAAAATCTGTGGGCATGGGTCTAAAATGCCTTGGAAAAATACCACCGGAAATACGTGAATATTTACAAATATTTAAAAATCTGTGGGCCTCATGGACCCACATAAAAGGTCTAAATGCCTTAGAAATAATAACCACCGGAAATACGTGAATATTTATAAATATATGGGCCTCAGTCTAAATGCCTTGGAAATAATAACCACCGGAAATACGTGAATATTATAAATTTGTGAGAACTACATAAGAGGTCTAAATAAATATACGTGAATATTAAATATTTAAAAATCTGTGGGCACCATGGACCCACATAAAAGGTCTAAATGCCTTGGAAATAATAACCACCGGAAATACGTGAATATTTATAAATTTGTGAGAACAATGGACCTACATAAGAGGTCTAAATGCCTTGGAAATAATAACCACCGGAAATACGTGAATATTTACAAATATTTAAAAATCTGTGGGCCCCATGGACCCACATAAAAGGTCTAAATGCCTTGGAAATAATAACCACCGGAAATACGTGAATATTTACAAATATTTAAAAATCTGTGGGCACCATGGACCCACATAAAAGGTCTAAATGCCTTGGAAATAATAACCACCGGAAATACGTGAATATTTACAAATATTTAAAAATCTGTGGGCCTCATGGACCCACATAAAAGGTCTAAATGCCTTGAAATAATAACGGAAAACGTGAATATTATAAATCTGTGGGCACGAATGGACCCACAATAAAAGGTCTAAATGCCTTGGAATTAATTACACCGGAAAAACGTGAATATTTATAAAATTATAAATCGTGGGCCCGATGGACCCACATAAAGGTCTAAATGCCTTGGAAATAATAACCACCGGAAAAACGTGAATATTTATAAATCTGTGGGCACGATGGACCCACATAAAAGTCCAAATGCTTAAATAATTACCACCGGAAAAACGGAATATTTAAAAAATTTATAAACTGTGGCACCATGGACCCATAAAAGGTCTAAATGCTTGGAAATAATAACCACCGGAAAAACGTGAATATTTATAAATCTGTGGGCACGATGGACCCACATAAAAAGTCTAAATGCCTTGGAAATAATTACCACCGGAAAAACGTGAATATTTACAAACATTTAAAAACCTGTGCGCACCATGGACCCACATAAAAGGTCTAAATGCCTTGGAAATAATAACCACCGGAAAAAAACGTGAATATTTATAATCTGTGGGCACGATGGACCCACATAAAAAGTCTAAATGCCTTGGAAATAATTACCACCGGAAAAACGTGAATATTTATAAATTTAAATCTGTGGGCACCATGGACCACACTATAAATATATATTTATAAATCTGTGTGCACAATGGACCCATTTAAGTGACCCAAATGCCTAGAAAATAATGAACACCGGAAAAAACATGAATATTTTCATTGCCTTACTTTATCCTCACTATCTAAAAACATGTATTTTTACAATAGCAGACAGTAAAATATTTATGTTGCTCTCTGGTTCGATATTTTATACTGAGGAGAATAATCCCTCTCTTGTTATCTGCTTGATTAAAAGTATAACGTTAATTACTTCGCTTCTAAATTAGCTAAATTATAAATTCACTCAAGTATAAAATTTTGTTATTAAACAAACTTATGTTGCGCTTAGTTTTAAAAACTTAATGTTTATTAAAATTGTTTGATGTAATAAACATTTTATTAACATAAACGATGTGTTTTTATATAATTAAGTATTTTGTTTAAAAGTTAACTCGATAAAAAGGGATTTACAAATCAAACTGAAACATAATAAATATGGAAAGTTAAACAGTCTTGCCATAATATAAAAAAAACATTTATTTAAAAAAAATGGATGTATCTTTTTTTCAGCTTTATTTTAGGATCTTTAGGTGCTGAAACGCTGACATTTTATATCATAAGTCAGTGTTAAGTTTTTTGCCAATGCAGGGCAATATTAATAATAATGCAAATTTAAGTATTTGCCTCAGTAGTATTAATGGAGAAAATGTCCAAAATATATTAGGCTTGCTATATTTCTAATGGCACTTTGCGATTAAAGGTGTATTCACAATACTGAGGTAGCGATGCGTCCGTCCCTTGTGTGCGTAGTTGTCATTGTGATGCGGAAAATGATGATTCCACAATAACAACGCTACGGTAGCAAAAGCCACACACAGCGCACTCTAGTTAAACTATAATTAAACTATAACATTAAAATTGATAAGCACCAAGAATATTAAGAAATACATTTTATTTAAGAATAGAAATATAAAAATCAACTTTGAACTAATAAAACTAAAAGGAAAAATTAAACACTATAAAAGACACAGCACAAATAAAAGTAATAAAATAACAATATTGTGTTTTAATAACAAGATAATATTTATTTTTTGATAAAAAACATAACTGTTTTATTAAAATCAAATTAAAATAATAAAGATCTGCAAGAATCAAAACCCAAACAAAACAAACGTATTCTTTTCTAGATTGGAAGAGGGGGAAAGAAAATTTCGAAAACTTTAAAAACGGATAGGTTTCTTTTGCGTTAGGTATCTAAGGTGTTTTGTAATCAATCAAATTCTAATCGCTAGATCATTTGTGCGGGTTTGGTTTATTTTCCGCAACGTTACCGCAAGCTGTTTAAGAACGTCCCATACCTTAGAATAATACTATATATAGAAGGAGCACTACTGATAACACGAAAGTCGGTTCACTGGAGCAACTAAGTAATGCTGCCACCCTAACAATATACAATTGTCTAAAAAAAAGTTGGCAATACTTCCGGTTGCTGAATTATTATGTTCTATTATTAATTAATGATTGATTATTCATAAAATACTAATATAAATATCGGTGCATTACAATATTGAAAGCATTTTAAATTGTAGTTTAACGTATTTATTAAAATTATATATAATAAGTAGTCCTCATCAACTAAATGTAGATTCTTGTATTCCGCCACCCTTTTGCCATCTAAGACCAGTTTTATTAAATACTCAGCACGTGTTTTAAGTTATTATATTTGTTCTTTATGATCTTTCTTCATTAATTGATATTTATGACAAATATTTAAAATAATGTTTTGTTGTCAGGTTGGCAGCATTACTTAGTTGCACCAGTCAACCGGCTTTCGTGTTATCATTGGAATTACATTGTGTTTACGGCCCTGTGCTCCTTCTATATATAGTATTATTCTAAGTCCCATACGATTGCATAGGTTGGAATTTGATCTGTCACTGCACGCAACGGACGGACGCATCGCTACCGCAGTATTGTGAATGCACCTAAACTTTTTTTCTTTTAACCTCTCCAAGAGTGAATGTGCGAATAGTTTACAACCATACAAGTAAGTGATTAGAAAAATACTCTTACAATGTTGTTCCCATGAAAGAAAGAGTAAAATTATTTTTTTCTTCCTCATTTTTAAAAATATATAGAAGTTTTGTAGAATTATATAACTTTATTCTTTCTATATTTTTCGCATTAAAATGTTATGGCATACTGATTTATTTTAATTTTATCAGCATTAATATATTCTAATTTTATATTCTCATATTTTATTATATAAATATTTAATATTTTTCTTTTAAAACATTACCATAAAATTGATATTAAAATAAAATACACTTAAAGAGTATATAAAGGGATTAAATTTTTATAAAATTTCAGAAAAAAAAAATTCTCTTGGAATGGGTCCTGTTTTCAATAAAACGTTTCTTTCAATATTATTTTGAGACAAAGAAAATTTTTATTTTATTTGTTTTTGAGTATTTCTTTTTTTTTACAAAAATTAGCTTTATGAATTATTCAGCTGAAGAAATGAGAGATTTAACCGGAGTGGAATCAAATTGTAAAATAAAGAATAAGTTTTGTAATAAACAGCACCCTTTAGAAGAAGAAAGAAGATAACCAGCGTCGAAAAACGAAAAGAATAGAATATATTTTTAAAAATAAGTAAAAAAAGATTTAAATAAAGATTTTACTTAACAACAAGCTTTAAAGGAACATCGTAGAGTGGTGGAAAAACTCTATAGTAAATGATTTTCTTTTTTTTAAATTTTTATTTTTCCCATATCTTCTACATACTTTTTTTAACTTCTTTCTTTATAACCTAAATTTTCTTTTAAACAGCCAATTAAAAAAGAATTTCTTATAGAAGAGCAATTAGTAAGCACAATAAGCTCTATAGGAGCCTTTGTAATGTGCTTAGCAAGGTAAGAAGTTTGGCATTAAAAGACAAGAAAAGCTGTAAGCCAAGTTTTAGAGTTTTTCTTAGGGCTTTTGGTTGGTTTAACCCTGCAGCTTTCACTATTAGACCCTTTATATTGGCTTTTAGGACAACAAACAATCCTACTTATAAATAAAAGAAGACCGCTCTTTAATAGTACGAAGTAGGTGCTTCAACAATTAATTTATTATATTTACAGATACGCCTTACAAACTTGATAGTCTTTTATATATATAATATATATTATATATATATATATATATATATATATTATATATATATATATATAAAGGCTATTAATTTTATAAGGCGTATCTATAAATATATATATATATATATAAGGTGTGTTTTACTTGACCCTTCATCTTTATCTCAGAGACTAAAGATATCTACATGCAGTCTTCAAAAATGGTTTTTTGATAAAAAAAACGTCTCAGGAAACCTACGATCATAGGGATGCGTTATAGATCTTATTTGCTTGCTGGGACTAACTTTTTTTTCCTTTCCTCCTGTATACTAGAGGTATATAGGAAGTGTATATTGTGTTTGCGAAAAATCCGAAACCGGGATGTGTGTTTTTGAGGCCTTCTGAAATTTGCCAGGCTTGAACCAGCTTCTTTTAAAATGTTACTTAAACATAGAAATATTAATACTAAAGACAGCCATTATATCCGTTGAATTTTGAAACATCAAAATTTTAATCTGAACACTTTTGATTGTTATTATAATCTTATAAACAGAACAAAATGACAGTAACTTATATATAACAGTACCTCTAAAATATAAAACAAAACACAAACTTTGTGCTAAAAGTCGACAGTAATTGATTTATAAAAACATTATAGTATAACAATCGGTTATAATCAGTTGACAGTGTGGGGAAATCATACGAAGAAGCCAATGAGGTTAGTTCTGGATGTTAAACCACGCCCACAATTTTATATCAGGCTAAAAATAGGGCTTTGACCACTTCTAAACCCTATTTTTTCCACGCAGCAAAATGATTATAACAGTGTATTATAGTATAACGAACTCTTGGAGTAGGTTACAATATTGTTACATAGAGCCTGTGAGGGCCCCTAAAAGGTATTTTAAGCTTCTCAGTAAATGGAGACAGGATACCTCGTCTTGTTATATATATCTTTGGTATTAAACATAACAGAGCATTTATAAAATATAAAAGTAATGTCGAAAGCTTAAAGAAGAAAAAAAAACAAGGAAAAATGCACCGATGTGTTAACAGATAATGCTTCTTATAATATTGATTTAAAAAAATGTCTGCAGCAGCAAAAATAACAGTTCAGTGTCGAGCCATGTAAACTGTTTCACTCGGTTTTATCTTGTGTACCATAAATTTCCCTACTCTCGAGGGGACTGGGGGAAAAGTGGATATATTCACCGGATTGGAGGGTTTGCTTAGGGAAACTGATTGTAAAGTTACCTAGTCTCTCCATATTGGACAGGTTATTAAATGGATTTCACCTGATCTATGATTATTATTTTGTATAAAGCAAAGGTTATTCTCTTCATTATGATTTCAAATTTTAGTAAAATTGGGAATTAAGTGTTACTAAAACATTTTCTTTACGTTTTAATTCAAGTTAGTTACTTATTTCATAAACTCAATAAATATATATATATATATATATATATATATAATATATATATGTGTGTGTGTGTTTTTATCAAAATCCTTATTTAATTAAATTAGTAAAACATGTCCGTCAAAAAAGAAATTGAATAAATAAATAATAAATATATATATTATATATATATATATATATATATATATATATATATATATATATATATATATATATATATTTATTTATTTATTCAATTTCTTTTTTGACGGACATGTTTTTACTAATTTAATTAAATAAGGATTTTGAATAAAACAATCTTAAATGAACACTATATTTTTCCTTATAAAATACGATTAGCTGGCGAGGATACGTATAAAGTGATTGTTATTATAAGCTTATTTAAATTGTTTCATAAACAAGGAGAAGGAGGTCAATTTGTCCATACTGTATAAAATAACTTGTCAATATGATTAATTATTTTATTTTAAAGAGTAATAATTTTTCTTACTTATTGTTGTTGCAGGTAATGAATTTATTCTTGTTGAAATAATTGGCCACTCAAACCTCTTTTTTAGGTAATTAATTGTTTTTTGTTTTTTTCTATCTCTGAATATTCTATAATTTTTTATATATAATATATATATATATATATATATATATATATATATATATATATATATATATATATTATATATATATATATATATATATATATATATATATATATATATATAATGTTATATATATATATAATATATATATATATATATATATATATATATATATATATATATATAATATAATATAATATATATATATATATAATATAATATTATATATAATATAATATATATATAATATATATATATATATATATATATAACAATGAGCAGTATAATTGGCTGACTCAGTTAGAAAGCTTTCTCAGTAAAATAAATAGCGAGTATGTGCTAAATTTAAACTGTAAAATGCAGTTAATCGTTTTTACGTACGTAAAAATTTATAAGTGTTGTACTTTTTTACGTACGTAAAAACTTATAACTGTTGTACGTTTTTACCTACGTAAAAACTTATAACTGATGTACGTTTTTACGTACGTAAAAACTTATAACTGTTCTACGTTTTTACGTACGTAAAAACTTTTAACTGGTGTACGTTTTTACGTACGTAAAAACTTTTAACTGGTGTACGTTTTTACGTACGTAAAAACTTTTAACTGGTGTACGTTTTTACGTACGTAAAAATTTATAACTGTTGTACTTTTTTTTGTAGAACAGACTTGTAAGAAAGCACTGTTTCATTAATCTTGACCGACGATAAAACACTTTTAATTTAGCTCGATTTATGACCCAGCAATTTTCCGTTTTGCTCTGTGTGAGTCGTGAAGTAGGTAATTTTAGCAGAAAACAATTTAATTCCTCAATAAGTATTTTCATAAACTAATTTAAAAATACTATATAACATCAATTTTCATTAAGTTCATCCAAAAAAAAACCCTTGCTAATTGACGGATTGTATGTAATGAGTCGCTTAATTGATAGGACCGTCGTTTAATTGAAGATGGGATCTCAAGTTTGCCCTGATATATTCACTAATGCAATTTCAGTGTGTTTCCAAACACGAAGAATACTAAACAAGGTAGACTAAACCTGCGCTAACATGAGAAGGCCATTATCTGAAATCCTCTTTCTAAAATGTAAAACTCTAATTAACCATTTTGATGGCTTTTCATATATCTCTATTAGCGAATTTACTTTGAAAAAATTCTGGCGCGGTGGTCCGCATGTCGGGCGATTTCCTTTGGATGCGTGTTTTCGTGCTTTTACATTATATAAGTTTACAACTACTAAATAAATAATTCCGGCGCGGTGGTCCGCTGTCGGGCGAATTTCATTTAGAATGCGTGTTTTCCGTGCTAAACAACCCATTTTCTTGCTTATGCAAGACCATGCCCATTGCGTGGTTCCGGTTCATGCTTAGAACCTAAGCAGTTTACTCAATTGTCAAGCACTGCTCGTAACTCATTTTGTCTGTATTTTCCAAAGGAAATGCGCATAATCATCCAGTTGTTGTACAAAACTATGCCTCTAAAATTAGAAGGACGCACTATTATTTGCACTAGTTTAAAGCTTAGTTACTTATATTTAAGCTTAGTCAGTTATCTTTAAAGGTTTTAGCGCATTTCCTTGTATAACGGAAGATGGTCCAGGTCGTGGTGACTCATTCAACCAAGTTATTTAATGCGTCAGCAATATATATTTATGTATATATATATATATATATATATATATATATATATATATATATATATATATATATATTATATATAATATAAATATATATATATAAATATTATGAAACTTTTTATTTGTTTGTAAATCGAGTTTATTAAAGTGTCAAAACGGAAATCGCTGTCCCTTTCAGAAAAAATCAATTTATTAAAAGATTCTGACGATGGAGTCAAAAACAAAGACTTGTCTCTGAAGTATAAAATCGCTCCTAGTTCTATATCAACAATTTTAAAAAATCGGGAATCTATACTTAGGTCAGTGGCGTAGCCGGGGGGGGGCTGAGGGGGCTTCAGTGCCGCAGCGTAGAAAAGAGTCATGAGACGGCGGTTATATATATATATTTACATATACAATTTTTAACATTCAGCCCCTCCCGAAATTAAATCCTGGCTACGCCACTGACTTAGGTTTTACGAAACGAGTAAACGAGTGGCGATGTAAAACAAAGTTCTCGAGTATGCAAGTACGAAGACATTGATGACGCAATTTTACAGTGGGTGACAATGTTAGGGACAAAAATATGCCTGTGACAGGACCGCTAATAAAAGAAAAAGCTGCTAAATATGCAAATTCGAGGTTATTATTCATCCTATATATCTATTAAAATATCATAAAAGAGTACAGAGTTATTATTTTTTCAATTTCTATACAACGAAATTTCTATATAACGAATTTTTTCACTTGAACCTTTAAGTTCGTTATATAGAGGTCCGACTGTACATATACATATTATATATATATAATATATATATACATATAATATATATATATATATATATATAATATATATATATATATATATATATATATATATATATATATATATGTATGTATGTATATTCGTAAATGATTTATGTTTGACATAGCCAGCTTTCATCAGTGCCGCAGCGTAGAAAAGAGTCATGAGACGGCGGTTTCAGTATTGTTTTAAGTTTGTAGCTGAGTGTCTAGTCTGCTGACTAGTGTTATCTGCAAAACTGTAACCGCTGTATATATATGTATAATATATACATATAATATATATATATATATATATATATAATATATATATATATATATATATATATATATATATATATATATATATATATATATATATGTATGTATATTCGTAAATGATTTATGTTTGACATAGCCAGCTTTCATCAGTGCCGCAGCGTAGAAAAGAGTCATGAGACGGCGGTTTCAGTATTGTTTTAAGTTTGTAGCTGAGTGTCTAGTCTGCTGACTAGTGTTTATCTGCAAAACTGTAACCGCTGTCTTCTGACTCTTTTTGTCGCTGCTTGCCGGCACTGATGATGATCTGTTAAGATTGAAAGCTGGCTATGTAAGATATATATTATTAGCAGAGAAACCCTCTTTTATTTCAAGGATAAAAATAGTTTTGTGTAACGTTCTTAATAAATTGTATTTTTATAGAAAAATTCAAGAATAATGCTATAATTATAATAAATTAAAGATAAAAAAATAATAATTATAATAAAAAAATTATAAGGCTATAATTATAATTATTCGTTTATTTATATCTAAATACATGTTTTCAATGATTAAATTACAAATTATAAATAAAATAATATACATTGACCAATAGTGTGGCATAAGCTCAAGGCTTGTGCGCGACCCGAGTCTACTCCTTATATCTAATGCTTTTATCTACTCCTGTATCTAATGCTTATATCTACTCCTATATCTAATTAATTAAAGCAAAAAGTATAATTTATAAATTTAAGTCCAAACAAACAAAAAGAGCATCAAAAAATTAATATATTACTTAATACCTATAAATTATTAATATTTATTATAATAATTGTTATTATTATAATAATTATAGCTTATAAACTATAAGCTATAATTAACTCACAAATAAAGGAATAAATTTGTTGACAAGCAAAAAAACAAAGCACTTCGTAGGAAATTCTGGTGACTTACGGACATCCGCACCGGAATCATTTTGTGGTACTCTATTTCATCATGGAAATATGTTGAAAGCAAATCTTCGTGAATTATTTAATAGCTTTATTATAAATTGTTAATTCATTGTAAAGCGTTAAAAAATTAGTAATACTTACATGATTTAAGTTTATCTACTTGGTTTATTTCATTTTATTTAAATGGAATAAGTGCTATCAATGTTTAGTATGTAACTCTATGTTTTGTATGTAACTCTATGTATAGTATGTAACTCTATGCATAGTATGCAACTCTACGTATAGTATGTAACTCGATGCATAATGTAACTCTGTGTATAGTATGTAACTCTATGCACAGTATGTAACTCTATGCATAATGTAACTCTATGTATTGTATGTAACTCTATGCATAATGTAACTCTATGTTTAGTATGTAACTCTATGCACAGTATGTAACTCTATGTATAGTATGTAACTATACATCTTATGTAACTTTATTTTTAGTATGTAACTCTATGTATAGTATGTAATATAAAAATTTCGATGATATATGGATACCAAAAAGTAAAAAGGGGATAAGTCGAAAAATGCAACTTTTCAGGAACCGAAAAACAAACTTTGAATGAAGCTCTAAAATCGTTAAAACCAGTTACAGTTTTTATTTTAACATTATTCTGTTTATTAATATGTTCTGTATAATGAGAAGTAGTTTTGTATTCAATTAATAAATAGTTCACGAGATATTGGGGAAAATTTAGGAAAAACCACTGACTTATACCTTTTTTGTCGGTTTCAAAGAGGTAGTTATCCCCTTTTGACTGATTTTCCACTTGTCATTTTTAAGGTTGTTAAACTAAAAAATCAAACTATTTTTCATGGTTAAAGTAAGCTTACTATTATAGTAAATTATCTATGTAGATAGAGTTTCATATTTCTAATTAAAATGTGTATAAACATGAAAGTAAAAATTTACTAATTTACACAGAAAACAAAAATGTTCCTGAGTTAGCCCGGTGTCCATTTGAATACTAAAATCAATGTGTTTAAATAGGAATATTTTAATTTAAGTTAAATATCATTGTTTCAAGAATTTAAATTGAAATATTAGCTTAAAATATCCAAAACATTGGCTGTGCGACTTTTCGGTAATGTAGTCTTCACTGAAAAGTATAAAGGGGATAAGTCATTCTTAGGTCATACTTAGGTATAAGTTCATATTAATGATATAAACATTAAAACGTAAAAAGGAGGTAACTCACCAGTGCAACGTTGCCAAGTAACACTTTCTTGGGAAGTTGTAAATGTTTTACAGTATTGGCCTTTTCATAGTTTTGAATACTTATACAGGGTGGACAAAAATCTCCTCCCGCCAAACTTATTGGGAGTTATAATGAAATAAAAATATTATTTATAAACTATAGAAAATTTAGTTTGCGTAACTAGACAGTAAAGTGATTTTTCATTGCTGCGCAATTTGTTTTTTTACAAGAGATATAATAATAATTATAAGAAAAACTCAATAAGTATATACGGGCCATTGAAATTTTTGGCTATAAGTTTCAAAATTTAATTTTAGTATTTTCAAAATTGCGCTAATGCGCACGCGCAAAAATGTTTTTTTTTTTTTAAAAATTCGTGTAGAGTATCAAATTGTAGGTATTGGTGAGTAGAACACAAACATGCATTATTTTTTCAAAATGGCAACCTTCAAACCCGTTAAAAATATCAAAATTCACCAAACAATTGTTGGTACCCCCCCCCCCCAACTAACCCATAATATGCAGCCCTAAACATATTAAAAATGCTTAATAATAGCTTTGCTATGGAAATTCTTCCGATAAAAATGTTCAAAAGTTAATTTTAACTATATAAAATTTCACTAACGCGCACGCGCAAAAATAAATATTTTTTGAAAAAATCGTGTGGGGTATCAAATCGTTGGTATTGATGGGTAGAACACGAATATACACCGGCTTTTTAAAATGGCGACCCTTACACCCGCCAAAAATTTCAAGAACCACAAAACATTGTTGTCCCCCCCCCCTAACTAACCCTTAATAAGCTGCCCCAAAAATATTAAATAAATGCTCAATAGGAGCGATTGGAATTCTCCAGATAAAATGTTTCAAAAGTTAATTTTAGCAATATAAAATTTCACTAACGCGCACGCGCAAAAAAGTAAATATTTTTTGAAAAAATCGTGTGGGGTATCAAATTATTGGTATTGATGGGTAGAACACAAATATGCATCGATTTAATTTTAAAAATAGTGACCCTAACACTCGTCAAAAATATCAGACACCACAAAAATTGTTGTGACCCCCCCCCCTTCAACTAACGTATAATGAGCAGCACTAAAAATATTAAATAAATGCCTTATAATAGCTATATACGGATCATTGAAATTTTTCGGATAAAAAGTTTCAAAAGTTATTTTTAGCACATTTAAAATTGCCCTAACGCGCAAGCGCAAATTAAAAATATTTTTTGTAAAAATCATGTGAGGTATCAAATTGTAGGTATTAATGGGTAGGACACAAATAATATGCAAAGCTTTTTCAAAATGACGAACATTACTTCCTACATTCTTATAGTTTTATATAATCTATGCTTTAAAATTATATACTATAAAACACTCACAAAAAGACGAGCAATGGGAGCCCTAGAATATGATAAGTTATGATAGGAATCAAACTTTTACATGACATTCTAGGGCTCGCTTCGCTCGCCTTTATGTGCTTGGTTGTCAATAACTACTTATTAGAGTTAACTGAAAAATTACTACTTTTATAAGATGCTAAAGGCAACAAAATGTATAATGCACAATATTAACATAAAAATATTAAATCACTTGACTAGTGACAGTGAAAAAACTTGTTAGAACTAATCCATTCTGATGTATGTACAATGAATATTCCATCTCTTGGAGGTAGCAAATATTTTATTACGTTTATCGATGACTATTCCAGAAAAATGTTCGTTTATTTCATGAAACATAAAAATGAAGCGTTTCAAAAATTTCAAACTTTTAAAAATCTGGTAGAAAATCAAACTAATAAAAAAATTAAAGTTCTGAGATCAGATAATGGCTTAGAATACTGTAACAAACAGTTTAAAACTTATCTCGATGAGCATGGAATAATTCATCAGCTCTCTGCTGAATACACACCTAAGCAAAATGGATTAGCTGAACGGACTAACCGTACACTAGTTGAAATGACTCGATGCATTTTGTTACATGCAAATCTCCCTAACAATCTATGGGCTGAAATATTATCAGCAGCGACGTATATAAGAAACCGCTGTCCATCTCAACCCATTGAAAAAACTCCTGAAGAAATCTGGACGGGTAAAAAACCTACCGTAATTCACTTTAGAGTAATTGGTTCTAAATGTTTTGTTCTAAATAAAAAACCAGGAAAACCGAAATTAGCCCCACGTTCGAAAGAATATATTTTGGTTGGTTACTCAGAAGAGTGCAAAGCTTATAAACTCTGGGAACCTGGTACAAAAAATGTTTTGAAAAGTAGAGATGTCAAATTTATCGAACTACTTGAGCCTAAAATTTTTGAAAAGAATAATCAAATAAATATAGAAACAAATAAAAACAATAACTTATTGACTACAGTTTTACCAATGAATCAAATGACTTAGAAGTCAAAGATTCAGGGGGCGACAGTAAAACAATAAATGTTAGTCAAGAACAAATCCCTGATCAATCTAATTTGAATCCATTGCCTAATCCTGACCCTTTACTTTCAACAAGTTTTAATAATCTGAATTCAAACTATCCTGATCATACTCCAAGCACTAGTGATGAACCTGTAACTGATAATAATCTCCTGACCAACAATTGTTTTCTGGCTGACATATCGGTGCAAGAAGCTATGAAAAGCAACGAAAAAAATCAGTGGCTTGAGGCTATGCAGACCGAGTATGATTCATTAATAGAAAACAATACTTGGGAGTTAGTCAATTTACCAGAAGGAAGAACCACAGTATCATGTCGATGGGTACTGACTAAAAAGTACAAATCTGACGGCACTCTAGAGCGGCACAAAGCTCGACTCGTTGCACGAGGATTTTCTCAGCGACATGGAGTAGATTACGATGAAACTTACTCGCCTGTGGTAAGATTTAGCTCGCTAAGGTTGTTATTAGCTATATCAGCAGAGCTTAACCTAGTACTCCATCAAATGGATGTTACTACGGCATATCTTAACGGCGACTTAGATACAGAAGTGTATATGGACCAACCCCAAGAATTTACCGTAAAAGGTAGTGAAGGCAAAGTAAGTAGACTCAAAAAATCACTATACGGTCTAAAACAATCAGGAAGACAATGGAACATAAAATTAGATCAAAAGCTAAAATCATTAGGATACAATCAATTAAAATCTGAACCCTGTTTGTATTTTAGACACAACAATAAAGGTCTTATCATAATAGCAGTGTTCGTAGACGATCTTACGATTGCATCATCTTCTCTGGAATGTATAAATGAAGCAAAATCACAACTATCTCAACACTTCAAAATGAAGGATATGGGTGAGCTTCACTATTTTCTAGGAGTTAAGATTGAGAAGAAAGAAAATTCGATTATGCTGAATCAATTTCGATATATCGAAACGATTTTAGAGAGGTTTGGCATGAGCGAGTGCAGACCCGCAACATCACCGATGGATGCAAACTTCAAACTCGTAAAAGAGCCTAAAGGGTGGGACTCAGAGTAGATAAGACTCAAGTCTTATCGGATCGCTAAGTACCTGAGACAGCTACTCGACCGGATATGGCATTTAGTGTAAACAGCTAGCACAATACGCCACTGATCCGAGAGTCCAACATCTCACAGCAGCGAAGAGGTTGCTTAGGTACTTAAGAGCTACTAGCGACTACCAACTCATCTATTCTCCAACTGGCGAACCATTGGTAGGATATGCTGATGCTGACTGGCCAGGTGATGAAGATAGCCGTAAGTCTAGGACAGGTTACTGCTTCATATTAGCTGGAGCAGCTGTCGCCTGGGAAGCAAAAAAACAGTCAACGGTTGCTCATCCAGTGAGGCAGAGTATATGGCGTTATCTCAAGCTGCAAATGAAGCAGTCAATTTGCGACGAATCTTGAAAGAGATAAATGGTGATACACTAATTCAAGGACCGACCAAGGTGTTTTGTGATAATATTGGAGCCGGAGATTAGCGAAAAATCCAGTCTATCATAAACGCACTAAGCACATTGATGTTAAATATCACCATATAAGAGAGAAGATCGAAGCAAAAATCATTAATGTCCAGTATAAAGGGACATATGAGATGACAGCAGATATATTTACTAAAAGCCTCGATCGAATAAAAAATGGAAGACATGCTGCCGCACTCGGACTTCGAACCATCCCTAGTGCAACCAACTAATCACTGACACAGCGCAGTGAGGGGGCGTGTCAAATGTGTCACTGTCACTAGTCAAGTGATTCATTTGACACTACTTTAAGAGGAACATTTAAAACAAGGCATAAAATTAAGGGCTCGCTTCGCTCGCCTTTTTGTCTATGTTTATCAGAACCTCATTTTAAAGCATAGAGTAAAGACAAAACATAATATTCTAGGGCTCGCTTCGCTCGCCTTTAGGTTCTTGTTTGGTACTAGCAATTTTAAACTATAGAATCAAACTTTTACATAACATTCTTGGGCTCGCTTCGCTCGCTTATATAAAGTTTGTTTGTCGATACCTAAATTTAGCAAAAAAATTAAAGCATAAAATAAGATTCAAGGGCTTGCTTCGCTCGCCTTTATGTGTTTGCATATCAGTGCTTTCTAAGGAGTATATAATAAAAATAACCATACAATACTAGAGCTCGCCTTTATGTGCTTGTTTGGTACTAGCCAATTTTAAAGTATAGAATCAAACTTTTACATAACAATCTAAGGCTCGCTCGCTCGCCCTTATATGTTTGTTTGTCGATGCCTAAATATATAGAAAAATTTAAAACATAAAATAGAATACAAGGGCTCGCTTCGCTCGCCTATATGTCTTTGCCTATCAGTACTTTTTTAAGAGTATATAATTAAAATAACCATTAAAACACTAGGGCTCGCTTCGCTCGCCTCTTTGTGCATGTTTGTCAAATTTTACATTTAGAGAAACATTTAGAACAAGGCATAAAATTCATGGGCTCGCCTTTTTGTATATGTGTATCAGTACCTAATTTTATACATAGAGTAAAGACATTTTGAGTATTAGCTATATTGAGTAATAGCCGCCATTTTAAAAAAGGGAGGCATATGTGTGTTCTACCTATCGATACCTACCAATTTGATACCCCACCTGATTATTCAAAAAAATATTTTTTTGCGCGTTTGCGCAGGTACAATTTTAAAATTGCTAAAATTAACTTTTGAAATTTTTCTCCGAAGTATTTCTATGGCCCGTAAAGTGCTTTTATTGGCTATTTTTCCCATATTTTTAAGGCTTCTCCTTATGCCTTAAAAGGTGGGGGGGGACAAGCATTTTTTGGTGGTTTTCGATATTTTTAGCGGGTGTAATAGCCGCCATTTTGAAAAAGCGATGCATAGTTGTGTACTACCCATCGATACCTGCAATTTGATACCCCACATGATTTTTCAAAAAAAATATTTTTTTTGGCGCGTGCGCGTATGTGCGATTTTGAAATTGCTAAAATTAACTTTTGAAACTTTTTTTCCGAAGAATTTCTATGGCCCGTAAAGGGCTTTTATTGGCTATTGGTCCCATATTTTTATAGCTTCTCCTTATGCCTTAAAAGGGGGGGGGGGGGGCAAGCATTTTTTGGTGGTTTTCGATATTTTTGGCGGGTGTAATAGCCGCCATTTTGAAAAAGCGATGCATATTTGTGTACTACCCATCGATACCTACAATTTGATACCCCATATGATTTTTCAAAAAAATATTTTTTTTTGGCTAATGTGCGCATTCGCTTATAAATCGACAGATGCGCGTGTGAGATAGTTGGCTATATTTTTCCTGTTGTTGGATAAAATAGTTTCACATGTATACCAAATTTCAACTTCCTAGCTATTGTAGTTCCTGAGATGAGAAATCGGACAGACAGACGCTCGACAGAAAGTATAAGGGTTTCGAAGATTATCTTCGAAACCCTAACAAAAAGACGATAAGTTGACTTATCCCCTTTATACTCAGAAACCCAAATGCATACTTTTGCAAAAGGGTATAACTCGACTTATGTCTTTTGTATTTATAATTTTCACAACTTATTGAAATCCATATGGGATAACTTAACTTATCACCTTTATACTAAATGTTTCTGTTCGAAATGTGAGATAACTCCTTTGTATTAAGTTAATAATTAATAAACTAATTATCGTAAACTAACATTCGTTATACCAATCGATAGAGCTTCTTTTGCTGATTCCAGCGATAGTAATAACTCAAAATCGGCATTTTTCGACTTATCACCTTTTTACTTTTTGGTATCCATATTTAATATGAAAAATAATTATAGTTAAAAAATACATAGTATTTATAATAAATACCTAAACAAAATAAATAAATAAAATGGATCATGATAAATACTATTGAAATATATTTTTAAATAATTTATGTAATCATTTAAAACATAAAGGTAATCTAAAAACACTACAGCCTCCAAAACAGGGTTAAACTTTAAAATCCCTAATAAAAAACAATTTTAAAGTTAAAATCCATATTTAAGAAGGTGTTAAAAGGATTAAATATTTTGCATTATTAAAGCAGATCCAGGAGAGTTTTATTGCTTATTGATGTCAAATAAAAACTTAACGATTAGATGTTGTTTTGCCATTTTAACTCCTACGTACATTTTTTTATTAATTGTTGTTTTATGTAGTTAGGCAAGGATGGTTTCCTAAAGATGTTGTTAGTTTGGTTTTGATAATTAATTTAGTAGAGGGGGGTTTAAAAATTTTGGTCCTTCGAGCCGGATTTTTAAGTATCTCTTGATTTAATTTTAAATTTAAAGTAATTCAAACTTATGAAAACTGATAAGTAATATTGATAAAAGAGAAGGTATTGTAATCTTTAACTAGATCTTTAATAGCCTATCTCAATACCTTAAGAGGCTTGAAACATCTGTTTGGGGCTCTGTGTAACCTCATTGAAATCTCCTTCAAGGATTAATAAAAAAATACGTTCACTCCATAATACGTACATATACTTTATGGTGACTAGTAAGTTAAGGTTATAATAAATAAATTTATTTTGGCTTCTCGCACTTTTTTGTGTTTTTGGTTGTATTTTTAACGTTCCACTATACAGTGTGACCCCGGATGGGGTGTCCATACATGTAAATGACAAAACATTTCATTTTTCGAAAAAGTCATTCTTGATAAAAGCTCTTTCATATTTTTAAACTAAGATTTTTCATTTTTTTAAAAATTTTTAACGGTAGACTCGAAAACATTTTTTTTTTTTAAAATGGACGAGGAGTAAAGTAGGCTTAATTTTGATTTAAGAGTAAAGTGTGTGGGTGTGGCCACTACACACCCCACACTCCGGGTGTGCAGTGGCGGACGCTCAGTCCGCCACTGCACCGGATCCAAAACGATCCAAAGAGGGTTTTACCTAGAAGGGCCCAAAACTTCCTTTTTAGGAGCCCAATAGAACGGGGTCTTATATTGCTTCCCAAGTAGAAGGGTCTAATTTAACTAGAGTAGTATTAAAGATTTAGGGCCCTGACCAAGTATGCTAGAGCCTTGCTTGGCCCTAGCCTTTCGTATGAAGAAAAGCTAGGGAAAATAAAAAGGGGGCTTAAAAACCATAGATTTGGTGAATAATTGAGAATATTTTTAAGTACATTAAATTAATTATAGTAGCAAGTTTAATTAAATTTATTTACTTTTTACATTTAATAAAAGTGAATAAAATGAAATTATGAGAAGTAAACAAAATAAATGAGTAATTATAAAATAAACTTAAGTTTATTCATTTAAATTTAATTAAACTATTTTATGTTTATTTTTGAGGGGTTTTCCCTAAAAGGGCCCAATAAGGGAGGAGGGTCTTATATTGCTTCCCAAGTAAAAGGGTCTATTTTAACTAGAGTAGTATTAAACACCTTAGGCCCTGATCAAGTATTGTATAGGGCTCTGTTTGGTCCTAGTGTTCCGTATGGAGCCCTTAAAAGTACAGGTGAAATATATAGGGATCTTAAAGACCCTAGAGTTAAGTAACAAATTGAGAATATTTTTAATTAGATTAAAGATTTGTGTTTAAGAACTCGTTAGGTCCTACTTTAAGAGTATTGGGCCCCTTTAAATTTGGTGTTTTAAATATATTACAAAATTATAATAAATAAATATATGTATATATTTAAAAATATATGTATGTATTTTTTTGTTTGTATAGTTTTAAAAGTAGTTATTGTAGTTATCATGTTTTTTTAATTTACGTTGTTTCATTTTTAAGTTAATTTTCAGCTGAGGGGCCAAGGAGTGCCTCCTTTACTGGCCATTCCGTCCCTGATCTGGCTAGACTCGCGATTAAAATGATACTGGAATTATGTATTATACGTTTGTTCCGTTTTATTAATTGTTTGATCAACCTATAATAACTTTTTTAGACGATATGAACTCTTGAACAAAACATTATTTAACACAACCATTTAAGACGATATATTGAAAATATTATTACGTCAAAAATAGAATTGTATGAACATCCTTTGCAAACACTCCTTGACTAAGTAGGTGTCAATTGAAGAAATGTTTAAAATGTCACACACTCAAAGATATAAGAATATCGTTCCACACTCTGTCTGTATGCGTTTTAAATATCATTTATACGACTGGTATCCAAGATAATGGTAATAAGATAAGATCTTATTACCATATACGAATGGTGTATAAGATAAACGCTTTTCTATAAAACCGTTTGGTTAAACTAGAACAAACGGCATTAATGCGCTGGTTTAGCTCTGTATAGCTCAACAATCGTGAATACAAGGGATTATTAGGGTTTTTTCTGACCCCATGGACGTTGTAAGAGATCATAGGTGATTCTAGGCATTATAAAATATAAATTCTTTAGGGGGGGGGGGAAGGCTCAGCTCCCTTAGAATATATGATACTGTATTTTTAATTAGATATAATCTAATCTTTTCGTTGTTACTTAAAAACCAATATTATTTATCTTCCTATATTTAACTTTTAAGTAAAATGAATCTAAAAAAGTAGATTTTGTTGATTAGTAACCATTTATTGCAAATTAAACTTATTAAAAATAGGAACAATAAAGTCTCAATTGATTATTTATTGATAAAGTATATTTTTATATGATAACTATATTTTATTTCATTTCTTGTTTCATTTATATATTTTAAATAAATTTAATTTAACTTTAGTAGCTATTTAGGCAATATGTTTTTCTTGGGGGGGGGGGGGGGGCTATTTCAAACCAGAGGGGGCTTTAGCCCCTTAGTCCCCTCTTAGAATTGCCTATGTAAGAGATAGAGAAGTAGGAGCAAACTTATACCTTCCCAGAAATAAAGACAAGTTAATCACACTAAAGTCCTTTATTTTTTATAAAATAAATAGCTAATTTTTTTACTAAAAATGTTTACTAAAATAAAGTCATGGTAGACTTTATTAAAAAATTTACTTAATTTTAAAATTGCTTTAAAACTACTAAATCAAATTGGCCACTTTTTGAAAAACATAAAGAAAAAACTTAGAAAGAGCTCAAATTTGAATTAGTATAAAAAATTCCCTGATCTTAATGCCCGATATTATATTGATGAAACTGAACCATATTTAAATAAAAGATTGACCTAACATAAATATGACTGCAAAAAAGATAAAAATAATACTGGTCTATTTAACCACAAACATAATAGAGGACACACTTTTGTTTGCTGCTGGTCTATCTAACCACAAACATAATTCAGGACACACTTTTGTTTTGGACAATACCCAAATTTTATAAAACAAACCTAATCGAAAAAGAAATTTAAAGAAAAGATAAAGAGTGTTAAATTTTAAGATAATAAGTTTAAAAAGTATTTAGAAAAATTAAGATACATATCCAAAGTAGAGTTAGCGATAATTTCTTTGAACAACAATCTAATTTAAAGTAAGAGAGTTTTTTTTTTTTAATTACCATAACAGTATCCCTGCTATGGCTCTTTATTTTCTAAACATGCACCGCTTTCGCATAACATGTTGATCTTTTATCTTCTTTTTAAAGTAACAGTATAACCTGGTATGCGAAACCCAGACCTCCCAGGTGTCAAAAGGTAAAAACAAAGACTAACACTCTAACGACCTAACCGATCTAGGAGACGGCTCTTACAATATAATATCAGTTAATATTTAGTTAGTATTTTGTTAATTGTTGATTGTTTTGTTTTGTTAACATTGATATCAGGAGAAATTGTCAGCATAACCTCTAGCATTGTTTCATCTCTTGTTTCGAGATGAGCATTATTACAAAAAATGCTTCTATACTGGGTTGAATGCTCTTGAATTCAGGATACGAAGGATGAATATATTAAGGCTTATAGGCTGAGAGCGACGCTGCGAGCCTAAGCCTGGTTGCAAGCCTACTAAGGGTCGTAAAGCCTAAACCATTGTCCTCATACTACACTGTAATGAAGGAAAATAACACTGACAAATAGTGCCGCTATCTTGTTCCTTGATTCATTTATCCTTCTTTTGTTCTCTTTCAAGTCCTTTTTTATCTTCTTATTTTAAATATTTAAATTTCTTTTATCTTTTATAGTTAATGTTCCTCGTTATTTTTAGATTTACATTGTTAATTTTTTTAAAACAGTAATTATTCAAGTTTGCCTGATTTATAAGTAATGGACGCTTTGGATTTATTACTTAATTGTATTAAAATTACCAAATGCGGATGACTTAGTTCTACTAATACAAATAACCTCTAAAAAAAGTTAAAGTTAAAGACATAGTTCAGTAAAAGTTAAGAGAAATGCTGATTTTAAGTTTATATCTAAATGAATTAAAAAAGCATTGACATAAAATCTTCACCGTAATCTCCTATTTGTTTTTATTTTTAAAACGTGTTTTTTTCTCTCCTGAAACTTAATATGTCGGATACTATTTAATAGTATATTAGACTTTTTAATAGTTATGTTATATGATTCAATCAACACTTAAGAAGGTTATAATGTTAAACTGTAGGGACGTGACAGGATTGCTAATATAACCTTCTTCACGGGCTATATATATTTAACTTCACCATATTTATAGCTTTATAATAACAGGTTATTCTATAATAGGTTTTTATATGAGGAAAACGTTAATTTCATTCTATTATATTATTATTTAAACATTATCGTTTATATTTTTCAATATTTAATACAATTTATACTTTGAAAATTAATTAAATTTATTTGTTTTGATGAATTAAATAACTGGTTTATTTAATTAATTATATAAATTTGTAGAGTAAAGAAATTATTCTCCTATTCTTTTTAATTTAAAAAAAAAAATGAAGTAAACATTTTGAAACTGTAGATTTATTTTGGAAGTATATTGTGTTTGCTCTTAAAATCCCGGAACATTAATTTTTTCAATATTTTTACTACGCTGTGGAAAAATTTATGAAAAAAAATTAATGAAAAAAACCATCAAATCCGTCTTTTCCACAAAATGTTTTGTTTGACGTCTCCAAACTCTTAACGGAGGTTCTGGACAGTTGACGGCTCGACATCTCTTCGGCACTGATGATGGCGTAAGATGAAAGCCGGTTCTGCCCTAATAAAAAAAATTGTGGAAAAGACGGAGGTGATTGTTTTTTCATTAATTTTCTATTCCAAGTGTTCTATAGACCTCCTGAGTTATTTTGACAAAGTTGTCTGTCTGTATGTGTGTGTTTATGTATGTGTGTATGTGCTTCTTGACCGCTTTCAAAAACCTTGCATCTGTTTAAGCTCTTGAAATAATTTGATGTCCTCTTAGTTGGGACAGTTTTTAAATGAGACAGTTAAAACTACAATAATTGTTTTCAAACTGAGTTATAAGTTAGATACTTAATATTTTTTTTTGCTTCCGTAATTTAATTTTCAATATTTTGGTATATATTTCAATATTCACTATCCCCCATTTTCATTTTCAGAAACAAACAAAGAAAATAATTTACCTGTTCTATTTCAGCTGTATATTGTTTTCTACTTTTTTTTTAATTTGTTGCTTTTTTCACACAAAATCCTCACTTTTAACTTCGTGTTAAAAACAAAAAAAAGAGGAATAATTGGATTTTCGTGCTGTTAAAATACAATCAGAGGAAGCTACTGAGAGGAGTGGGGGAGGAAAAAAAGAGGATCTTTAAATGTTTTATTCATCAAGGAAGGAAAATAGCTAAGAAGTCCGAGATTGGGTGATTTGGATCCGAGGCCGTTTTCTTGCTCTTTTATGCTATAGCACTCTTGTATAAGAGTCTTTCTTACTTTTATTTCCTTTATCTTTCTCTCTTACGCTATTTCTTACTCTTTCAGTCCTAAGCATTTACCATAAATGTTTGTTTTACTCTTACTTTTCTCTTACTCTCTTACTGATTCCTGTTTTTTTTTCTCTCTCCATAGCCTTTTTATTTTTTTTATTTCATTGTACTTTACGAATCCATGCAAATCAACTAATTAATCTTACCTTCATTAAGCTAAGAGCATTGTTGTCCGTGTTATTGCTTTCTTTCTTTTACGCCCTTTAACTGAATTGTTTACATTGTTTATCTGATTTTATTTTGAAGGAAAAATGTTTAAACATGTTTATTTTTTATTGCTTCTTATTTTGTTTTCCTTTTTAAAGTAATTAATTAAATAAGGTAGGTTTCTCAAGTTTATGGAAATCTGCAGCTAAATCGTTTTGAATGTATTAGTCTAAAACGCAATCTCATTAACACTTCTAAGCCCTACAGTTACCCTATACTCTATGATAGCTTTAAAATTACATTATACGCACACGAACATGCATGTATTATACAATACATGAAACATGTATAAAATATATATTTTTTTAAACAACTTCTTTATTGGCAAAAGTATACAATATTTATTTAAATATTAAATTAAATTGTTTATATGTCGTATTTTAAAATTTATGTAATTTATATTTAAACTCTATTTTTCATTAATCAATTATTTTTTTCTTTATAAAAGCAAAAATAAGATACAGTTTATATGAGTGAGAATATTTCTACACAAGATTCTCTATAGTTAAATACTCTATGATTTTGATATGGAGAGCCTTGAAGTAACATCAATGGATACACTTGCTTAATTACAATAATACAACACAATGTTTCTCTATAATTATTGTATACTCTATGATATATCGAATAAACATCTTTGAAATAACACCATTGAAGACAACTCCACAAATACATTAATTCTTATGCACAAAGTTTCTCTATAATTATTATACTCTATGATATTACCTATATGGACAGCCTTAAAATAACACCAACGGAGACACATTCACTATTACATTAATTATTATACTCTCTGATATTACCTAAAGACAGCCTTAAAATAACATTAATTAAGATATCTTCACAATTAAATTTAAAAATGGACATCTATAGTTACTATATACTTCATGATTTAAACTATAGAGAGCTTAAAATTTACAACCATTACAGACCTTTGTAACTAAGTGTTAATACTTAAGGAGACACTATAGTTATACCTCTATAGTTACTATACACTCTATTGTTACAACTATATATAGAACTTGAAATTTTATCTATAAAGGAACCTATGAATATATATTTATAGGTTGTAAATTTACCTATAAATAAACCTATTATAAGAATCTATAAAAGATTTATTTATGGGTAAAATTTCAATTTCTCTATAGTTATAATTATAGAGTTTATAGTAACTATAGATGTGTAACTATTGAGTCCCTTTAAGTTTTAACATTGAATTACAAAGGTTGTTTTTAACTTCTACTTTAAAGTTAATTGTTGTTAAATTTAAGCTCTCTATAGTTAAATTCATGAAGTATATAATAATTATAGATGCCCGTTTGTAAATGTAATTACATTGTTATTTCTAGGCTGTCTTACATTGTAATAACTAATGTATTCGTGGTGGTGTCTCCGTTGGTGTTGTACAACAACCTACCTAGTACCTACAATACAGGTATTATAGTACGACTCATGGCTAAAATCAGTTGACAACGTGGGAAAATAATGCAATGAGCCAATGAGGTTAGTCCTGGATGTTAAACCACGTTCTCAATTTTAAATCAGGCTAACCTTATTGGTTCCTCAACACTATTGTCCAACGCTGTCAACTGATTTTAGCCGTTTGTCGTACTATAAAATCTTCGACATTAAATATGGAAAGACTTAAAATTACACCAAATTTTATATGGTATAGATATGGGTATAGACCCCATAACTTTTCCTGTAATTGAGAGTAAACATCGTCTGAAATATCAATAGAAGCAAAACAAAACTATGCATTATTTTTGTCTAATTATAACAATAAAGTCGTTAATCTTCTAAATAAAATTATATGTTTTAAATAATCGGAATATAATTAAAGAATTGGTCATTAATTTAGTAAATGTATGAGTTAATATGAGGTTAGAAGAACATGGATAGATGACTCTATTGAAAATAATTCTAATTCTAGTTGATATACATTAGTTTTAAAGTGTAAATGCGTAGGTGCGTGTGACGGTGTGCGCTTGTGGCCGTGTGCGTTTGTGGCGGTTGTGGTCCAAGTACACAAATGTTATAGAAAAGGTTTTCTCTTATAACAATAGATGTAAATTAACTTGTATCGCAAGTGATTCTATTGTGACTTTTGTGGATTTAAAAAGTTTATGTCCGTACCCCTTAATTAGACTTGTAGATTCCAAAAAAATCAACGCACCGTTACCTTTTGTTTCTTTTGGTGTCCTTTTTTTCTAGAACTGGACACACACGAGTTTTAAAGTTAAGTAAGATATTAGAAGGTTACGGAACTCTGTCCGAGTTTAGATTTGTTTTTTCTTGAAAAAGTGCGTTGTTCATTTGCATTTTTTTTTTTTGGGAGAGTTGTTTTGGTTTTGTTCGTATCTTTAGACTGTAAATATTAAATAATTGTTATTTAACTTCAAGTACAACATTTTGTACATTTGTCTTAAAGTCACTTGCTACAACATAATTAAAATTATTTTTTTCGGTGATAAAAAGTTTAGGTTCAATTTATTACCTGGTTGACCAGAGCGTGAAATGCAAAATTTGTATCTCCGGTAGAAACAAGAATTTTTTGTGCGGCGTGCAAAAACAAAATTTGTAACACCTGGGAGTTTATCTATTTGCCTCGAGGAGACCTAAAAACCACTTTTTTAATTAATTTGCTAGGTGGCAACACTGTTTTAACAGTATAACCTTCTTTCTGTTATTTGTTTCTTGTTTCTTTACAATAAAAATTAAATTTAAATTAATTATTTCTACTTATTTAATAGCAAGTATTATTTACAATGTTTGATTGTGTTTTAATTAAGTGACACAATGGAAATCCCCTAAACTTCAAAAATGTATCTTTTACAGTTTAAAAATTAAGATTAGGAGGACTTTTGAACCACGACTGAAGTCTGCAGGGTTTTTTGGGCATGCAATTGATTGGTAAAGAAGGCAGGCCAAATGCCTTGTAAATGAATTGGATTTGGAAGAAAACTAAAATAATTTGGGCAAACAAATCGGATGCAGACAGTCAAAGGTGATATTTCCGACATTAGACGGAAGGAAATAAATATAGATCTTTAAGTAAGTCTAGTCTCTGACTTATGGTAGGAGTAATCACTATAGGCACTGCAGATTTAATAGGCATTTAGCCCTAAAGAAGGCGACTGAGAGCCCAATATGTGCAATGTGTGAAGACAATGAGGAAGAAATAACTTATCATTCTTTGGATACGTGTGAAGCGTTTGGAAGGCTCAGGTTTCCAATATTAGGTACAGGAATAGGAACGCTACACAAAGAGGAAATGGAGTTTCTAAGATGGCAGGACATTCTTACTTTCCTTTATCGTAGAGGTTTGGCGAGGATGAAGCAGTGGAGGTATAGTGATAGGGGATTGCTTTATTCACCAATAGTGATAGTATATGGTATATGGTATAGTGATAGTGTGGTTTATTCACCAAGTTTGATCATCCTGAATAAACTAAGAGCGTAACCTAGGATGCGAACCCTAATCTATGTGATGTCAAAGGTTAGTCCTCCAACGCTTAAGTAACCTCGAACAAAGAAGCGTCTAATTTCATTATATTAGAAAAAGGTATTGAAGTTTGATCGCCTAACAGTATTATTAATCTGGTAGCATTTATCTACAAGAAACATCAAAGAAAAGAAGTTGAAAGCTTGTTCATTTTGATGTAACTCCATTTAGTCTTATTTAATTAACTTAAATAGTTCTAATAAATCTAGTGACTACCATTTCTATTGTCTTAATGGCTCTTTAAACTTATAACTTGGCACATAGGTCAAGTTAGTTAATTCTGAGGAAAGTATATAAAAATGTTTTCAAAGAAAATAAAACTACTAAAAAAATAAGTATTTTTTAAATGAAATTGCCAGTTGCAAAAGATGTATGGACCGAACAAAAAAAACCGATGTTGAAAGCCACTAATCCGGTAAAGTAATTGAGCTAAGAGCGGGTAAGAAAATCCCATTTCCTTGATGAATGATATTTTCTTTAGAAGGGTAACTAAAAACATACTTTTAAAACTTAGTTTTTCTTTTGAGAATTCTTACAAAAGCTGTTTTACCTCGAAGCATCTTTGATTACTTTTAAACATTTACTTCTCTATATGTTTTTAAAAGGTTTTTCCTTTTTTTTAGATTCAGAGGCATGAAGAAAGATATTGCTGAGAAAAGTTTAGATTGGAGTCAATCTTTTCCTTCCTGTATCTTTATCATATGAACATTGAATGGAGAGATAGTTGATTTGAGTGGATTAAATGTTTTTGTGTTAAAAGATGTACCGACGTTTTGTCTTCGAATTAAAGCTGATCTTCCTTTTTAGAATTTGTTATGTTTAATTTTTACTTCTGTTATGGCAATTGATTCTAAAATAAATTAAGGACAAAGGATTTAATTGTTTCAGTTCTGTGCATTATTAGGTAATCGTATACCCCTTTTCCTGAAAAGCTTATCAAATAATAAAATTTGTTTCTTAATAAAAAAGGTTACTTTAAAGTAACCTTAACTAAACTTCTGTGATGTCACATGACTTTGCAAAGTCAAGAACCTTGACTTAGCAAAGTCATGGTTCTTTTGTAAGCTTCTCAACTAAGCTTAGGTTTGAGAAGAGTAATTAGGATAAAGCATAGACATATATACTAGAGAGGGCATAGTCTATCTACACACTTTGAGAGGCCTGAAACATCTTTTTGGCGCTTTCAGGGGCTCTGTGTAACCTCATTGAAACTTCCTTCAGGAGTGAGTTAAGGTTTTAATAAATCAATTGTTTTTGGCTTCCCGCACGTAATCTGTGTTTATATATATTTTAAACGTTCTTCAATATATGTTACTGTAATTTTGTTCTGTTTATTTGGTTCTATTGAAAGTCGAATGTAGTCAGGTTATTTTTTAGGTGTTTCAAAATTCAAGCAATAAAGCCCCCTCTAGTACGAAGAGGTAAAGTATCTAGATTCATTTGATGCCTCCTATTGCGTAGCTAAAGAAAGGTATACGCGCTTATGATTTGTTTGTTTGTTGATTTAGTTCTATCTGTGATGAACTACTAAAGCTCTTGTTTTTACTGCGTTTTTTTATTGACGCTAAAACTTCGCAGTGTAAAAGGTTGAAGGGAGGGTCAAATAATTGAACTTGATCAGGACACCAGTGGATGAATGACGTGCTTAATGACGCCTTACAGTAGACGCGACGTCTATCTATGTAGGAGTATCTCTACTTTCTTTTTTTAATGTCTCATTTCTTAACTGATAAAGAAAGACACATTGTTTTAATAATGCAAGTATTTAGATTAGTAGTTTTAAGTTAAAAGATAGCTAGTTGGGTTTGGTTTTTTGGTATAAGTTATCAGGACGGTACATCCGGCATACCTTAAATCGTATCCTTTTTACTTTTCCTCATTTAACTATACCGTAGATATTTAAGAAAAGTATTGTGTTTGCGAAAAAATCTGAAACCGTTGCTTCCCTTTATGCAATAATAGAGAACACTAAGATTAATTTAAATACGTCTAGTAAATCCAATGTTTTAGTCGAATTACAAATGTTAAGGAGCATCGAGCGAGATCAGTACCTGAGTGCGTGACTGCTGGAAATACCGGATGATTTCACTATCTCTAGAAGAGCGAAGCAAGTCCAAAAACGTACTTTGGATGTTTTTGACGGATTTTCTGAGGACGAGCGAAGAGATTCTGAAGTAGTAAGGGCGAGCGTAGCAAATCCGATATGGAGAGTCCGATATCAGAGTATATCCGATATGGAGAGTCCGATATCGGAATAAATCCGATATGGAGAGTCCGATATCGGAGTAAATCCGATATGGAGAGTCCGATATCGGAGTATATCCGATATGGAGAGTCCGATAACGGAATAAATCCGATATGGAGAGTCCGATATCGGAGTATATCGATATGGAGAGTCCCCGATATGGAGAGTCCGATATCGGAGTAAATCCGATATTGAGAGTCTATTATCGGAGTAAATCCGATTTTGTCAATTATCTGAACTTAACTATCAACTTTGTACAAAAAGCTTGTGATTTAGTGATTTATTTTTATTGTCCTGTTCATAGTTATTCTAAACCCCTTGATTTAGACAAACCATGATTTCTGTTTACCGTAGATATTATTATATTTCGTCTATTATATCTATAGGTCTTTGAATAGCATAACATCCTAAAATTTGGAGCATAAATATATTTTTCTTAGATATTATGTCAAAAGTATATGGACTTTACTAAGTTTAAAAATCATTTAAGTCAATTCTTCAGTATCGCGCTCTAGCCCCGAGTGCATGCGACACAAATGTTTGATATAGTGACTTTAAAAAGCGCCGTGGAGTACTTTACAATAAATAACACCAACAACCACGTCTCTCCACTAAACATTATCCTTTTTTGTTAATTTTTACATTGTTATTTTTTGTAGGTGTATTTTGGTTTTTATGTTGTAACCTTTTTATTTTATTTTATTTTGTATATTTTTAAGTTTATGATTTTCACTTGTTTTAGGCACTGTTGATGGCTATTTGCCGAAAGCCGGCTCTGTCAATTTAATAGATAATGTTTAGTGGAGAGACGTGGTTGTTGGTGTTATTTATTGTTTGATATAGATTATTTAATTAAATTAATTTTGAAATTTAATTCTTGTTAAGATTTTGGGTACGATACTTTAAGAGCGACTGGTCGACTACGTGACCGTACATTTTAGCTAAAAATCATAGTTTTAACGCGACTGTACGTTTGCGCTACATTAGCTAAGATGTACAGTCGCGTTGCTGTAGAGTAGCGATAAACGTCTAGACCCAAGATTTTGTACTTAGATAAAAACAATTTATTTATTTGTTTTAAATAAAATCCCAGGATATTTCTTAGCAGGAAATTCAAAAGATGCGAAAATATAGTCAACATATGTTTTTATTCGATAACATGTTAATTTTATTGCAGTGGTGCCACACAATTCACCAAATCTATTGTCTATTATCCCTCTCCGAAGCTCCTGTTTTCTCGCTTCAACTTTTCTCATTACGGAAACTAAATCCTTTTTAGCTGTGAAAACTCAATGTTTAAGGATCTCTCAGGAACCTTGAAGCAAGTTTCCTTCGAGGAACACATCTAAAGTATTTTCCAGATAACAAAGGAGTGTTAGTTAAGTGCCAAAACTAAAAAGTGTACATACTAAGAAATTTTCTTACCTTTTTACCTTGAAAAATTATCACATATGTTGTGAAATAAAAAATAAAAATGTATCAGTAATTTAATATAATTTATTTTAAATACCACATTTAAAATGTATTTAATAATAATTTTTTACTGTATCTTAAAATCGTTTTCTTAACTTTATGATGCGTTTGCTATTACTGGACATGTATAAGTCTTTCAGTTAGTTTTACTGAATTGTATTTTCCATTTTGGAAAGTAGGAAAGTCGGAGGGAAAGTGAATACTTTTGTTACTATTCTCTTAAAACTTGTCCTATCAGCAAATTATTATTTTCAGTATCGTACCAAGTTCTTTATTTTTTTGTTGAAGCTTTAATTAAGTTTAGCTTTTTTGATTTCTTTGTCAAATAAGGTAACAGAATAATTCGATTATTATTTTTTTTACAATGGTGTACCATTTACTTGATTATATCCTTAGAATGAGCGTGAATGGAGTCCATTATAAATAATGAAAGAAAAGAAGTCTCTCCAAAAAATAAAACTTTATTGGCAAAGCGCTTTCAACCTAACTAGAGGCCATCATCAGTGCAAAACCAATAAAGTTTTTTTGGAGAGACTTCTTTTCTTTCATTATTTATAATGGACTCCATTCACGCTCACTCTAAGGATATAATAAAGTATATATATATATATATATATATATATATATATATATATATATATATATATATATATATATATATATATATATAATTATTAATTTCTGGAATTGTTTTTTTTAAATTAATAAATGCTAAACACGCAATTCAATCTCTGTTAGAAATTCAGTTTCAATTCAGTCTATTATTTTTTTTTTGTTCTAAATGGCCCTAAAAATATAATTTAATGTGTATTGATTGGTGGGGATCTCATATTTCCTAGTTTGCTTAATAAGGTGTCGACGCCCCAGGCCCTGGAAATATACCTCTGTCTTAGTGTGTTTGCGTGTTTATCAAACTACCGCTTGGATTTAATGCCCCTCATTTTTTAGCGAATTTTTCGTTAAGGTAATTAGTTGTTGAGGTTTGTAACAAAAATAATTTGCTAATTTTGCAAGGTTTTTGGGTAAATACGAAGTTTTGAAACATATGATAGATACATAAATAAATCGCGTATACTTTCAACTTATAAACTATACTCTTCTATGCTTTTAACACTTATTATTATAATAATACCTAAATATTTTTTAAAATAATAATACTACAGTCTATCGTTTAGTTTAAAAATCCCTAAGGCATGAGCATTTTGGGGATTGGCCTATCTGAAAAGCCGCTGCCAACCCCTCACGTGAAAAGAGAAAAAAATCCCCACAACCATAACCGCAGTAGGGAAGTAACCTTCTTCCCGGCAATCGTTCCCTTTGTTTGTGGTTCTTCTTTTGTTTCCATGTCTTTAAAAACTACTATCAAATTAATCATAAAAATGATATTATAAAATAAAACTACAGAAAAGAAATGTAAAAAAACATCCCCATGAAAATACGAGTAAAATAACCTGATTTGTTGACATAATTTTTTCCCGCTCCCTTCTTGCAGGGATTTTTTTCTTTAGAATCGGCGGTGCCTAAACTGACCTGTCAAGATTTTTAAAGTAGCCGATAGACCGCAAATAATAAATACTTAAATAATAATAATTAAATAAGTACTGAATTCCGGTGGCTGATGCTATTTCAATATCACTCGTTGGCGGACATTCTCTTGTATCGCAGTTTACAAAAAGATAACAAGCCTGACAAGTCAACATGACAACACACATAAGAGCAACAGGGGATAAGTTTCGCTACATGTTATTTTAGAAAAATGAGAAAAATCATTTACCGTCGACACTGACAGTAGGATATGAATACCCCTGAACCGGTTTCTTTTTAACCGTAGAGATCTAACACTAAAGGGGCATAGCCTATATCGATACATTGATAGGCTAGAGGCTCTCAGGAGTTCTGTATAACCTCATTGAAACCTCTGACAAGAGTGAGTTAAGGTTATAATAAATAAATTGTTTGTTTTTTGGCTTTCCCCTCATCGTTTGTTTTGATACGTGTTATAAACTTTCTATAATTAAGTTGTTGTAACTTTTATTTGTTTATTTGATTATATAGATAGTTGAAGGTGGAAAGGTTACTTTTTTGATGTTTCAAAATTCAACATAATATTACCTCTATGGTAGGTAATATGTATATGGTTTTGATCCCGTTCAATTCAATAGCAGGCGAGACAACTCTCGATATTTATAATAAAGTTATATCAGTGAATTACTGTCAGTCTTAATTAGCTGTACAACTGTCCTGATGATATGTAGTGAATTTTATTTACAATTTGTGCTTATAATCTTTATTATCAGAAGGCCTAGAGAAGTCACCCCCCCCCCCCCACCTCCTACTTCACTTCCAATATACGAGCAACCCTCATAAGCGTCATTTTCTGAGTCATATTCGGTTAAAATGACTGACTATGTCATTTTGTTGACGATCTACACCTGTAGTCTTGTATTTTTACTTTTTCTCAGTTATCTTTTTCTCAAACAGACAGGGTGATGTCTTATCAGCCTTGCTTTTTAACTTTGTGTTAGAACGAGCCATTAGAGAAATAACCTCGAACCCAGGCGGTACTCTAATTAACCGACAACTTCAAATTCTTGCCTTTGCGGATGATGTCGGTCTACTAGCTAGGTCTAGAAGAGCCTTAGGTGAGGGTTATGAAGAGCTAAAGACAGCATCAGCATCTCTCGGCCTGGAAATTAATCATGAGAAGACGGAGTACATGTTGATGACCCGTAGGGATGTAAACCCAGATGCGGAGGTGGAGATTGATGAGAATAGTTTCAAATACAGAAATCAATTTAGGTATCTTGGTTCGTTAGTGATGTTGTTAGATGATAATACTAGCTTTTAAGTATGTTGAGAAGCAGCACTATCGGCAGGAATACCAAAATTCAAGTTTACCTCACTATGATTCGACCTGTAGTAATGTACGGATCAGAGACTTGGACTTTCACTGCAAGAGATGAAGAGCTACTGCGTCGCTGGGAGAGAAAAGTTTTACGCCGTATTTTTGAACCATTTTTCGAGAATGGTTTATGGCAAATGCGGCACAATGTCAAAGTTTACCATCTATTTGGCAGGCCAGACATTGTGTGTGAAATCCGAAAGGGACGATTAAGATGGCTTGGCCATTTAGAAAGGATGACAGGTGATAGAGCGGTAAAGAAGGTCTTTGTAGGAAAACCAGGAGGTAGAAGGATGGGAGGACGTCCAAGACTGCGTTGGCAAGACCAAGTTGAAGATGTCCTCAGACGCCTTGGAGTCAGGAGGTGGAGGGCCTTAGCGCAGGATAGAGACCTTTGGAGGAGCGTAGTGTTGCAGGCTGAGGCTCTACGTGAGCTGTAACGCCGAGGATGTATGTATGTATATAGGAAAAGTATTGTGTTTGCAAAAAAAAATCCAAATCCGGGATGAAACCGGATTTATCCGTTTCAGGTGTTTAAAGGCCTCCTGAGTGGTTTTAAGAAAGTTTTCTCTCTGTATGTGGGTGTGTGTGTGTTTTTTATAATTTTCCATTTAGTAGTAACCCTACTAAAAGGCCGTATATTAAAAGCATGTATATTATACTACATGCTTTTGAAAACAATAAATTTTTACATTACTTCGTTCTTTTTGAGAAATGTTTCTTTTCGGCTGTTCTTTCCTTCCTACATTAAATTTGTGTATGTATGTGTGTGTGTATGTGTGTGTGTGTGTTTGTTATCATCATAGCGCCCAGTGTATCATTG
Organism: Microvelia longipes; assembly: GCA_018340805.1. Taxonomy (NCBI): domain Eukaryota; kingdom Metazoa; phylum Arthropoda; class Insecta; order Hemiptera; family Veliidae; genus Microvelia; species Microvelia longipes. Next base: position 51,517,137 of record JACMZG010001863.1, read on the forward strand.
CTATAGAGTTGAAACTTAGTACAAAAATCAGTCTACCGCTGTAGTTGTGCTATTCGGAAAATATTTTCATGACGTCATTAACTCGCAATTATGACTCAGCGAAAATTTCATAAAATTTTAAACGCGGAAAAATATGCGATCAGATTGAGATTTCAAAACGACAAGTATATCCATGATTTTTTTTGGATCATGAAAATTAATCAGTATTGAGCGTGGTCAGTGCTGTATGGGTGACCGCAGAGAATGAAACGGATGCATTTATTATCTAAGGACAAGCAAAGCGAGTCCGAAGACAGGTTGCAGTATAAATTTGGTGAATTGTATATTTGAGGCGAGCGAAGCGAGTCCGTTATATAAATTGTGATATATTTTGAGGACGAGCGAAGCGAGTCCGAAGCAGGGAGGATTTGCGTAGCGAATCCGATGTGATGAGGAAAAGTTTCGATGTACTCCGTAACTGATTTTTTTCTACAAAATAAAATTTCCAAGCCAATAATACCGTTCTTAACTATAAAATTTAATTCGAATCTCCAAGTCAATTATATGGCACTTCACTAATAATTGCAGTTAAGTTGGCAATTTAGTTATGGTGATTTATGTCTTCCGGTGGTGACCGCGTCAATATGAATGGTGATTCCGTCGTCTTGCTTCCACTGTCGAAAGCATCTTCAGAGATATAGCACATCATGGATAAAAACACAATGCTAAAAGTTAAAAAAAAACTAAAAAAAACAATAAGTTTGGTTTTGTAGAGCATTAGAGCATTGTGTTTTTATCTATCATGTCCTTCGTCCCTGAAGATGCCTCTCAAAGTGAAATTGAAACGGCGTATTCACCTCTACATTGACGCGGTCACCTCTGGAAGACCTAAATCTTCATGACAACAATGCGTCAATCATCACGCGGACTTTTTGACGTAGTATATATGCATTAGTCTAAAACTATTTATATTGTTGAAATTCGCTTGATAACTAGCGCTATAATTTCAGGCTCCACCCCCGCCCCTAACTGTAACCCAAGCTACCATAGAACTTGATTAATCTGTCAGCTTATAAATACACCGTCCTCCACCCTCCTCCACCCTCCTCCACTCCCCTCCACCCTCATCCAACCTAATCCTTATTAATATTATTTTTAATTCGTCTTTTTTTATATTTTTAACAGTAAAATATTAAACGTAGAGCAATTTGTCAAAATAATATTATACTCAAATCGCACATAATAAATTTTATGATGGTGATATGTAAATTAATATTTTTCAGTATAAATATTTCTTCTTTTTTATTTACAACCTGGGGCTTTTTAATGTGCTTACAAACTTAATTAAACTTTATCACCAGTTTATGTATTTTTATATCATTTACCTTTGAATTCGTTGGTAATTTATGTGCATATTATGTTGTATAAAAGCGCAAAAAAATAATTAAAGTAAAAACATTTTAAAAATTAAATACTAAAAAAAAATGTTTTGTTTGTTTCTACATCTCATAATTATTATTCTTTAAAATTAATATAAGAATGTAAGTGTACAGTTATATCTATGGCGTCCACAGGGGGGGGGGGGGGGGTCAAACGTGTCACTTGACCACCTCCCCTGAAAAATCAGAAAAGTTGATTAACCCGCACTGCAAATTATTAAAAGTTTAATACTTATTATTCTGCATTTTTTCATAAAAATTACTAGTGCTAGATTTCTGTGAATGTCAAAAAAGAGGATCGCTTCGCTTGCTAGATTGTTATAAATATATGCGTGAATATCGGAAAAGAGGCTCACATGATTGCTTAAGTATATTATAAGATACGTAAATAGGAGCATGCTTCGTTTGCTAGATTGTTGAATTTAAAAATTATGTACTAACAGAGGCTTTCTTCGCTCGCTACGTTGATAACACCCTTATTTAATATATATATATATATATATATATATATATATATATATATATATATATATATATATATATATATATATATATATATATATATATATATATATTCTTGTTGAATTATTTGTGCTAGATTGTGAATTTAAAAATTATGTACTAACAGAGGCTTGCTTCGCTCGCTAGGTTGATAACACCTTTATTTAATATATATATATATATATATATATATATATATATATATATATATATATATATATATTATATATATATATATATATATATATATATTAAATAGAACAGAATCAGCCTCAGAACATAACTTACGAATGAATCAGGATAAGGCTTATAAAAACACACTCACTTCTCTCGTGCCAACGTTTCGAGCATGAGCATGCTCTTCATCAGGGCAACCTGAAGACAATATAATAAACAAAAACAATAGAGACAAGAAAATGATAAAAAGTCAAATCAATAACTCAAAGCTACAGTAACAGCTACAGTTGTTTTGTACTTTATTTACTGTAGCTTTGAGTTATTGATATTACTTTTTATCATTTTCTTGTCTCTATTGTTTTTGTTTATTATATACAGCTATTTTCTATATATATATATATATATATATATATATATATATATATATAGAAAATAAGCTGTATTCATGAAGTAGTAAGTTTTATTTGTTTTATAAAGTTTTATTTTAATAAAAGCTTGAATATTAATAATGTAAAAAAAATTAGGTACATTTTAAATATAAAAGTACGATAAGCCAAACGTTGTAGGGAATTCTGTGAAAAGTAAAATAAATGACCCCTTTGAGGTCTTTTTCAGAGTAAAATCGTAAAACCAAAGAGGTGAAAATATCACAAAACAAATTCCACTGGATTGCCCTCCATAGTATAAAGCCCCCCCTCCCCCCTAAAGAGACAAGAAGGGCCCACATTGGTTACTCGGTTCCCTAATTAATGTAGGATGTTGATATAAAAATATTGTGAGTGTAATTTTGTTTCATAAAAATATAGCTAGATGGAAAAATTATTTTTAAACCAAACCAAATGTAGGTTAAATTATACATTTTATTTCACTTTTTATTTATTTCTCGTCCATTATTTTATTTTTATTTATTAAGTAATAATTTATTTAAAACTAAATAAACTGGAATATTATAAATATCAATTGCGATATTCGTATATTTTATTTACCATATACATATGGTTAATAAAATCAAAAACTATAGTACAACATACGATTAAAATCAGTTGACTGCGTGGGAAAATAGCGTTGAGGAACCAATAAGGTTGGACTGATTTAAAATAAAGGGCGTGGTTTAACATCTAGGAATAACCTCATTGGCTCCCACGCATAATTTTTTCACGCTGTCAACTGATTTTAGCCCTGTGTCGTACTATAGTTGTACGTAAATTATAACAAAAACTAATTGGGCTCATTTACATATTATTAGGTACATATTATCTGTCGGTCCAGACCAACGGATTAAAAGTGATGATTCGTATCCCTGGTCTCCTTCTTTGTTTTGCAGTGATAAGTTGTGATAAGCATGATTATGCTCAGGTTTGATCGAAATATATAATACGACACACGGCTAAATTTAATTGACAGCGTGGGAAAACAATGGGGGTAGCCAATGAAGTTAGGCCTGGATGTTAAACCAAGCCCTCAATTTCAAATCAGGCCAACCTTATTGATTCCTCAACACTATTTTCCCACGCTGTCAACTAATTTTAGCCGTGTGTCGTTCTATAGTTGTATAGAAATATTAGATTGTCTCATTTCTGATTACTTATCACTACTAGATTATTAGTAATAATAATAAGTAAATCTTTTATTTCTATAAAAGAAAAAACCAGTCTGTCACAGGGTATCTGGTAACTTTTTTTATAACATCGGATTCGCTACGATCATCCATCCTGCTTTGGACTTGCTTCACTCGTCCTCAGAATATACAATTCGCCAAATTTATATTGCAGCATGTCCTCGCATTCGGTTCGCTCGTCTTCTGGTAGTAAATACGTCCGTTTCATTCTCAGCGGTCACCCACGCTACAGCACTAACCACGCTCAATGCTGCTAAACATTTATGATCAAAAACAAATCATGGATACGCTTGTTGTATTAAAACGAAACTTAGTGTACTTATTTATTACGTAAAAGTATTACTTGTACCAAACTTTAATTCAATTAGATTGTTCTCCGATTTTTAATTTTTTTTAAAAAACGTACATAATCATTTGATAAAAATTGAACTAATGCTGATAATGATATGAAACTTAGGACATATGTTAGTCCTATACATGGCTACAAGCGTGCTAAATCTTAATTTTGTCGCATCCGTTTTCCGTTTTTTATGATTTTTTAAATTTTTTACTGAATCATTAATGCGGGTTAGTGACGTCACGAATAAAATTATTTTCCAAATAGCACAACTACAGCGATAGAGTGATTTTTGTACAAAGTTTCAACTTTCTTGCATAAACAAACTAGGAGGCACAATGATAACAGGCACACACAGAACTTTGAGTAAACCTTAAGTTACAAATGACAATAAATAATAATTAATGCTAGCTATTGGATAGTTACATAGTTGTTCAATGCCCTCATTGCATTCTCCTTGTAGTGCTACAGTTAATTATTATGACGTTAATTGTGCAGTTTAGTCGCACAAATTGCATCCCGAAGTGTGGTTTAATGAGAGCGAAAGACCGGCAATAATGAGCGGCTCGATATGCAGTTGATGGAATTGTTCGTATTCTGCCATGCATGTTTCCTAGTAGTCTGTATCCTTATCCTGTTCTGTCCTCCGTCCTGCTATCGATCTCCCTGTCATGGGTACTAATTTTTCCCCAGAGTATATTTGCATTCTTCGACGAATTTCTTAACCTTCATTCGTAGGTTTCAGTTTTAGTTACGTCTGCCTCCCTTTTTGAAGTCCTTAGAGCGAACGTCAGTATTTATACTGACCTTTGACACAACGGAAGTCTAGGGTTCGCTCTCGGTTTATACAAGGTTATTGTTCAAATAATTGATCGCAACTAATATATATATATATATATATATATAATATATATATATATATATATATATATATATATATATATATATATATACCTCTTGATTTTAATTTTCTAACTCTACTTTAATGTAATTCTGTTTTTAAATTTTATATATAAGTTATCTTATGCTTAAGGCAAAAATTGTGTTTTTATCTCTTTTATTTTAGTTTTATTGTTAATAATGTTGTAGTTTATGCTTTAAGATTGATTTTTTGAGAATATTTTATTTGTATTGTAGGGCCCTGATGAAAGTTAAGTTCGAAACGTTGGATAAGTGAATAAATATGTGGTTTTCAAGTAAAGCTGTGTTATTATTCTAATCTCGTCCCGAGATTAGTGCAAACAATATATATATATATATATATATATATATATATATATATATATATATATATATATATATATATATATATATAATATATATTCCTTAAATATGCTATAGAAATTTTATAAGTATACCCTTAGTATAAGAGTTTTAGAAATATTAAAGACATAAATTTGCCTTGAAATTCAATTCTATTTAAATTTAGGTTTTGAGTAATTAAAACTGAATACTATATTAGAGTTAAATTTCTCGCTCTCTGTATTGGTTCTTCTTCAATAATTAATGGAATCGAAACAGTTTTCAAATTAAACCAGCTGCGAATTCTCAAGTATCGGTTGTTTTTTCGGTATCCATTGTCAAGTGGTATCGATTTCAAATGGAGTATCCAGCCTTTAGAAATACGAGGTTTGTCGAATTGCTTTTGAGAGAAATTAGAGATTGTTTGATTAAGAGTATAAACTAACCTAAGTATTTGGGTCAATCCAAGGACTTAATGTAATTTCTTTATCCCTTCTGATCTTGCCGAAAGCTTAGATATCGTACTCCGTGTCCTTAAAGTCCTCAGAGGTAAAATTTAGAATATTAAGTACTCTTGAGACCTTCTCTTAAAGATTAAGTTATCACTGAATCTCTTTGATTGGTCTTAGTCCTAACAGTTACAACTTACGATATTTAAGTTTACCCTTAAAATATCTTTAAGTCCTCATCTACTCTTTAAGTATCATTAGAAATTATAATTAATTTGTATCAATTTAATTTGTTTTCAATTTTGATTTCGTTTCTCAAAACCTTTTTTTTCATTATCAGTTTTTATTTCTCTAATTAGATTTTGTTTCAATTTGATTCGTCAAATTTAAGTTGTGAATTTTTTAAACTACATCATTTAATCAATTTTGAAAATGGTTATTTTGATGAATTTGAAAGAAAAGTTTTGAAGTGCTTACTTTTATAAGTAGATAAATATAGTCTAAGAGCCGGACCTGTACTCATTTTGTACTACTTCAAACCAAATATTTCTAAAAATATATCTTAAATTATGATGAGAAAACATAGTCTGCCATTTCAGAGTGGAGCCCTTTATATCATTGCGCATGCTCAACATTTTAGAAAATCCCACGAATTTCAGTTTTGCTAAAATAAGTGGTTCCCTGTGGGTCGTGTGCAAACCATGAAGAGAGCATTTTTTAAAGGCGATAAAATGTTCTATAAAACGAGTGTTTAATCATCAAAATCAGATAACTGCAACCAAGTTATTAAAACACTAAAAAAACGGTTAATTCATGCAAAGTCTGGGAATTTCTTTGAAAAAATTTTGGCTTTTTGTGCATTTCATTGGGAATTTAACAAATTCCATAACTTTTGTTGTATTTATCTGATTTTGACGAAAAACACTGGTTTTATAGGAAATTTTATCAGCTTTAAAAGAAGTTCTCTTTATGTTTTGCACACGACCTACAGGGAACCACTTATTGCAAGAAAACTGGAATTTGTGCGATTTTCTAATATTTTGAGCGAGCGCATTCATATGAAGGGCTCCAATCTGGATACGCAGACTATGCTTTTCCTTCATAATTTAAGGTATATTTTTAGCAAAATTTGGTTTGAAGTAGTACAAAATGAGTCACATTTTTCAGGCCTGGTCTTTTAGTAGTATTGAGTATGCGTATTAGGGGAGATGAGATCACTTATCAATTAGGCCACGTTGTTGGGCCCTTTAAGCTCACTTCCTCAAATACATGATGTTGAAGTTTTTTTTTACAATATAAGTCCTAGTGCAGATATTTGGCGTCTAATCCACAGAAGATTCGTAACTATAAATTGCTCTGGATTTGATTAGAAACAAAACTTGCCCTCTGACAATCCCCTTACTTATAATCTAATAAGTTAATAATAGACAATTTCGTAAAAACATCCAGGAGGTCTTAAAAACACCTAAAACATTTGATATGGATGATTTTGCATTTTTTGTAAATAGAATAAAATGGCTTATAGTTCTTAATCTACAGTTAAAAACAGCGTATCAATTAATGGTAGCTATATTCCATCCAACTATGTGGCCATCTTCAGGCTTTCAAATATAAATCTTATTGCAATCAACTAAAATTGAAACACAAACATTATACTAAAATTAAGAAAAAAGCTAACAAAGTTTAAAATGTGTTATGTTTAAAATAATTAAACATTAACAAAAATTAACTCGGTCTGACCAGAAAAAAAGCTGAAGCCAAAGAGTTTTTGTTGATTTCCCAGTTTAGATTTTTATCGAAAGCTCATTGCTTTTCCTATTATTTATACCTACGGTATAAATGAGGAAAAGTAAAAATATTAATAAAATATAAAATTGAATTTAATTTTAATTGCTAATTAAATAAAGAAATGAAAATGAAGTATTACATTTTATTAATTATGTAGCATGTTAAACCTCTTTAATTGCATAGTGAATTTAAAACTAAATTGATTTTTATTCGTTCCGTATCAATGTAAATTACTTGGGGCATATTAATTATAAAACAATCCTAGCGTAATGTGATTGAGTGGAAGGAGGGGGGGGAGGCGAAATTTAGAGAGAATCTGCATATGTTAAATTTATGCAGGGGAATGAATATAACATTACTTTGATTGTATAGATAAAATTTATCAGGTTTTGGTATTTTGAAAATTAATATTTTCCTCTTGTGATAAAATTTATATATTATTAGTTTATTTTCCTCTTGTGATAAAATTTATATATTATTAGTTTATTTTAAGGGTTGTTTAACCTGTGTGAAATAAATAAATGGAATTTTTAATCATTTGTATTTCTGTGTCTAAGATTGTAATTATTTTTGCTTGCTTGCTCACCTCATATATTATGGCAATAAAATCTTTTGCTACCTGCAGACCTGTGATCGCATTCATACAGCTTTCAATTTTTAAAATATTATTAATTTAGTGCAAAGTAACCTTTCAACTGTAAAACAAGTCATCCTTTCATCTATAAACAGATAGTTGGCTAAATAGTATGAACGTATTGTTCATGCTGGGCAGGCCCGTAATAGTAGTTATAGTAATATGGGGGAGTGGTAGTAACTACCAGGCAAGTAGGCTACGTTGTTGGGCCGTTTTTGCCAGCTCCCTAGGATAGGGTTCTACTCCTTTTAATTTCAAGTGTAGGTATATTTCATTTAATCTATACAGAAGAGCCGTGAATTTCTATGGTTCCTCTCATGCTTTTTCAAGCAATTACACATATTTTCACTGACTCTTATAGTCTAGTGAAAACTAGAAACAACACGTGCCCTCACTGTTAAACCAAACCTCCATGCACTTTTAACTACAAAGCAGAATCTACTATGAGGGTCCTAAATTTTGCCTATACCCAGTTTCATTTAGGATAAGGGATCTTTAACGAGTACCTGACAACGCACAGGCTCAAGACCACCGGCTTTACGACCCTTCTGAAGGACGTGGTACGCAGAATAAATGGTTCTAATTTCTCTTAGATCAGAAATATTGAGACCCATATTGCTTTACAAGAAATCGTATGCAAATAACAGTATTATGATATATAATGGATGTCAACGTCTGGAGATAAAATCTTGTTTGGAGCTTGGGAGTAAAATGCTATTTTTACCCTCGCAATTACCTCCCTCGGCTACGCGTCGGGAGTTAATAGTCATAAATTTCTAGTCTTTAATTTAGGAACCAACTAACTGCTAAGGGAAATAGTAGCATTCTTTACTCCCTTGGTGGATAAATAACAATTATGACTGATTGAACTTATTTACTGAAAAAAACTTAGTTTTTGTTATCGCAACATGGATATGTATGGAGGGTACACACGAAATATAGTTTGAATATGAAGTAAACTGGAGTGATTTTTTTTTAAGTCACTAGTGCCACACCATCTTGTGGCACTAGTGAGACATGGTTATCATGGTGATAACCATAATTATATGGTTATCATTTCTCTTCCCTGACATATCAAGGCCTAAATTGCTTGCAGTTACTAAAGAACTTGTGCGGGGAGTGTTTATGTGGTAAGCGACTTCTCTGTAAGAAGGGTTCCACTATATCGCGTTCTTCTTAAGATGGTTTTATCCACTAACTACTGAGAAAAACACAGCTTAATCTTCTTATTCTGCCTTAGTCATGTAACTGATGCATTCTATTATGTTTGGTCATAAACATATTATTACTGGAGGGGCCCTGTAGGTTAAATTTTGAAACATCGTAATAACCTGACCACCTTCGCTTATAAATATAATCAAATAAACAGAACAAAAATACAGTAACTTATATATAGACCAAGAGCCCAGGGGTGTTTTGTTAATAAAAAGTGTAATGGCTGGAACCGGTCTCAATTTTTCGTAAATACCTTCCTGAACAAGGATCTGCAACTCTGCCGACTCGTATCGGATGGGTGTCCCAGGCAGAACGCACTTTAGGGGTCAAAGGTTCTGCCTGGGACACCCATCCGATACGAGTCGGCAGCATTGCAGATACTTGTTCAGGAAGGTATTTACGAAAAATTGAGACCGGTTCCAGCCATTACACTGTTTGTTAACTTGGGTGGTAAATTTGACCTGTAAAGTGCGTTTTGCCTGGGAGTCGGCAGAATTGCAAATCCTTGTTTAGGAAGGAATTTACGAAAAATTAAACCCGTTTCCAGCCATTAAACTTTTTACTAACTTGGGTGGTAAATTTGACCTGTAAAGTGCGTGGGACACCCATCCGATACGAGTCTGCAGAATTGCAGATCCTTGTTCAGGAAGGTATTCATAGAAATATATACTAGAGGGGGCATAGCCTATCTTAATACATTGACAGGCCTGAAACATTTTAGTGGGGCTCTCAGGGGCTCTGTGTAACCTCATTGAAACCTCCTCCAAGAGGGACTTAAGATTATAATTAATCAATTGTTTTCGGCTTCCCGCAGATTGTTTGTGTTGTGATTTGTATTTTAAACATTCTACTATATAATTTACTGTTTTTTTGTTCTGTTTATTTGATGAAAATGATAATCGAATGTGGTCAGGTTACTTTTTCGACGTTTCAAAATTCAACCAATTAGGGCCCCTCTAGTAATATATCTCTATGAAGGTATTTACGAAAAATTAAAACCGGTTCCAGCCATTACACTTTTTATTAACAAAACACCCCTGGGCTCTTGGTCTAATAGTAGAACGTTTAAAATAAAAATCAAAACACAATAACCTTAATAAATAAATATCAATAAATATCAGCTATAACCTTAAATCATTCTTGAAGGAGGTTTCAATGAGGTTTCACAGAGCCCCCGATACCATAAAGATGTTTCAGGCCTCTCAATGTATTTAGATAGGCTATGTGTTTAGTGAAAATGATTTTGTATAAGAAGTAGCATCTCTCTCTAAGATGTTACTTGTTTCAAATTTTATGTTATAATGATAAGAAGCGGCAAGAAATCCGCCCTATTATACTGTTTTGATATGGAGACGCATGCGCAGTGTATATTTTACTACTATATGACTTATCTGATAAAAACAAATACTACAATGAATGTATTTTTGTACAATGTATTTGTGTACGATGTATTTTGTACAAAAATACATCGCAAATACTACAGCATAGATCTTTGTTTACTTTTATTTTATTTTACTAAACGATTGGCAACTGTTTGTATTTAAAAAATACTACAGCACAATCTAGTAGAGAATAGAGCAAATAGATTTTTACTACTAGCGCTCTTCAAGACTCTAGTGATGAGGCCCCCAACTAAAATCATAAACAAAAACTTGTCAATTGAGTGTTCCTACTACACTCGGGAGTGAACCATCTATGTTAATATTGTTTATCTATGTTTATTACTAAGTTTTATTTAATAATTAAAAAGAATAATTTATTTGTTCCTCAATACTTTATTATTGTTTATTATATTCTTTATCGGCGTACAATAACTTTATTTTTTTTTTTTACTTTTGTTTCAGGTAATTTGTTTTCTTTATCATACGCATTTCGTGATGTCATAACTCAAGATCATGGATAAGGTATGCTCCTTTTTTTTAATAAAATTAATTCCTACGTTAACCAGACAAATATACCAAAACGTATAATTTCTGCTCCGGAAAAAACTTAAGCAAATTACTCGAGTTGTAAGCATAGGTTGTAATACATAGTTTAAAGCCATTTGTTATGTCTATCTGTCTCAAAGTTAATGACATTCGCTGTTAATTTAGACATATCACGACACGGTGAAGCCGCACTTTATAAAAACTTAAATATATAACTGTAATACACGTTATACTGTCATTAAGGGGGGGGGGGATCCGTTATATTATTCTACATCTTTCGTAATTTTCAGTGAAATTATGAAATGGAAATAAATTTGAGAGTTTTTGTAATGATAAAGTTTTTTGAAATATTTTTACTATCTTATTAGCCGAGTGGAGTAATAAGTATAACATAGTTGTCCAGTTCATTTTGTTTATTAATATTGAGGATTTTATGTGAAGGGCATGGGCACATAGGAAATTACACTGACCTTCTAATGTTTTCAAGGAATATAAAGGCTACTAGCCGAATATAGACGGAAGAAAGATTTAAAAAAAATCATAATTTGCCTATTATTGGCAAACCCTAACTGCCTATTCAAGCATTAAGCTCGACTAGAGCACAGCGCTGTCTAATGATAACAGGTGGGTGATACTATAGAGATATATACTAGAGAAGGCATAGCCTACATCAATACATTTAAAGGCCCAAAACATTGTTTTGGGGCACTCAGGGGCTATATGTAACCTCATTAAAACCTCCTCAAAGGGTGAGTTACGCATATAATAAATAAATTAGTTATAAGTTTAAGTTTTCGGTTTCCCGCAAATGTTTTGTGTTTTGATTTGTATTTTAAATGATTGATAGTCAAAGGTGGTCAGGTTGCTTTTTCGATGTTTTCAAATTCAACCATTGGGGCTTCTCTAGTAATCATATCTCTATGAGTGATACTCTCAGAATTACTCTATTTATAGAAGGGTCAGTATCAGTACTGATAACACGAAAGCCAATTTATTGGTAGTAAATGTAATATAACTCACGGTTATAATCAGTTGACAGCGTGAAAAAATAATGCATGGGAGCCAATGAGGTTAGTCCTGGATGAACCTCATTGGTTCCTCAGCGCTATTTTCCTACGCAGTCAATTGATTATAACCGTGTGTTATACTATAATTGAATGCTTATTTTTTATTTTATTTGGTTTTCCTTATGTTTGTTTTGTTGATACACGTTTAAAGATATTTTTAATAAGAATTGAAATCATTATATTTAATTTATTTTAAAATGTTTACTTACAACACTCTAAAACATGTGTTGTGTAATAAAGAAAACTTTATACTTTTAAAATTATAGGCTGAAGTATTCATAAACCTTTAGACAAAGGACAAAAACTTTTAAAAACTTTTCATATTCTTTACTATCAGTAATATTAATAAAACTCACTAATAGGAAAGACATTTTATACCATCGCTTGTAAAAACTTTGTAAAACTAACAGATTATCAAAGTATCATGTTTAAGACACAATAGAGTTTCAAAGGTACCATAAAATGTTGAGGGAGAGGAGAGAGGTATAAGGGGAGGGGTAGAAAGGGGATAAACTTGTGCTCTATCTCCCTTAAAGCGCAGATATTGTTGCTTCGAAGATCCTTACAGCTCTGTTCCCTGTAAAATATCGGCTCATTTTTGTTAAAGAACAAATTTTTTAACTCTCCTTTATGTATTTTTTTATCAATTTATTTTTTCTTTATTTTCTTTTATGTTTTTTTATTCTTTCCTTTATTTCATTTTATGTTTTTTTATATTCTTTCTTTTATTTACTTTTCTTTTTTTGTGTTCTAAATAATTTTAATGTTTATCATTAAATTGATGACATGAACACAAAATAAAACATTAAAATGTTTATTATTTATTCGTCGCATACCAACCAAATTAAATTTAGAAAAAGGTATAGTATTTGATGCTACCGAGTTTTTGCAAAATATGACTAGTTGACAAAATATAATTGTGCGAGAAACCCCTAGGAAATGTAACAAGACAGATGTCATGCTACGTCTGGGAACTGTTCCATCATTCGACATTCGTCATCATTGATAGCTCAACATAATGTCATATCCCATTCTGTTTCGTTACTTCTAACTCATCTAACTCATCAGGGCGCCGACAGAGCCTAGACTGACTCTGACGTTTAATTAAAATTTCGGAATTTTTTAGAATCTCGGCTTTGTCTGCGTGCTGATGAGTTAGACGTGTTGAAACAGAGTGGGACATTACGTCGAGCCATCAATGATGACGAATGTCGAATTATAGAACAGTTAAGTTCCATCACCGGAACCAAATATATGCCGGTTCAAAAATTGATTCCAAGCCAAATACCATTCCGTTTGTGAAATTGGTATAAATACTAAAAGCAATTTTCACGAATCAAATTCACAAAAATTAATTTTCCAAAAGCTTTTTATGTATTAAGACTTAACCAATTTACATATAAATAACGTAATAATAAAAATCGGGTACGGGGTACCAAGGAACTTTTCCTCATCACAAACTGAGAACTATGTTAAAACTACTTAAAACTACTCAGAAGGTCTAAAAACACCTGTAACAGATAATTCCGGGGACAACACGATTTAGATTTTTTCGCAAACGCAATACTTTCCTGATTTACCTATATTTAAATGAGGAAAAGTAAATATATATATATATATATATATATATATAATATATATATATATATAATATATATATATATATATATATAAAAATATATAATACAGTCGGACCTCCATATAACGAACTTCTATACAACGAAAGTCTCTATGTAACGAATTTTTTTACGTTCCCTTGAATTTTGTGTTTAAAAGTGTTTCTATTTAACGAAAAAAATTTCTATGTAACGAACAAAATTTCCAGAAACGAAGATAAAGACAAGACCCGCAAACTTTCAAGGAACTGACCAAAACGGCACTTCTCTTTTTCTGTAATTTCCCAGAACAATTATTTATTGATTCTTGCCCTGCCTTATTTAATTTTGCTAACTCTTTCTTTACAATTTTCTATGAAATTAGGATTAACACAGCATAGAACTAAAAATCTTTCAGTTTTAATTTGATATTCGGTCTGACCAGTTCGTTTGTGAAACTTTTTATTTGTTTGTAAATCGAGTTTATTAAAATGTCAATACGGAAATCGCTGTCCCTTTCTGAAAAAATCAATTTATTAAGAGATTCTGACGATGGAGTCAAAAACAAAGACTTGTCTCTCAAGCATAAAATCGCTCCTAGTTCTATATCAACAATTTAAAGAAATCGGGAATCTATACTTAGGTTATACGAAACGAGTGGCGATTTAAAAAAAAGTTCTCGAGTATGCAAGTATGAAGACATTGATGACGCAATTTTACAGTGGGTGACAATGTTAGGGACAAAAATATGCCTGTGACAGGACCGCTAATAAAAGAAAAAGCTGCTGAATATGCAACTGCGAGGTTATTATTCATCCTATATATCCATTAAAATATCATAAAATAGTACAGAGTTATTTATTTTTTCAATTTCTATACAACGAAATTTCTATATAACGAATTTTTTCTCTTGTACCTTTAAGTTCGTTATATAGAGGTCCGACTGTATATATTATATATATATATATATATATATATATATATATATATATATAATATATATATATATATATATATATATATATATACATATATATATATATATATTATATATAATATATATATATATATATATATATATATATATATATACATATATATATTATATATATATATATATATATATATATATATATATATATATATATATATATATATATATATATATATATATATATATATATATATATATATAATATATATATATATATATATAATATAATATATATATATATATATATATATATAATATATATATTATATATATATATAATATATATATATATATATATAAAATATACTTAATAAACATACATTTGTGTGTATTTTTGTAATTTGCTTTTTATATTATTTTTTCATTAAAAAGTAATTACCTTTTATTTTCACACGAAAAAAAAAGAAATTAGGAAATAAACATGTTTTCCCTATGAAAATTTACCATATTTATTCGATACTTTTTTGATTGGAGAAAAAAATGTTTGGGTAATAGAGAGGGGTAATACAGGGTCGAGTAAATATTGAATTTTATTAGTTGGATTCATATTTCGTGCCATTCAATATGTTTCGTTCTCAAAATATATTTTATTAAAATATCAGAAAAGAATTGATATAACAATATTTTTTTCCTTGAGGCATGTAAAGAAGTATAAAATATTTTTATTTTTTTCTGTATTAATTAATATTTTGGGTCTATATTGTTCCGTTAACTATTTATTTGGTTGACACATTGTTTCGTCGACAAAATCGGTTTCTTTGGTCGGAAAATTATTAAGTTATCAAATCATTCGATCGATCCGTCGACAAACAATTTTTTGTCGAAACGACTTGCCGATGGTGCAAACCAATTTATTGACGAAATATTTTGTTTTATTTAAGACCTGTGTTGTTCCTATTGATAGTAAGATGAGTTGTGGAGTTTCCAAATAGGATAAAAAAATGTTTATGCCAGTTTATCCTTTTTATTTATTTTTCATTTTATCTTATTTTTTATTTTATTTATTTTAGTTTATTTTATTTATTTTTTCTATTTATTTATTTTACTTATTTCTTTGTTTATTTATTTATTTTTTTTTTTTCGTTTTGCAGCTTTTTATATTTATTTCGTTCGGTACTGTTTTGGTAGGCACTGATGATGAACTGTTAAGTTTGAAAGTCGGCTCTGTCAATAAATATATACTAAGTGGAGTGACATCTTTCTTTTTTTCTCCTGTTTTGTTTCTGGTAAAATCATTTGGTCGAAAGATCAATCCGTTGGATAATAATTCAAACAGAATAACCTACATTTTCGACGAACTGATTTGTCGATTTTATGACCCAGATGGTTTTGTCGATAACTTCTTTTGTTGAGTGTCGACGATGGAGCTTGTCGACGGAACAAATCCATTCCAATTTTAACTAATTTCATATCTCTATGGTTTTTTTGTGATGTGCATAAACTCTTTTCTTTTGGAAATTAAATGGCATATATAGTAATATTTATGATTATTTAATGCTAAGTACTTTTATAATTATTATTGTTGTACCCGCCATGTACTCGTGTACTACCTTACTTATGGGAACGAGGAATTCCTTAAGGTAAGAATTCATTTGTAAAAGAGAGTTACAAATGTTCTCACTAAATAACTTGACCTTCTCCCATAGAACAAATATGTTGCGGAATTGAAAAAAATGTAATACAATTTTGCAAATCATTCCCTGATAGATAATGTATCCCTAATCCAATCCCTGTTCTATAAAATCGAATGCCATATTACTTAGCATCCAACCCTTGAACTGCTCTAAACTCTACATGGTTCAAATTAATTATGCTTTACATTTAATTACACATTCCTCCTGTTTGATAATTAGAAACCATTTAATACTTAATAAATATTAATTAATTCAAACGTTAATTAATTAATTTTGTCCAACATTAAGCTAAATGAGTAAATTAAATTTAATAAGGGTTTTTATTCTATGGCAAACATTTATTAGAGCGAGTTCCATAAATCTCTGTTTGTTATTCTGCTTATTTTTTCATGTATAATTAAATGGCTATTACTCTTTGAAAACGCGTTTTTTCGTTCCTCTTTACTGTATTAAGCACTAAATAACATTTATAAATTTTTTTAGCTAAATAATTAGACAATGGTTTTTCTAATGTAATATTTACATTTTTATGTAAATATTAAAGTCAATGTAAATGTAATTTATATTAAAAAGGCAGTGAGCACCACTTGTTCTAACCTTACTATGTTCTCCCCGTTTGTTGTTTACAAACGAATTTTGTGAAATATGTCGTCTTCGATATTGGTGCTTCGCGCCAACTCGTCCCGGCTTCACACCTACTTGTCCCGGCTTCACACCTACTTGTCCCGGTTTCACACCTACTTGTCCCGGCTTCACCTATTGTCCCGGCTTCACTACTTGTCCCGGCTTCACACCTACTTGTCCCGGCTTCACGCCTACTTGTCCCGGCCTTACGCCTACTTATCCCAGCTTCACGCCTACTTGTCCCAGCTTCACGCCTATTTCCGGCTTCACGCCTACTTGTCCCGCTTCGCAGCTACATTGTTATTGTGATCTAGAAGATTGTCGTATTTTAAAATCAACAAATATTTTATTGATTATGAATTGTATAAATTAAAACTTATAATATAACACATGTATTATAAAATAGCGCGAGTAGTATAGTACATTTAGAAACGAAATTTCGTACATGACAATACAGAAACACACCACACACACACACACACATACACACACACACACACACACACAACACATTATATATATATATATAATATATATATATATATATATAATATATATATATATATATATATATATATATATATATATATATATATATATATATATATATATATATATATATATATATATATATATATATATATATATATATATATATATATATATATATATATATATATATATATATATATATGTATTATATATATATATATATATATATATATATAATGTATTATAAATATATATATATATTATATATATATATATATATATATATATATATATATATGTATATATATATATATATGTATGTATATATATGTATATAGAACACTGAACTCTAGATCCAAAAGCCAATGCCTTATCTACTGGACTATTTTTATCACTTTTAATGGCCAGGCACACTTTAAGCAATTTTTTCCAGGTTTTTGTATCATTATAATTTTACCGAATATTTGAACATTTTGCTGACTCAAGAAACTGGGTTAATGAGAGGTCTCAGAAACTAGGAAAAAGGATTTCCTCCCAAAGGCTATCCTTGAACTAAAAAAAGTTAAAGTTATTTTTATAATATAATATATATATATATATATATATATATATATATATATATATATATATATATTATACATAATATATGAAATTTAATAATACTTATAGTAGTGAGTCCCTTCCTAACTAACCACTTTCCCTCCCCCTCTATGGCTCTGACTATGTTTGCACACTTTAAAATTCGCTAAACCAAGGCAGTCAAAATTTGTGCAGCAAATTAAGTTCAAAGTAGTTTCTTAAGTATGTAATAATTTAAACTTTGTAAGGGGTTTTTAATTATTTAGGGGACTTTTTTTCTGGAGTACGTTTATACAAGAATAAATAAATTTGAATAAAAATTAGAAACTTTTTTTACAGAATTTTGTGAAATATGTCGTCTTCGATATTGGTGCTTCGCGCCAACTCGTCCCGGCTTCACACCTACTTGTCCCGGCTTCACACCTACTTGTCCCGGTTTCACACCTACTTGTCCCGGCTTCACACCTACTTGTCCCGGCTTCACGCCTACTTGTCCCGGCTTCACGCCTACTGTCCACGCCTACTTATCCCAGCTTCACGAGCTTCACGCCTACTTGTCCGGTTCACGCCTACTTGTCCCCGCTTCGCAGCTACATTGTTATTGTGATCTAGAAGATTGTCGTATTTGTAAATCCAACAAATATTTTATTGAGGCTTTATGAATTGTATAAATTTAAACTTATAATATAACATGTATTATAAACAATAGCGGAGTAGTATAGTAACATTTAGAAACGAAATTTCGTACATGACAATACAGAAACACACACACACACACACACACATACACACACACACACCACACACACACACACACACACACATACATATATATATATATATATATATATATATATATATATAATATATATATATATATATATATATTATATATATATATATATATATATATATATATATATAATATATATATATATATATATATATATATATATATATATATATATATATATATATATATATATATATATATATATATATATATATATATATATTATATATATATATATATATATATATGTATATATATATATATATATATATATATATATATATATATATATATATATATATATATATATATATATATATATATATATATATATATATATATATATATGTATATATATATATATATATATAGTATATATATATGTATGTATATATATGGTATGTATATAAGAACACTGAACTCTAGATCAAAAGCCAATGCCTTATCTACTGGACTATTTTATCACTTTTAATGGCCAGGCACACTTTAAGCAATTTTCCAGGTTTTTTGTATCATTATAATTTTACCGAATATTGAACATTTTGCTGACTCAAGAAACTGGGTTAATGAGAGGTCTCAGAAACTAGGAAAAAGGATTTCCTCCAAAGGCTATCCTTGAACTAAAAAAAGTTAAAGTTA
>JACMZG010001863.1:51539360-51592224 GCA_018340805.1 Microvelia longipes
ACACTCCTGAAGAAGCCGCATGGCGAATGTTAGAGCTACTCGTCCTCTCCTATTTTATCTATCGCTAAAACCTTTAAAGATAAGTAACTAAGCTTTAAACTTAGTGCGTACTTCTAATTTTAGAGGAATAGTTTTGTACAACCAACTGGATAATTAATTATGCGCGTTTCCTTTGGAAAATACAGACAAAATGAGTTACGAGCAGTGCTTGACAATTGAGTAACTGCTTAGGTCCTAAAGCATGAACCGGAACCACGCAATGGGCATGGTTCTTGCATAAGCAAGAAATGGGTTGTTTAGCACGGAAACACGCATTATAAATGAAATTCGCCCGACAGCGGACCACCGCGCCGGAATTATTTATTTAGTAGTTGTAAACTTATATAATGTAAAAAACTATAAAAATTATTATTCCAACCAGGATTGTTGTTAAGCACGAAAACACGCATCCAAAGGAAATTCGCCCGACATGCGGACCACCGCGCCAGAATTATTTATTTTTACTCACCTAGTTTAGTAGGAGTGAAAAGTTGAATTACGTAGTGAGGAACCTTTAATTTTTTTCTCATTACATCGGATTCGCTACGCTCATCCTCCTTGTTTTGTTCGGACTCGCTTCGCTTGTCCTCAAAATATAAAAATCGTTAAATTTTTACTATAAACATGTCTCCAGACTTGCTCAGTCCTCAGATATTTAATATATCTATTTCATTCCCTGCGGTAACCCATCCCCGCACTGTGACCTCGCTCAATGCATTCGATTAACATTTATGATCCAACAAAAATTATAGATGCATTTAACGTATTGAAACCAAACATTATGTACTTATTGTATACGTAAAGGTATACACTTGTACCAAAATTCAATACAATTAGATTATTTTCCGATTCTTGACATTTAAAAAAAAGTACTCAAGTCATTTGATAAAATTTGAACCAATGCTGATCTGATAGTAAGATAAAGCTTATCACATATATATTTCTTATACATGGCTTCTTGCGTTCCAAATCTTAATCCCATCGCATCATTTTTATTACGGTCATTATTGCGGGTTAATGACGTTACTAAAAAAAATATTTTCCGAAACAAAAACAATTACTCCTTACTGATTTTTGTACAAAGTTTCAACTCCCTAGCATAAACACGGTGATAATCAAGACACACACACACACATACAGACAGACAACTTTGTGAAAACCACTCATGAGGCCTTAAAAACACCTAAGTCGGATATTTCCGGTGACATCCCGGTTTCGGATTCTTTGCAAACACAATACTTTTCCTATATATATTCATAGTATAAATGAGGAGAAGCAAAAAAAGGAAAACACAGAACCATAGTCATGGAGTTAGTAATTTTACAAAGAGTTGTAAATCTCCAGTTTTAACGTTTTTCACTTCTTTATTCCTTTATAAAAAATTACCCCCCCCCCCTTCCCCTCTCCTCCCTTTTGTTACCTTTAATAGCCAAAGGTCTGTTGTACATTTGTAAATCTTTTTCGGGGAAAAATAGACAATTTAATAAAAAAACTTACTTTTGCGTGTAGGTAGTAACGTGAAAACCCTTATAAAAGCCCTTTAATTAGTGGCTGGTGCCCTGTAAATGCAGCTTTGACCACGATAGAGGTTTTACTGTAGAGTTTTTCTCTTTGTTCACTGGATTTAATGTTATTTTCTTTTTACTGGTTTCATTTACATGAAGAGCAGGTTTACACTGTAGTATAATTATGTTATTCTTTATATTTGTATATTTTTCCGTCTTTAAAGGCAGTATTTAAAACAATTATTTGACTTTTAATTTCAAAGTTCAAGACGGGGTTGTAAAAAAATGGAATTGACGTTTCGGCTACTCTGGGCCATAAATATGACCAGATTGGCCGAAATAACTGCAGTAATTTTATCTTTCACTACCCCCTCCCCTTTTTTTTGAACTTATCAATATCTGATTAATGAGATATTGTATCACATTAATTTATTACTTTACTGTGATGTAGTTTTTTAGAACCTTTTTTATGTACCTTTTAATGTTTTTAAGTAGTCTGTGATAGTTTTATGTAAAGTTAATTATTGTTCTGAAGATGGCCACAACGATGGCTGAATAATTAAAACAAAATAAATTTTGTAACATATAGAATTAAAACCTACTTTTATCTAGTAATTTAAGATGGAATTCTATAAACTAAGATGTGCAACTAACGAAAAACTATTGAATTAAAAATTTGTTAAAAGGGATACTTTACTTCTTTGATCAATTATTATTTAAGATTTTTATTTATTTATTTCTTTGTTATTAACCTAGGAATGCGTCTAATTTAATTTAAAGTAATGTTTCCTCGTGACATATCCTTCTTCATATATGAATTAACTTTTGCTCCTGGTGGCGGTTTTATATAGATTATAATACGGCAGGGTTCTTATAAATAAGTATTGGAGCGGGGTATTTACAGCCAGCTTAGGTTAATAAAATGATTTCTGTACTTTTACTTATTTGAGTCCTCTAGACACGCATACAGACACACATACGACAGATAATTTGGTAAAAAACCACTCAGAGATCCTAAAACCACCTGAAATAGACAGTTTAGCTAAAATTCCGGTTTCGAAGTTTTATTGGGAAACACAATTATTTTCCTATGTAAGGTTTAAATGAAAAAAGTCAAAATAAAAACAGAAAAAGTATATCATTTTAAGAATATAAACAATACTTATCTATCTATATATATATATATATATATATATATATATATATATATATATATAATATATATATATATATATATATATATATATATATATATATATATATATATATATATATATATAAGTAACAGTTATATACATTTATAAGTTTATTATATATATATAATCGAAAACAGTTCGTTATATATATATATATATATATATATTAATATATATATATATATATATATATATATATATAACGAACTGTTTTCGAATTTTAGGATCCATAGGTTCTGAAACGTTAACATTTAATGAATAACGTGCGAAGAGATAAGGATATAAACCTACTGTATTGCCGCATCGAGCCTGGTCAGTGTCTGTAAAGGTTTCGATGCGAATAAAAAGGATTTTTTACAGCCTTAGGACAAGCGAAGCGAGCCCGAAGATTCACTTGGATATAAATTAGGTGGTTTTTATACGAGGTGTTTTCATAATGTATACGAATTTTGAATTTTCGCGGGTTACGTATATTCGAATATCGATCTTTTTGTGGCTTTATGTTGGTACTCATGTCTCTAACTTATGCCGACCAGCTCAGCCATTTTGAATGTTCACTTAACTGTCGACAGCTGCTTTGCTTGCACGTGTTTCGGATCGTCTTCGTTTTTTAATTTTTAAATTCGTACCAAAATTGCTCAATTGTGACCAAAAACAGCATCGCATGAACATTGTTAATGAGATGTTGGACTCTGTCCGCGACGACCCAAATTTGCTCCAGAGGGTCATAACTGGTGACGAATCGTGGGTTTATGGTTATGACATGGAAACCAATGCTCAATCATCTCAATGGAAGCTGCCGCACGATCCAAGACCGAAAAAAGTGCGCCAAGTTTGGTCGAATGTGAATGTTTTGCTGACAGTTTTTTTTTCGATTGCAGGGACGTGGTGCAGCATGAGTTTTTGCCACAGGGTAAAAGGTTCAATAAGGGATATTACCTGCAAGTTATGCGCAATTTGCGCGAAGAAATCCGCCATAAACGCCCAGATTTGTGGAAGAACAAGAATTGGCTTTTGCACCACGATAACGCCCTTGCTTACACTTAGTTGCCGACTTTTTGACCAAAAAAAATACACTAATGTTGCCGCAGCCACCGTATTTCTCAGATCCTGCCCCCTGTGATTTTTTCTTGTTACCTAAACTGAAGAGGCCCATGAAAGGACAACGTTACGCCACGCTTGACGAGATAAAGACGGCATCCAAGGAGGAGCTGAACAAGAAAAAAAAATTTTAAGTGCTTTGATGATTGGAAAATCAGTTTGTACAAGTGTATAATATCTTATGGGGATTACTTTAAAGGGGACAAAATAGGTATTCATGGATAAATAAATAATTTTTGAAAAAACACGAAATTCGCGATACTTTTCGAACACACCTCGTATTCTGAAGATAAACGAAGCGGCACCAAATCCGAGCTAAGCAAATCCGATACGGTGAGGAACAATTCCGAGGTACACCGCTCCCAAATTGTTACCTATACTTTGTCATCAAATTTATCTATTTGTTTTCTACGTCTTATCTATTAATATAAGCGAAGAACAATTTTCTGCGGAGATAACAACTTGGCTCAGGTCCTCAGCTATTATTGCCCTAAAACAAACTTATCTTTTCAACTTTAAAAACTCTTGAAGGCGATGAAAAGCTCTTCCTTGTTTTTTTAAGGGTTTTTTTTATATTTTATATAAGAAAATTATCGTTTCGTCTTACACTAGAATGAGTTTTCGAGTTGAGAAGTAAACCAAAGTTATCATGATTATTATTTTCTATAAAAAACCAAGTTTTTTAAAAGGCTATAAAATATATAAATATTTAAGTTGGAATATTTTATTTACTTTTTTAGTGAATTAACTTTTAAGCGATTTATTTATTTACAAATTTTATGTAATATTTTTTTCTCTTGATATATAATTCCTTTATTAACGTTTTGCTTCCTTGTCGTGATATATGTTACTGCTTTTTATGTTACTTTCTTTGTTAATATTTGTAATATTTTACTTGTCGGCTCACTTACATTGTAAGCGGCTACTGCTAATAACTCTGAGTATAATTGCCATTTTATTTTATCGATGATCTTTTGTTTAAAGTGTATTTCAGTGTATTTCTATTAGGAAATGGCGCTTGTGGGTTATTTCGTATAAAGGGCTTTTCTATACTACAAATGTATATATATAATATATATATATATATATATATATATATATATATATATATATATATTATATATATATATATTATATATATAATATATATATAATATATATATGCCCTCTGAGTTATAATTGTAATTTTATATTGTATTTGTAAGCATAAGTAAAGTAAAATGTATTCTTCCTCTAAAGAGAGAAATGGTTATTTACGTACAAACGGATGAAGCCGTCATCGCGCCCCAAATTTTTTGGTGGTTCCTGAGGTGCAGCAGAAGAATCAGGATGTTTTATCTCGAGGCTTTGCCGATGAGGTTTTTTAAGAGTGCTGTAATAGATGTTCACTAATGTAGTACATAAAAAAAATTTTCCCAAGAAGAGGAAGAAGTAAAAGTCATATTTTACTTATTTTTAGCGAACTTTCAAGGAAAAATAAGCTTATGAGATTAGGGTTATGAAGGAGGAAGTGTGGGGATGTAGAATTTTTTTATGCATTATATATATATATATAATATATATATAATATATATATATATATTATATATATATGTAAACTTTAACTAAAATATTAGAACTACTGCTGATAATTTGTTATTCCTGAACAATAACATTACGAGAGTACAAATTGACACCTATAAGTACATTTTAGTTTACACTATGAACTAAACTATATATTTATATATATATATATATATAATATATATATACTATATTATATATATATATATATTTGTGTGTTGTATGTATATACGTAATTTTTGTTTCTAGACGATTCTACGGGACACGATAACTTTTTGACGCTTCGTTAGGTCAAAATGAAACTAAGTACAAAACTCAACCTTGATAATTTTCCGAACCTTATTATTTATGAACTCAAATATATGTGACCTCATTAACCCCCAAAAAATGCCCTAAAACATGTGTGAAGGCTTTCAACAAAGAGTTCGAAGGCCTCTTGTTTTTATATTACATAGTTGGTACACCTCGGAGAAGAACCCCTGAAAGAAACCCACCTTTCTAGTTTGTTAGTATGAGTTCCGTTCCAATAAAAATATTAGGTACATTATGGTACTTAATTTAGTAAACCAGAGATTTGCAGATCTGTGTTTAGTTGCAATTCTCACTTAATTTGATGTGCAACTGATGAATAGTGTTGCATCCTTTCTGGTGATATATTTTGTTAACCATCTCCTCAAACGTTTAATTTAATTAAAAAATATTATCTTCTTATATATTTAATGGAATTTAAAATGTTAGATTAGAATTACGACTCAGGAAAGGGTCTATATCTTAAAGTTTCAGGCTACTAAGGGTTTAAAACGTAATGAAATTTCTAAAACTTGTAACAGACCCGAGGATAGTGTGTTAACCTCTTGTACACCGACCATTCATCATAAAGTATGATATTAGAGACCAAACTTTATAATCAAGTAAATCCTGACGTAAATACTATATATGTCAACAAATAATAAGCTATACATTGAATTTTGAAATGAACAAAGCAACCTGATTACAAGAATATAATGGTTAAATAAAAAAAAAATAAATAAATAAAATTTAATTATGTACTTATAATCATTAGAGTATAAGGACGTCAAAATGAAATTAACAAGAATTAGAGGTCCCACCCATGAATCTTCCCGTCTCCAGGTAAGGAAAAGGACTTAATTAACCTAACTCCTGCCCCTTAATGTAGGAAATAAAAAAATGAAAGAAAAAAGCAATAAAAAAAGAACTCTATAAATTTAAAAAAAATATGAACACATTTAGACTTTTAGTTGAGGGGGGGATGATTTAATACACCTGAACTCTTTTAATACCATTTTTATAATTTTACGAGTTCTAAAAGTACAACATGAAACTGAAAAAAATACTCTTTTTTGAAATTCTTTATAAGGAAATATGTAATATTGTTTAGCGAAGGAAAAACTGTTGCAAATATACCAATGTAATAAAACAGTGGAATCGACCTAAACACTG
Organism: Microvelia longipes; assembly: GCA_018340805.1. NCBI lineage: Eukaryota > Metazoa > Arthropoda > Insecta > Hemiptera > Veliidae > Microvelia > Microvelia longipes. The sequence goes on from JACMZG010001863.1 coordinate 51,546,226, forward strand.
TTAAACAGACTTAATAAGTTAAAAAAAAGCGATTTGTTTTTTCCTTTGAAAACGTTAAAATAAATAGAAAAATACAAGAAACAGATGGTCGCTTTTGTTAAATGGAGTTAAAAATGGATTTTACGACGTACAATAAATTTTTTTTAGTAATTTGTGCGGATGTGTGGAAAGTGACATATAGATTATGTTATGAGTGACTTCGAGAGTGACAATTAGGCTTGAATTAAGCGTTGGATTATGTTATAAGTGACTTTGAGAGTGACAATTAGGCTTGAAGTAAGCGTTAGATTATGTTATAAGTACTTCGAGAGGACTCGAAGTGTAACTTCGATGTAACAATGAGCTGAAAGTAAGCGTTAGATTATGTTATAGGTGACTTCTAGATTGAAAATTAGGCTTTTTGTGCCGTGTAAACTGTCCTATATAATTTGATACTACCGAGTTATGCAAAAAATTAGTAGTTAACACAATATAAATTGTGTGAGAGACACCTAGGAAATGTAACAAGAAAAATGCTATGTTACTTCTGGGAAAGTGTCCATTATTGATGGCTCTACATAATGTCATGTTCCATTCTGTTTCGTTGCGTATAACTTATTAGGGTGCTGACAGAGTCTGAAATATTTCTGACCTTCAATTAAAATTCCAAAGTATATATTAAGTATTTACCAGAGACGAACATAGCCCTAGCAAAACATATGTCATTTGATACTACCGAGTTTTGCAAAACATGTGTAGTTGATACAATATAAATTGTGCGACAAACACCTAGGAAATGTCTCAATGTTTTGCTTGCTAATCATCATGGCTATAAGACAGTAACGCTCGTCTCTGGTAAAAACTCAATATAATATTCTTTGGAATTTTAATGATGATCAGAATATATTTAGGCTCTGTCGGTATCCTTATGACGTAACGAAACAGAGTGGGACATGAAATATCGAGCCCCCAATACGTTAAGTGAAGAAACAGTTCCCAGATGGCATTGCATTTTGCTTGTTAAATTTTGTAGGTGTCTCTCGCAATTTACATTGTTTTAGCTCTTTTATATCTTCCTGAAATACACGGGTAGCACGTATTTTTTGTTTTTATAATTATGGTATACTCGTAGATCTGTATCATAAACATTAAAGTATAGTAAGAAATAATCTCTATTCTAAACCATTTCGACCATTTAACTGTACAAGGCGCTTAAGGTTAAAACTTTTCAGAAGAATCCTTTTACAAAGGGCGCTTGTTAAAAGTAATAAATTTGCTCCAAATCTGTCTCACTCAAAAAATCACTAAATCCATAAATTGTTTTTTTTTTTATTTTTGTTTAAAATATTTACTATAAAAGTTTACTCCCGTTAGTAAGAATTGAACCTACAACCTTGAGATCCAAAGTTGCATGAACTTTCATTTTTACACATATATTATAAGATACAATGTTAAATTATTAATATCAGCCCTATCTAACTACATTCTACAAGTAAAATAAATGTCTGATAAGAAATAATTTTAATGCATAAAATAATGTTCTTGAATTTTTGTGGCCGGACAGAGTGAGTGTAACAAACCCTAAAACCAGAGGTTGAAATTCATAAAGGCGGTGATAGCCAGCTTTGATGAGCTTGAAATTAAGGGGGTGAAATTATTGGGGCCCAATTACCTATTTAAGATTATATAGAAAAGAAGAAATTACAAGAAAAGAAACAAACGTAGCCAAAACTTCTTCCTAACATTTGACTTTTAAAATTAACATTTATAAATATCTATAGGGTTATTAAAGATCGTAAATATAATTATTCGCGTTGTATAAAATTAATTGAATTAAAAAAGTTAATTATGTCATTAAAGTTATATACAAGTTAAGTCGTAAGTTCTCGACAAGTTAAGCTTGTAAAACTATATTGAAGAAATCAATTAAACGCTCCTTTTGTTCCTGAGAAGACTTATTTTATAAAAAACTTGACTCAAGCTTCATCAATCAAGTCGTAGCAAAGGGGTTCCTGAGGGAAGCCCTCGTGGGCTTCTTCTCTTCAGCTGCTACATAGCCTAATTCTTGGCTCTCTTATCTCGACTATTAATCATTTTTGATTGAATAATTTGTTTTAGTGTCAATCAAATGATGATAAAGTATATGATAAATACTTTTAAGTTTTTGGCTGCCTATCATCCTTATAGTTAGTGATTGTAAACTATGGGCTCTTATGACTTATTTTAGATTCATAATATGCATAAAAATGTATCTTTATCTTTATCTTTATCTCTAGATCTTTATCTTATCTTCTTCTTGTGGATCCACGATTACATTTTAAGCGGTTTTAAATATTAAACAAGCCTTAAGTGAATTTTCCTTAATTTTTTAAAAATGTTTAGGGATTTTTCACATAGATAATATATACAGGGTGTTTCATATAAAGTGTCCATCAAAAAAGGAGGTGATAGTACTACTCAAAGGGGAAAAAAATCTCCTATAATATAAACCTTGATCTCTAACCGTTTTCCCACAAGGTCAAATTTAATAATTTTGAATAATGTTTGACATCACATCATAAACTTTCAGAAAAAACAGATTAAAATTTTGACTATTGAATGTATGGCAAAGTTTAGGTTTTCTTAAAGGCCAATCATAAGAGAAGTTGTTTTCGTTCTTGGCTAAACTTTTGCTCATCTCTTATTTCCTCTAAAGCCCTACCATACAAATTCCATAAAATTCAATTTTTGCAAAAAATCATATTTTATGCAAATTTTCGGGGAGTAGTTCTAAAATATTTGACATAGTTATTAGTTTGCCCTATAGAAAATTTACTTAGCTTTCTAACGAGACTAATTTCACCTTTCTACAAACGCTATTACCAATTTTATGATGTTAGGTCAAACATTGTTTTTAAAAATATTAAATTTGACCTTGTGGAAAAACGGTTGGAGATCAGGGTGTATGTTATAAAACAATTTTTATTCCCTTTGAGGAGTACTATCACATTACTTTTTTTTCACATACTTTTTATATATATATATATATATATATATATATATATATATATATATATATATATATATATATTATATATACCTTAGAGGCTAAAGGTCATTTATTAATGTTGGTTTGCCTTTTATTACTCAAAAACTATTATGTATTTTTTTACTTTTATACTAAAAAAACCTGATTAAAAAACGATATCATGTCAAGTTGTAATATAGATAAGCTAAACATAAGTATAGTAGATATATATTATAGAATTGATGATGTTTATTTTTGAGTAGTTCATCATTAAAAAACAATGAAGCATTCGTAATATATCGGCATGCATCTATATTACGTAACATTACATGTCAGATTGAGTGATTTGATTGGTCGGTTATGTTAGTTATTGTGTTGGACAGTGGAGTGAGGTTTGTGGTTAAAGAGAAGTAGAATGTGGTTGTGGTTAGATAACCTGTCCGACCCAGTGCATGGTCGGCTTTTTGACAACTATTTTATCTACGAGTTCTTTTAAACATATTTTTCCTGCAACCAGTTAAAAAAACAGATTTTAGTAAAATTGCTTTTTGACCTTTTACATTTGAAATGATTTTCCTTTTTTTCAATTTTAATTTTAGAAAATGAAACCTTGAAATTAGCGAAGTAGGGAAGTTAAATGAGCAACGTAGCATTCGTATCACTTCACATGAGAAGTGAGGATATCAAATATTATTTAGTTTTTTACTTTGATTTATGTAAACATTCGAGACAGCGGTAATTGTGATAAGAGATAGATGATAAGAGAGGTAATGGTGTTAAGAGAATGTGATAAGGTTATAAGAGAGTTAATAGTTTTAAGAGATGTGTTATAATGTTAGGAGAGAGTTGATAGTGTTAAGAGAGATGTGATAATGTTTGGAGAGAGTTGATAGTGTTAAGAGAGATATGATGATGTTAGGAGAGAGTTGATAGTGAGAATGAGAGATGTGATGATGTTAGGAGAGAGTTGATAGTGTTAAGAGAGATGTGATAATGTTATGAGAGAATTAATAGTGTTAAGAGAGATGTAATAATGTTATGAGAGAGTTGATAGTGTTAAGAGAGATGTAATAATGTTATGAGAGAGTTAAAAGTTTTAAGAGAGATTTGATAATGTTAGGAGAGAGTTAATGGTTTTAAGAGAAATGTGATAATGTTAGGTGAGAGTTAATAGTTTTAAGAGAAATCTGATAATGATACGAGAGAGTTAATAGTTTTAATAGAGATGTGATAATGTTATGAGAGAGTTAATAGTGTTAAGACAGATGTGATAATGTTAAGTAAGATTTGTTAGTGTTAAGGGAGATGTGAAGGTAATAAGAAAGAGCAAGAACAATAGGTGTAAGTAGCTTGGAAATTATTTTCAAAGGAAAAATAAGAAAGAGGACGTGATAGATGACTCAGTAAGTAGGTCACTTCGTTGGGTCCTTTTTACTAAAATAGAAAATAAATTTTTCCTAAATCTACGTTTATCTTGAGTTAGAGATATTTAAAAGTAACTGACATAATCCACTCTTAGTAACCAAGTCTTAAACGTAGCTATTAAAGAACTCAATACGTAATGATTACGTATATATCACTTGATACTGTTACAATGGTACCATTTAGGAAGAGTTTTGTGGAGAGCTATTTTCCCAGGAAGGCAAGCCCTAGTGAAACACTAGTCCTACGCTTAATGGTTGCTAGGCTTAAGAGTGGGCAACTACAGATCGCTGCTTGGTTAACCTACCAGGAAGACCTCCTAAGAGACTCACAGGTTGTTACGCAATGCTCTAGAGAGCCGCAATAACTATTTCTTGAAGGATGGCTCCAGATTATCTTGGTGGTCCTGAAAAGGACCGTTTGAATAAAACTCAAAGTGAAAGATTGGGTAGCGTGAATAGCGTGCCACGCTATTCACCTTTGGCATGAATAGCGTGGTAATAAATAAGTACACTAAGTTTCGTTTAATTTTATCTATGATTTTTGTGGATCATAAAAGTTAAGGAGCATTGAGGGTAGTTAATGCTGTATGGGTAACCGCTGAGAATGATACGGATGCATTTACTATCTGAAAACAAGCGAAGCGAGTCCGAAGGCTTGTTTGAGTTTAAATTTGGCGAACTTTATTTTTGAGGACGAGCGAAGCTAGCCGGAAGCTCAGAGGATGAGCGTAGCGAATCCGATGTAATGTGGAAAAGTTCCGAGGTACCCCGTATCCGATTTTTTTAATATTTATTTGAAATGTTGCGTGCTATGAAATTTTCCTTTACGAAGTCATCCATATAATTCAAATTTTTTTATTCATAAACTTTAAGTTTCCGACGTCTTAAAAAAATAAACGATAAACACAATACGTTCATAAAATTCAATAATTGTATTTTATTGTGTTTAAAATGTTTCATAGACATAAATTTAGTCTCCATTTGGTCATGGTTTAAAATTTAGGCATAGTTAGAGTAGATTATCAGAGAATCGAACTGATTCAACATGGTTATTGTTGATTTTGTCGTTAAATGTATTTGTCGCTGTTAGGATCATTAGAGCTAAGGACGCTAATATTAATTGGTTGGGGGAGTTGGCTTTTGAGGTTTCGGTTATGTGGTTCTCTCTAATGAACTTACTAGCTTGTCCGGTCCAGTCGCATTACAATGACTGTATTTTTTATTCTCCTTCTCCTTTATAAATTAGCATTATAGAGATATAAATCATTCGTAACACAGTTCCCTATCAAAATTTTAACTCCAAAACAAATTAACTGTAACTCGTTTAGTCCTGTAGGATTTTTTCTTTTTTCTTCTATTTGATTTGTTATGGACGATAAGTTTCTAGTATATACTTTTTAAAATTTTCTGTATAAACTAATATAATAAATAATGTTAAAAAATCTAATGACATATTTATGTATAAATGGAAAGTTTAACCAATAAAAATGCTTATAGTTTAATTGAAACATAACATTTTCTTTAAAAAATATTAAAATAAAATAAATTCTTAAGTATGTTGGACTGCTCTCTTATTTTTATTTGCAATTTTTAGTCCTTACCTATTTTACCTATACCTATTTGCAATCCATTAGTATTTTCTTTATCTTTATCATTCAATAGTATGATTTTTTGATTTTTGGATATTTTAGTGAATTTTCGAAGAAAAATGAGTTGATTGGGGTCATAAGGGGAGGTTCTTAATGTCTCTGGTATTACATGCGTTATCATATGATGAAGGCCAAGTTCAAGTAATGTTCTATCTACCTATATATGATTTTTAATCTGGCTCTTGGACTATATTAATGAGACAAACTGATGTAGGGTAACAACCATGTGGCAGCGAAACGGCTACTGGCGCGGAGACCACTAAGTGGCCTCCAGGACCGATTCCAAAGGCCTTTTGTTTGAGCTTTCATTTGTTAAAAAATACTCGTAATTTGATAAAAATTGAACAAATGCTGTTAATAAGATGAAAATTGACACATTTGCAGTTCATTTATAGGACTTCATGCGCGGAAAATTTTTTATATAAGGCCAACCAACTTTAGAATTTTTTGAGTCATTAATTAAGGTTAATGATGTAAAATCAAAGCTCAACTTGACCAAATGATTGATTATTGCACCAAGTTTTAAATTTTTAGCATATAAACACTGGAAGCTAAGATGATAATAGACACAGACGTGCAGACACTCACATATAAACAGACAGTATGGTAGAAATAATTCACGAGGTCTTAAAACACGTAAAACGGATATTTCAGGTCAAATCTAGATTTGTTCTTTTCATAGACCTTCGGCATAATGAGAGAAAAGTTTAATCACGCCATTTGGCTAAGAATGCCATTTCGTCCTGGCAATATTTCCTTATTCGCTTTACTTGTCGGTAAATCTAATTTCTGTGATATAAAGTTTGATTTCTTAGTTGAATGGCATAGTTAGGTTGTACGGTTGTACGTTATACTTCAATACTCAGGTATTACATGCAGTAATATATGATGAAGGCCAAGTTCAAGTAATGTTCTATCTACTTATATACGGGCTTATTATTTAAATTTTTTAAGTATAGAGGTACTTTTATTGGCTTCAGGTAATTTCCTTATTATTTTGATGACTTAATAGCATGTGGTTGGTAATTTTAGTCGGACTCTGCGCCTGTATGCTCTGGCTTTGATACTTTTTCAACTATATAATGTGCAACTTCGTGCATGGATTATAATCTGTTTATGTTTATTATTAATAAATAATGATATAATTATTAATATAATCCGTTTAGATATTGTAGTTATACCTTTGGTTATAATAGGTTTGTGCTCATTAAATTACTGAATGCAGTTTGTACAGTTTTTATGCTGGGACGTTCTCATGTTCAGTAATTTTAGAATGAATTAGACCCTTAGAATAATACTATATATAGAAGGAGCACTACTGATAACACGAAAGGCAGTTCACTGGTAGTTTTAAGTAATGCTGCCACCCTAATAATATACAATTTTCTAAAAAAAAGTTGGCAATACTTCCGCTTGCTGAATTATTATGTTCTATTATTAATTAATGATTGATTATTCATAAAATACTAATATAAATATCGGTGCATTACAATATTTAAAGCATTTTAAATTGTAGTTTAACGTATTTATTAAAACTATATATAAATACGGGCCTTCGGCCCGTAGCCGCTACGCGGCGTCGGCCCACCGGGCCGCTTCGCGGCCCGGGGGCCTCCCTGTGGCCGCTTTATGGCCACATTGTTGTAGTTTTGTATTATGTGTTGTTTCATTATTGTTCTTGTTACATGGAATTTTGCCATGTATCTAGCGAATTTTCACAGCCTCTCCACACAGGCCCGCTTCGCGGGCCTGAGTGGCTTTCTCACAAACTTGATTTTACTAATTGAGATTTTATTAATACTCTATTATTAATAGTATGCTATAATATTAAAATTAAGAAACATTGTAAACAAAAATATATTATTCATGATTTTTGTTTTTAAATAAAAATACCGTTTCCGTCACTAAAGATTGTCTGATTGAGCTGAAACCGGTCGCAATGGTTTTAGAATGACTTCGTCCATATAAAGACAACTTCTACACTTACTTACATTTATGATTGTTTATAAAATTTAAAGAAAAATGTCAAATTTTTTTTTGTAAACAAATTGTTTATTTGAGTAAAATCTTAAGGTTGAAAAAAATATATTCATGATTATTTAAAATGAAAATACCGTTTGCGTCACTTAGGATTGTCCGATTGAGCTGAAACTGGTCGCATTCGTTTTAGAATAACTTCGACCATATAAAGACTACTTCGATGTTCTTCCTCTTTACGGGTCTGCTTAGCTCGGCGTGGTTCAGTGGAAGCCATTTTTGCCCTGTCTCTCTGGGACAGTAGGCTAACCAGGATGGAGCAAGAGGTAGAGGCCCCTCTTTTATACTATATCCCCACCCTCTAACACTACTGAACCCAACAGATATCTTACGAGTCTTTGACCTAGACGTATACATATATACAAGATTATATATATATATATGTTTACCAATTGCGCCAATTATGATGGTTCGATTGAGCTGAAATTGGTCTTAATCGATTCAGATTAAGATTCAGATTCAATAATAAATTCAGATTAATCGATTCAGATTAACTTAAAATGGCTTGTTTTAAAGCCATTTTAAGTTTCAAAAAATTTTTTTTCATGACGTCATAACTTTGGTTGATGACGTCATAATATTTTTATAAACAATAGGCCTCGTAAGCTCCTCAACATCTCGCGATTTGAAAAGTGTCCACGTCAACTAAATTAGATTCTTGTATACGGAATACAAGAATCTATGGCGGACACCCTTTTGCCATCTAAGACCAATCTTATTTAATACTCAGCAGGTGTTTTAAGTTATTATATTTGTTCTTTACGATCTTTCTTCATTAATAGATATTTATGACACATTTTTAAAATAATGTTTTGTTGTAAGGTTGGCAGCATTACTTAAGTGCACCAGTCAATCGGCTTTCGTGTTATCAGTGGAATTACATTGTGATTACGGTCCTGTGCTCCTTCTATATAAAGTATTATTCTAAGATGAGAACCCTTCTCAAACACAGTGGTGACGAAATCGGGTAGGGTGTACCTCGGAACTTTTTATCATCACATCGGATTCGCTACGCTCGTCCACAAAATGTATAAGTCGTTAAATTTATACTACAAAACGTCTTCGGGCTCGCTTCACTCGTCAGAGTGAAAAGACTAAATACAACCGTTTCATTACTATATTCATTTCCATCAATCATTACTAGCGGTCACCCATCCAGGCACTGAACACGTTGTATCCTGCTTAAATTTTATGATTTTATAAACATAAAGCATGGATGTACTTGTCGTATCAAAACGAAATATAGTGAACTTATGTATTGCGTAAAGGTATACACTTCTAATGAATTTTAACACAATTGAATTATTTTCAGATTTTTTAACAATTTAAAAAAAATTAATATTTATTTAAAACAAGGTTAACTTTAGTTTTACAATTATTTAGAAAGAAAGCTATACGTTTCAACCCTTTTGGGTCATCTTCAGGCCTAAACAACAAAATTAAATTTTAATTTAGCTACCTTATTTATAATGTTTTGTTTTTGTCAAATGTTATGTACTTTTTATTTTTATTTGTTGTTTAGGCCTGAAGATGACCCATATAGCTTTCTTTCTAAATAATTGTAGAACTAAAGTCAACCTTGTTTTAAATAATTATGGAGTTCTACATAAAAGATGTTTCGCTAATTAACTTGTTAAAAAATGTATATACAAGTAATTGGATAAAAATTGAACTAATGCTAATAGTGTGATGATAAACCACCAAATAATCCTTTAGTTACTTATTTCTTTAGTTTTGTTCTAACTTATTATTTGTGCAGCTTTACTAGCCGTTAGACATAAAATTTGATTTTTCTGTCAAGTTTCAACACTCTAGTACAAACACAACTGGAGTTTCTCCTGTTTCAAGGATTACCTTTTTTGAGGCTCTGAAGTTAATAATCAAAAATTGTTTAGTGTCAAATTTTATGACTTATTTATAGTTATGTATGTATAAACTAATAATGTAATAAATAATAAATAAATAAATAGTTATGCGTGTTACGGACACTTGTCTACACAAATACCCACACACGGACAAACAATACGATAAAATCCATAAAAAACATCTTAATAACGTCTAAAACTCTAATGAAATTTAGGTTTTGTACTTTTTTGAATAAACGCAATAATTTTCATCTACAGCATAAGAGGAAGTAAAGTAATGAGTGTAATTATTTGGATAGTAATAGTAATAAAATATTGGTTGCAACCTTATGAGTTAAATTTACATTGTACCTGATGCTTGTACTACAAGCTTTCAACTTGAAAAAGAAGTTCAAGTATAAAAATCGTATAAAGAAAAGAAGTGAGACCACACGGACTAGTGGTGTGGGTGGGCTCCCTCAGACAACTCAATTAAAATACTATACCGACCTTGAGGCACTTCTAAAAGAAACAATACTCGATACGTTCTCTCACTCTGTTTCCTTAGTCCCACTTGGTTGGATTGAAAGAGTCGAGAGTTTGGTAGAAGAACAAAGTTAGGAATCTATTAGGAAGGGACTTAATCACGAAGTGGGTAAGGGTTAAGGAAACATGGTAGTCGTGCTTTGAGATCTTAAGGAGAGTGATCCCTTATTAACTTCATTCCTTTTTTATCAGTGCACCTCATATACCTCATCACACACACACACACACACACACACACATATATATAATATATTATATATATAATATATATATATAATATATATATATATATATAATTATATTTAAAAAAAATTATTTTATGGAAAAATTGACTCAGGGGGACAATTAAACAATTTTATGAAGAATACTTTTTTTTTTGGAAAATAGAATTTTTGGTCATTTACACGTATAGGCAACCCCATCCGGGGATACACTGTAAAGTCAAAATTAAGCCTACTTTACTTTTTGTCCGTTTTTCAAAAACTGCAGTTTTTGAGTCTATACCGTTAAAAATAAAACAAAATATATGAAAAATCTTAGTTTAAAAACATGCCCGAGCTTTTATCAAGAATTACTTTTTTTTTTGGAAAATAGAATTTTTGGTCATTTACACGTATAGGCAACCCCATCCGGGGATACACTGTAATAAGCAAATATTGCTATTATAAAATTATAATATACCTCTTAGAACATTTGTAAATGATGAGTATGTTTTATAAAAGATATGAGCAGTATAGCCTTAAAAATGCTTCTGTCCTGCTAATATTGTCTAATAGGTACTTTAATATCTATATACTTCTATCTCTCTAGCAATAAGAGATATTGACTGTAAGCAAACGTTTATTTTCTAAATCCAAGGTTTGTTGATTAACTTCTTCTTTGTCTAATATATTCATACGAATCTTCGTAATGTTGATATTTACTCACCACTTCTTTCTGTGTGAACTTAAAGTTGTGAAGAACAAGGTATCAGTGAAACTTAATTATTTATCTTTCATTTGCTAGTGAAATGCAAACATCTCAGTATTAGTTTACATTAAGTTAATTCTATGTATGGTTTCTTCAATCCCCTTTTGTTATCTTTGTTTACCTTTCTACTCGAAAATACTTTAATCGATTATTCTATTCTACTACTAAGAGACCTTGGGCCTTTTAGCCTTTACGATGCATCGGTGCTAGGGACCGCTTCGCGGCTACATGGTTATTGTCTTTTATCTAACCTATTATATAACTATATATAACCTCTTGTATAAACTATTAATATTGTCATATTACTAGTTTATATAAGTGGCATACTGCCACTATATACACAAATTTTCAAATGTATAAGTCAAGAAACAAGATTTTTTTACATTATTTTCTATATGTCAATCGATATGACTTGAACTAATAGCAATAATAAAATGTTACTTCGTACTAATGTGAACCAAACATTGTAGTACATGTTAGTACATTTTTTGTAGATTTGTGATTTATTTAAATTTTAAAAATCATTATTATATGATTATCATAAGTTATGATATCATAACTTCAGTGAGCGCCGTGGAATGATCTACAATATTAACAACACCAACTTCGTCTTTCCATCAATAAGCTTTTATTTACTCTGAGCAGAGCCGGCTTTCGGCTATAATGCCATTTACAGTGCCGGGGGGTGTTGAGTCTTTCAATTCTTGGAGTCTGACTCCAAGAATAACTTACGTAGACATAACTTAACATAGACTTAAGTTTTAAGAAATCAATAGGGTCTTATGTGTTTAAGGATTAGAGCAGGTAAGAAAGTTCATGAAGTATTCTGAAATTGTGTACTAAATGCAACTATTTTAATCTTACTTCTAACTTATTTAAAATATTTTTATCTCCAGACGGTGTAGTATAATGTAAAGTTTATTGACTAGTTTTTAGGGAGTAAAGAAGCACTTTTCACTCCAAAGGGAGAAAAAGTTACTTTTCACTCCCTTGTGAGTAAAAAGTAACTTTTCTTCGGCTTTGCCTCGGGAGTTAAATACTTTGGTTCCCTCGGCTTACGCTTTAGGAACCAACTAACTGCTCAGGGAAATAATAGCATTCTTTACTCCCTTGGTGTATAAATAACTATTTGTCTCTCTCAGATTTGGTTTCAGCCCTATCGAAATCAAAAAAGATCAGCTATAAAATTCCAGGTGCCTAAATTTATGTCAAAATAATAAAATAAACCTTCTTTTTACTCATACTAGATGACGTCATAATTAACTTATTTGCCAATTGTGCCATTTGGAATAAAATTTTGGTACAAGAGAATACATTTACGTAATAAATAAGTACACTTAGTTTCGTTTCAATACGACAAGTATATCCATGATTTTTGTTGGAGAACAAAATTCAAGCAGCATTGAGCGTGGTCAGTGCCTTGAAGGGTAACCGCTGAGAATGAAACGGATGTACTTACTATCTGACGATGAGCAAATCAAGTCCGAATAAGTGTGACTGTATTAATTTGGTGAATTATATATTATGAGGACGAGCGAAGCGAGTCCGAAGGAAAAAGGATAAGCGTAGCGAATCCGATGTGGCGATAAAATGTTCCGAGGTACCCCGGATCCGATTTTTTTTTTATTCGATTATATTCATTATATTTGAATTTATTCTATTTGCATATTGTGTTACATCTCTACACTACCTACTATACTTGGCAGGTCATAAAATATATTATTGAATTTTATATTTATTTCGTTTTTTCGAGTAAAGTCATGCTCCAAGCAATATATCAAAAAGATGTAACTTTAAACAATAGATAAATATAAAATTTATTTCTTCAAGATACGTAGTAAAAATGTTGTATACAAAATAAAATACTGTAAAAGGATCGGAAATGCATTTTGTATGTCTCAATTTTTTCGCTTAGAAATAAAACAATACTATTTTTATATATAACTTTAAATATTAACAATTCTGGACTACATCTTTAAGATTTATTAGGGTGTATAAAAATGTCAAAATCTTGCTACTCGTGTTTATACTTTAAATTGCTTTTTCATTTATGTTTTGTTTTGTCTGGATCGGTATTTTTTGTCCATTGCAGTAATAAATATTATTAGATTAGAAAATGGTCTTGAAATAAACTGGAAAAATTTAGATAGTAATTGGTATAAGGTTTTATGAAGTTTAACTTATTGAGAAAATTTATGGGGATGTTTTTTGACCCGAAAGTAAGATTAGACCTGGAAATAAGGCAGTTTTTATTAAGAGGGGGTTTTAATGATTTTTACCTCTCTAAATTATAATATACTACTCACTAGTGATTGTGATAGTAATTAGGGAGAGGTGATAGATCATCTAGGAAGTAGACGCGTTGTTGGGCCCTTTTTGCTGACTCCCTAAGCTAGAAGTTAGTGTTCTATCTTATGAGTTCTAGTGCAGGTATTTTACGTCTAATCTACAGAAGAGCCTCCATTTTACTCTAAGTTTCTATAGCTTCAACTAGGAACAACACGTGCCTCACTGCCAGACCAGCCTTTCCTGCACTCGAAACCATAAGGCAGAAACATATATATTTAATATAAACTACTATTGAGGGTCCTAAATTTTTCCTAAACACAGGTTCATTTAGGGTTAGGGATCTTTTACGAGTACCTGACATCGCACAGGATCGCAGCCACTGGCTTAGCGTCCCACGGCACGTGAAAGGATTTCCATCCCTCGCATAAAAATCCTGGAGGCCCGACCGGGATCGAACCCGGACTGTCTGGCTGGCAGACGCACGTGCTTACCAATACACCACCGGGACCCCCCATACTACTTACTTCATTTTATTGAAATTAACTGTAAAACAAACTTTACTGCCTAAAACTGTAAAGTATTAAGCTCGTAGAAAGCAAAGAAACAAAACCAGCAAGTTAAAATAAACCAATCTGAAGCAGTTAATCTTTTATAAAACATTCCCAGATATATAACAAATAAAGCCGCTTCCAAAGTAGATTTAAAGCCCAACTTACAGAAGGAAAGAGCTTACAATCTATACCAAAGAGCTTATATATAAAATAGATAAAACTTAATTTCCAACTTCTTTAAGCTTAAAGTTGTCTGGAGCAATTACTGCAGTTTGCGTGTTGCGCTTATTCAAGTGTAGCTGGAGACATCAAAGGAGAAATTTCCACAACTACAGAGATCGTTCTACTGTAGATTTGATTGAGATTGTGCAGATTCACGTTTTGTGAATTTTGTAGAAATTCCGAACTCAATACATCGTTTTCCACTTACCCACTCGCTAGCTTTTCCCAATTGATTACAGTTTGAAACTTATTTATTCATTGTCTATTTTGAATAAGTTAACTAGTCAATCCTTTCTGCTGAAAACGAATTTACCTTCTTCTGGTTTAGTCCATTGTATGGATGAAAAATAGAACAGTCTATCCACAAATAATTCTGTTTTATTTACAAACTACTCAAAGAGATTTTGACCCTCCAAGACCCACCATTTTGACCCACCATCTTAAGTGCTGAAAAAAACTAGTATAGAAGAAAAGTTAAAAATATTTTGTTAGATGAGGTTATTGCTTCATTTTCTTGAGTATCACTTTATATTTCACCAATCTTTTTTTGACATCATGCTTTTATTCTTTGTTTTAATTGTTGTTTAAATATTTTCTGTTACAGGTAAATGGTTTCAGATAAGTTTACTCTAAACTTAAACATTAAGGTGTGTCAACATTTGGGTAATACGCTTTAGATATACTCTTTGGATAAATGCCTTTGGGTAATAGGCTTTAGATATACTCTTTGGATAAATGCCTTTGGGTAATAGGCTTTAGATATTTCTCTTTGGATAAATGCCTTTGGGTAATAGGCTTTAGATATACCTCTTTGGATAAATGCCTTTGATAATACGCTTTAGGTAACTTCTTTGAGTAATACGCTTTAGAAAAAATCTTTGGATAAATGCCTTTGGGTAATAGGCTTTAGATATACTCTTTGGATAAATGCCTTTGGATAATACGCTTTAGGTAACTTCTTTGAGTAATACGCTTTAGGAAAACCCTTTGGATAAATGCCTTTAGGTAATAGGCTTTAGATAAACTCTTTGGATAAATGCCTTTGGATAATACGCTTTAGGTAACTTCTTTGAGTAGTACGCTTTAGAAAAACCCTTTGGATAAATGCCTTTGGGTAATAGGCTTTAGATATACTCTTTGGATAAATGCCTTTGGATAATACGCTTTAGGTAACTTCTTTGAGTAATACGCTTTAGAAAAACCCTTTGGATAAATGCCTTTGGGTAATACGCCTTTGTAATACGCTTTAGAAAACCTTTGGAAAAATGCCTTTGGGTAAACGCTGTAGATAAACTTTTTGGATAAATGCCTTTGGGTAATTCGCTTTAGATAAACTCTTTGGATAAATGCCTTTGGGTAATACGCTTTAGATAATTCTTTCGGGTAAACGCCTTCGCGTTATACGTTTTAAATAAACGTTAAAGGACGAGCAGACCATGTCCATATTTAGATGACTCGTGATATCACATGAATGTTTTATCCTGAGAACGAGCGCAGCGTTATATTCCCTACTTGATTTTTTTTTAAGTTCCATGATATAATTTTGAAAAAAATTATATTCCTTTTAGCGAATTTCCTTTGGAAATATATATTATAATATATATATATATATATATATATATATATATATATATATATATATATATATATATATTTATATGTGTGTGTATATATATATGTATTTCTAGACACTTTCTTGTAAACACTCTATCTTTCGAACGGATTAATATTTTTTAACCAAACTTAGTACAAAAATCAACCTTCGGGAGGACACGAACCCTATTGAAAACAGGAATTTCTTGTGACACGAACCAGGTTTTTGTGACGTCATTAACCCGGTTTGCTGAGTCAGCGAAATTTTCAAAAAATTGGCAAAATTCAGGGTTAATATTTTTTGCCGCGAAAAAGGTTAATATTTATGTTTTTTGAGACGCTGAATCGAATAAAACCGGTCCGAAGTCGATACCATGCCCATAGCGTGGTTCCGGTTCATGCTTTAGAACCTAAGCAGTTACTCAATTGTCAAGCACTGCTCGTAACTCATTTTGTCTGTATTTTTCAAAGGAAATGCGCATAATTATCCAGTTGGTTGTACAAAACTATGCCTCTAAAAATAGATGTACACACTATTATTTGCACTAGTTTAAACCATAGTTACTTATCGTTAAGCTTAGTCAGTTATCTTTAAAGGATTTAGCGCATTTCCTTTGAAAAATACAGACAAAATGAGTTACGAGCAGTGCTTGACAATTGAGTAACTGCTTAGGTTCTAAAGCATAAACCGGAACCACGCAATGGGCATGGTTCTTGCATAAGCAAGAAATGGGTTGTTTAGCACGGAAACACGCATTCTAAATGAAATTCGCCCGACAGCGGACCACCGCGCTGGAATTATTTATTTAGTAGTTGTAAACTTATATAATGTAAAAAGCACGGAAACACGCATCCAAAGGAAATTCGCCTGACATGCGGACCACCGCGCCAGAATTATTTTCTAGTTGTAAACTTATATTAGGTAAAAAAACGATATGTATAGGTAAAAAAACGATCTGTATTCTCCAAAGGAAATGCGCTAAAAACTTTAAAGATAACTGACTAAGCTTAAAGATAAGTAACAACGCTTTAAACTAGTGCAAATAATAGTGCGTACTTCTAATTTTAGAGGCATAGTTTTGTACGACCAACTGGATAATTATGCGCATTTCCTTTGGAAAATACAGAAAATGAGTTACGAGCAGTGCTTGACGATTGAGTAACTGCTTAGGTTCTAAAGCATGAACCGGAACCACGCTATGGTTCTTGCATAAGCAAGAAATGGGTTGTTTAGCACGGAAACACGCATTCTAAATGAAATTCGCCCGACAGCGGACTACCGCGCCGGAATTTATTTAGTAGTTGTAAACTTATATAATGTAAAAAGCACGGAAACACGCATCCAAAGGAAATTCGCCCGACATGCGGACCACCGCGCCAGAATTATTTTCTAGTTGTAAACTTATATTAGGTAAAAAAACGATAAAAAATGATTGTCCCTACTAGAATTTGAACCCAGGTACTCTGGGTTTGAGTGCTCACATCCAAAGGAAATTCGCCACCGTGCCAGAATTTTTACTTATAGAACTTGATCTTTACCTTTGAATCCCCTCCTATGGTGAAATAAGGTTTTTCACTTTTCATAGAAAATATCAAAGCGGAATACAAACAAAAATAGTTTTGTAAAATTTTAACACTGTTGTAAAAGCTTTTGTCTCTAGTTTCACAGTTTTTATCTCAACTAATCTAGATATTGGAAACCCTACCTTACAATCAAGCTAAAACGTTTTCCCATTTTCCCGTTGGGATAAATTATTTTTTTAATCATTTAAGATGTTTCAATGGATAGTTGAAAATAGTATTGGAAAATTTTTACAATTTTGTTTCCTACAAAATAAAAGTTTTAAAAACGAAAAATTAGAACCTTTTTGGACCTCTTATGCTTAAAAACTGTCGAAATAATGCTAGAAAGGTACAATAAAAATGCGATAGATAATTTTTTTTGCTTAGTTGTTTTTAATTTAATTAAAAATTTAAAACTACCTCCTTACTGACCTCTCTAACGACATCGACCTCATGCTGGCCTCCATGCCAGAGAGGTTGGTAAGGAACGTCTCATACGACCTCATGCTGGCCTCCTTACCAGAGAGGTTGGTAAGGAACGTCTCATACGACCTCATGCTGGGCTTCTTACCAGAGAGGTTGGTAAGGAACGTTTCATACGATCGCGACCACGTGGTCTCTTTATAAACCTCTCCTCCGACTTCAACTTCCTGGTCGCCTCCTTACTAACTCTAAAACGATGTCGACCTTGTAGTAGCCTCTTTACAAACCTATTTCATGACCTCGGCCTCTTGGTAACCTTGTTAAAGATCTATTTTTAACCTCGGTATTGTGCCTGACCTCTATAAAAACATCTTTTCTGATCTCGGCCTTGTAGTGGCCTCTTTAAAAACCTCTCTTACAACCTTGGCCTCCTGGTAGCCTCTTTACAAACATGATTTTACTTTTTCTCATTCATATGGTATATGGTATATAGGAATAGTATTATGTTTGCATAAAAATCCAAAACTAGGATGTCACCCTGAATTATCCGTTTCAGGGGGTTTAAGCCTCCTAAGTGGTTTACACAAAGTAGTCTGTCTGCGTGTTTGTTTGTGTCTGTTATCATTTCAGGTGTTTTAAAGGCCTCCTAAGTGGTTTTCACAAAGTAGTCTGTCTGCGTGTTTGTTTGTGTTTTATCATTTCAGGTGTTTTAAAAGGCCTCCTAATGGTTTTCACAAAGTAGTCTGTCTGCGTGTTTGTTTGTGTCTGTTATCATTTCAGGTGTTTTAAAGGCCTCCTTAGTGGTTTTCACAAAGTAGTCTGTCTGCGTGTTTGTTTGTGTCTGTTATCATTTCAGGTGTTTTAAAGGCCTTCTGAGTGGTTTTCTTAAAGTTGCCTGTCTGTATTTGTGTGTGTGTGTGTGTGTATGTCTGTTATTATCGTAGCTCCTAGTGTATTCATGTTATAGAGTTGAAACTTCGTACAAAAATCAGTCTACCGCTGTAATTGTGCTATTCAGAAAATAATTTTTATGACGTCATTGATCTGCAATAATGACTCAGCAAAAATTTCGAAAAATTATAAAACGTGGAAATACGATGCGTTCTGATTGAGATTTGACACGCATATGACTATGTATAAGACTAACATACGTGCCAAGTTTCATCTCATTATCAGCATTAGTTTAATTTTGAATGACTTATGTACGTTTTTAAAAAAAATTGTAAAAAAACAGAAAATGATTCAATTAAATTTAAATTTAGTATAAGTGTATATCTTTACCTAATAAATAAGTACGCTAAGTTTCGTTTTAATACGACTAGTATATTGATTTTTGTAAAATCATAAAAATTAAGCAGCATTCAGCGTGGTCAGTGATGTATTGATGACCGCTGAAAATGAAACGAATGCATTTACTATCTGAGGACTTGCGAAGCGAGTCCGAAGCAGGGAGGTTGAGCGTAGCGAATCCGGTGTTATAAGGATAAGTTCCGAGGTATAGAAAAAAAGTACAAGAAAGTGAAGCATAGAAAGTGTTTAAGTATTAACGAGACAAGACTTGTATTTTTAATTTCAAACAATTAAAAAAATTTAATTGAGGGAGTCTTTCCAAGCTAATTGGTTTTTAGCTACTTATAAAAGGAAATTGGGAAGATCTTGTTTTTTTTAATAAAAGTAGCATCTTGGTTAAAGTCATTAGGCAGTACCAGTTTTTTAAACATTTTTTTTATAAATAATTTTCTTAAGTTTGTGAAATGCACAGTGGATATTTCCTTCGCTTTAAGAGGCTTTACAGTATTAGCTCCGTCAACTAATTTTGTTTTTAATTTGCTTGGCATCAAAGGTCAGAATGTGTTAAAGAAGAAATGAAAAAGGAAAATTCTTATCTGTAAACTCGGGTAGTGAAAATGTTAAAAAACGGCAAACAAGATTTAAAAAGTAAGACCGTTATGAAATAAGTTTTTCCACAGACTAAACTGGGCTTTTCTAATATTCCTTACAGTTTTTTTTCTACCTTATTTGGAAAGTTTTTCTTGAAGTTACTAAACGTGAGAGTAAGCTTTCCTATGCCATGGTAGTTGAATACCTCAAGAATCGTGCTATTGACTTGTTGTACGTTTGGTTTTGTTTGCTGACCCAAACACTTGGGTTAAGCAAACTTTCTAGCAATTTTTTCTCTGAAATATTTAAAATCTTTTGTGTAATAAAAATAGCATTAATTTAATGACACCGAGTTGTCATCAATGATTTTTTAATAATGATTTTACTCATCATTGGAAGGGCCCCCCCCCCCCCCCAGCCGAGCAGGGTTGTGCAAAAAAATTATATAAACAATGGTTCAGGCAAGGAAAAGCATTCTTTTATATTACTTTATAAAATTAATTTTAATTTTAATTTTATAAATATAATCTATAAAATTAATTATATAATGTTTATTTATAATAATTCTGACTTTAAAGACAACATATTACCTTGTGTGATATTATTAGTAAAATGAAAACTAAAATGTCCGCCATATTTAGTTCACTTCAGTTCAATAATTATTTTTATTATGTTTTATTCTTCAAGTTCTATTAGAATGAAACTAGTTTTGATTTGTACTTTAGGTGCTGTTTTTTTTTAAACAAAACATAAAACCTCATTTTAATTGTTTGGAATGCATACATACATACATACATACATACACACACACACACACACACACACACCACATATATATATATAATTATATATTATATATATATATATATATATATATAAATATCATATAGCCCATCATAATATATGATGGGCTACGCCCATGTTCTTGGGATCCTTAGGGACTAAAACGTGGACATTAAATAAAAGTAATAAACGTCTCTAGGCTTTTCTCTCCTTTCGTGTTATAAATAAGCAATTATTGCTATCTTACTTTCAAAATAATTTAAAATTATTACCTCTTAAGTAAAATATAATATATTTCACCCCATTATATTTAAACCATCTTATTTTAATTCAATTATTGAGAAGAAAACTATTTTCGTCTGAAAGCTTAACCCAACGTTTTTTCTCTTATATTTATGCTACTCTTTTTTTTGCTCTTTGCTTTTAACTATAAAAGCAAATTGATATAAATTTTATCTGTCTTTTTATCTTAAGGATTGGAACCGAACGTATATATTTTTGGCTTCTTAAACTCTGCTCTATATACCTTGGTCTAGTCCTTATATCACTTCAGTACAACTGGTGTTTTATAGAGTTCTTTCAATTATATAACTTGGAGAAACCAAATCCTTAGAAATGTTATAAAAATTATACCTCCATGACAGTAAAAAACCTCGATAACTTTATTTTATATTTTAAATTTAAACTTTTTTAAATGTCATAAATATAATTTATTTTTCATATATTTCATCTATTTATCAATATCTTTATGTATCCTATTCATTGATCATTTATATATATATATATATATATATATATATATATATATATATGTGGTGTGTGTGTGTGTGTGTGTGTGTTGTGGTGTGTGTGTGTTGAGTTGGTGTGTGTATGTATATGTATATATATTAAATATCAGTAGGGTCTTTCTTTTTTCTTGGTTAGAAACCGGAAATTTGGCTTTAAGCTAGCTTTTTCCTTTGTCTTTCTTAAAGTTTTTTAAAAGTTAATGTACTTGACCTAAAACTTGAATACATATTTATTTTATGTATATGTTTGAATGGAAATTAATACTAGAAAGGAGCAAACCGGACGAATTTCTTGTGGGATTGTGCTCAGATTTTCAAATGATATTTGCCTTGCCTGGATTATTTTTTAGTTTTGAACTTATATAGTATTAGTGTGTCAATGCATAATTTATCGTCGGTGGATTAATATTCGAACTAGGGAACCTTGGCATTGAGTAATTTAAGGTCGCATTGACTTTGGACTGTTTTTATTTGATTTAGCATCCCAAAGGAAATGCGCTAAAACTCAAGTTTCTGTACTATATAGTAAAAAATTCAATTTCAAAGGAAAATATCTTTTTTATTTATTAAATATGTTTTTTTATTATTATGCAGTTTGTATTTTAGGAAAATATTATTTTAGTTTAAGCTATTTTGCTCATGTGGATGCAGATGGTGGTTGAGAGCAAATACTATGCTTTTTTATGCTAATTCCGAGTTCAAAAACATATATATGTTTAACTGATATATGTAACATTTATGATATAAAATGTTTAATATGTATGGTAAATAAAATATATATATATATATATATAGATATATATATATATATATATATATAAATATATATATTATAATATTATATATATAATTATAGACATACTTATAAATATATGTATGTGTATACGTATATACAAGACATTTGTTCCTAGAAGTTTCTAATGACACCTTTTACGATTGAAATGAACTGTAAAAAAATCGACATTGGTAATGTCCAGAACCCTATTGTTTATAGGGTTCCTCACAGCCGACGGCGCGGCTACTTATTATAAGGTATACCTTATGTGTATGTAAACAAAAGAAAATGGGTATCATCACAAAAAAATATCTTATGTAAAGTACCTTATGTAACACAAAATTATGTTGATTTTAAAATAAATAGAAAATCCTATAAATATTCTATCTTTGACAGTTATGATGACAATTATAAATATAGGTATCTTTTTGTCGAGTTTCAAAAGAGGTTTCAGATAACTAGCGTCATGTAACTGACAGATATTTGCCTCACTACCACAGCTGTCTACTGAGTCTTTGCTGTCTACAAGTTTCGATCTAACAATGTGGTTAACGAGACAGCTAACTTTTGTTAAACCAAAATCAGTAAGGTTTTAGATTTGATTTCGAGAGGCTTTTAATTACCTGTATTTTACTGACATTTATATTAAATCTATAATATTATACCAACATCCCAAGGTGTGTATTTTGTATTGATACGAAACTTCGATCTTTTAGCGAATTTTCAAATAATAATGAGCTTACGATTTTTTAATCATGGAGGGGGAGTGAGGAGAAGTTGATTTTTTAGAATGGGGGACTTAGTAATAAAGAATATGTAAAATGTTGAATATATATATATATATATATATATATATATATAATACTATATATATGTGTGTGTGTGTTGGTGTGTGTGTGTATATTTATGTATATATATATATATATATATATATATATATAATATATATATTATATATATATATAAAAAAAAACTCTATTCATAAAGACAAAAATATACATAAACACATAGAAAAAGAAACACAGGATAATGCACGATGATCAGCTACCGAAGAGCACTTCGGTAGCTGAGAGGAATGGCTATGGTGACTAGTTAAAGGTAGGTGTCAAGCTGTAGACTACCAAAAGTTATACTCTGACCCACGGAATTGCGACCGGGCCTCGACTTAACGGAGGGTTAAAAAGATCTTAGCGAGGCCAAAAATGCTCCCCTTGCCTACAGTTACGAAGTTAAAAGATCTGAGATATGGAAGGTATAAGAAGATATATATTGTATATATATAATATAATATATATATATATATATATATATATATATATATATATATATATATATATATATATATAACATATAATGTTTGGAAAGTATTATTTATGTTTGCAAAAAACCGAAACCGGGATGTCACCGGTTGTTTTGAAACGGATTGTCATCCGTTTCAGGTGATTTTAAGACCTCATAAATGGTTTTCACAAAATTGTCTGTCTATGTGTGTGTGTGTCATCGTAACTCCCAGTGCATTTATGCTTAAGTGTTGAAACTTTAAACCAAAATCAGTCAGTGGGTATAGTTGTGCAATCCAGGATTTTTTATGACGTCATTAATCCGCAAATAATAACTCGGCAAATATTTTTAAAACTTATAAAACGTGGAAAAATATTTCGATTGCATTGAGAATTTGCAGGCATATAGCTATTCTATTTATAAACTCATTATTTTGTTATAACATAACAAGAAATACCAGCTAGAGTTCTATTAATGTTTATATAGAATCAATATAATATTGCTCAGTTTACAACTACCAAATCCAATGTTGTTTATATCTACCTATTATTATAGGATTTAATTAATCAAGCCGTGAATTAAATAAGGATATCCTAGAACTCGTTAGCCTCTCTCTCAGGATTCCTTTATAGTCTAACAAGAGAGCGTGAACAAAGTATCTGAGTTTGAAAGCAAGTTCAAAAAATCAAGTAAATGTTTAAGTTATAAACAAGTATAAAGTTTTTTTTTTCAAAACAAGTGACGTTCGGCCTTTAGCGGCTCCGCGCTGTCGGCACTGGCGGACCACTTTGCGGCCCCCTCCCCCCGCATCCGTGTGGCTGCTTTCGTCATATTAATAGTTTATATAAGTGGCATACATCCACGATATATATATAATATTATATAATATATAATATATATATATAATTATATATATATATATAATATATACATATACACACCACACACACACACACACACAATATATATATTATATTATATATATATATATATATATATATATATATAATATTTATTTATTAATATTATATTATTATTATATCTTACTAGTGAGTCTTCCTTTTTAAATACACCAAACACCTTCCCCACCCCTTTCCACTGCCCAAACTTCAATAATGACATCAGCTTATTTTTTCTTTGCTGAAATTATATGAGATTTGTTTAGAGCATTTTCTACGAGTAATTTTTTTTATTTTATTTCTTTATTCCACAATAATCAAAACCATTTATATTTTCATTAGTTTGATTATTATCAATTGAAAACTGTCGAGAGCTGTCCGATATATAAATTCTTCTAATCCCTTTGAATTGACCACAAAATCTGCCTATAACAATAACATGTTAGTTGTCAATATTTTAGATTTTCTTTAAATTTTGTCACAACGAAACATGTTATGGGTGGGACGCAGCTACCCTTCAAGCTAAAGGGACGCAACTACCCTTCAAGCTGTGGGCCCTTCATTGTCAGTTTAGTTTATGTCATATTCATTTATTCTGTCGCAGAGTATTATTTCATCATGTGAAAGATTTATATTGACTTTTTATAAATTTTTATTCTAGATTGCTTTTCTTTTTTTATTTAGTTTATTTATTCTATCATATGTTTAAAGGAATTTAGAAATTATATTTTGTTGAAACATTGATGAATGAAGTTACCATGGTTACTCTTGTTTGGGGAGAACATTTAAGGGGTCTCATTTAAAACAACCCAATAAGTAGTTATATTATATGCAGGGAGAACTGTAAAGTTCTCCCTGCTGATAATATAACCACATAATGCAAGATTGCTAACTTGCTAACCATTTTCTACAACATTTGACATACTACTAGCGCTGGTCCCTATAATAACGGTGAAAAATAGAAACTCATGACTTTCCCTTCCGCCTTTTTGCAAATCCTTACTTGATTTTTTTTTCTACTGACACATATTAGCTGTTTGAGGTGTATTAGGACATCCCTAAACGACACAGCGTTCCTTAATTTTTTGTTTTATTTTCCTTTAATAAATCATGTACCAAAGGAACTAATGGCACAATAAATATTAAATAAATGTTACGGCGTATAAGAATTAAAAAAAGAAAGAGAAATAAAAAAAAAATATTAAAAATAATAGACAATTTGTCTGCGAAACGTGCACATAGGGTTATAAAATAAACAAATTGTCATGGCGAGTAATGAACCGTTATCTACTACAGATAACGTCAATTGTCTACTACAGATTTTAAGGCACACCGGCAATTCACGAGTCTTTCCAATTATAACTGACAGTTTTGCCTTTGTCTCCGATTTCTTGGGGGACCGGCGCTGCTACGAAATAATCAATTCGCTGAAGCTTGATCATCTTGTTTCTCCTATATAATAATAATTATAATCCCCGTTTAGAGCCTTGCGGCTCATAAGGGATAAACCCTGTGGAAACCACCTCGGTTGGTAGTAGCATTTGTTTCGCTCGAAATGTATTCGAAAGTTGGCGATAATTTATTTAAACAATATTTTTTTATATAAACTGAGAGCGTAACCTGGGATGCGAACCCCAGACCTCCGTGGTGTCAAAGGTCAGTGCAAAGACTAACGCTCTAACGACCTCGGCCACGGAGGCAGATCGTTTCTCCTACAGCTTAACTCAGGTATAGGTAGATGTACTATTTTATGATATAGAACTTCTAACTTATTTTCTTTTCCTCATTTATATCTTAGGTGTGTTGGAGAGTATTGGGTTTGCTTTTATAATCTAAAACCGATATTTCCTCCGAGTTATCCGTTTAGCTCATGAGGATCTAGTTTGATTTTTGTGCCGTGAAAATTTAGTGTTTAATCCACATTAGTGGCGCTACAGTAGCGTTAACGGTACTAAGCAACGTTTTTAGAAGTTTCACGGAGGAAGTGATCAATCAATAGTGACTAACCACTATTCAAAGACCGCTTTCTCTGTGCGTAAATGCGTTTTCTCTCTTTTTGTAGGTGCATTTTTTCCTGTGCGACAAATTTCGCAACAAACTATAGAAAAAGTTTTTGTAGCTCTCACTAGAAACAATACGTGTCTTATTGTAATATAAAGCTTTATTTTCTTTTGAAACTATAAAGCGGATACAATTGCAGTTTAGCTAATTGTAAGGGTTCTAAATTGTGAAAAATTAATTTTGTGCCCGGTTTCACACAAAAATCAATACGCCCCTTTTAAATATTTTGAAACAAGGATGTTGTACATCCCTGCATAAGATCCTAGCGTCTCTAACCCGGATCGAACCTTAGGTGACTCGGTCTAAATGACAGGCTCATCTGCACATTACACATGCAAAAGTGCATGTGACTGTTGAATCAATGTTTATTGTTCCTTTAAAGTAGTTATATTTATTTTTAATTTTTGGTTTATTTTTATCATTCTTTTTTTGGTAAAAAAGATCCTTGTGTTTTATATTATACGTGGTCTGGTTATAAAAAATAAAAAAAAGGGTAAAAAAAAGTGTTGTGTTATAGATTATAGATTAGAATTGAGTCTGGTGAAAAGTGTTATTGTTTTTCCGAGGTCATGTGTGTTAATGAAAGTACCAAACATTTCCCGAGGAGGTTATTTTTCACCTCTAGAGCCAGGTTATGCTATCAATCATGTCTTCAAGCCCGCCCTGTCCGTTCGGATAAACCTCTCCATCCGGATTAAAACCAAGTTTTTGTGATAAATTGGACAACGGTATGGAAACGGGTCTGTATCGGACAGTTAGGGGGGGTCCGATAGCTCTGTAGAAGGGGGGGATGACAGCACTGCGCTGTACCGTATAATATTGGATATACTTTAGAGATGTGGCAGACAGGTGAAAAACCACTAAAACTTATTAAGAGTGAGGAAATTTAACATTTTTTAAAAATAAAAAAACTATGCTCTATACATATAACTATGCAATTTATAAATTTATCAGAATATTATCCGGAGGACCTCACATTTTTAAATATTTATTCGAAAGCGCTCTTATATAAAATTAAAATAAAACTAAATTTGCTTCTTCATCTCTAAAGATGAGAAAAGATTGTTATTCAAAATATCAGGTTATAAACAAGACAAGCAAAATTTTAGAACTTTATAATTGTGTTGTGGTTATTTGTACGTATTTATTGTTATTTTTAATTTTAAGTTATTAATTCTAAAAAACACGATTTAAGTATGTTGGCTTTACACGAGTGAGACATTAGGAGTGGAAAACAACCTATATAGGCTTCTCCACTTATGGACTCAGTATGGGACAACTTTCCTATTCGCATCTATTATTTGAAAAACGGTGATAATACTATTTTGGCTTTATGTTCCTCCTGGGGACAAAGTACAATGTAGTTGATATTCAAACACCGATCATTCGACTAGTGTTCTTCCTCAAAACAAAAAACTCTTTAACATACAAAACATCAAACTTAACTAAACAAGAAGAAAAATTCTTATGTTCACCGGTAAATTAAACAAGAGGCCTTTGGCCCCTTTGCCGCTTTGAAGGCCGGCAAAGGCCTTCGTAGCACCGGCAAAGGCCTTCGTAGCACCGGCAAAGCCACGGCCGCTAAGCGGAGTAGGCGCCGGGACAGTGCCCCCCCCCCTTAAAGTCTAACAACCAGTGGCCACATGGTTGTTAGACTTTATCAGTACTCCATATTACTGGTTTTTATAAGTGACATACTGCCACGATATAAGTGAATTTTCAAATTTATTATAGTTCGACTCACGGCTAAAATCAGTTGTCAGCGCGTGAAATAGTGTTTAGGAACCATTAAGGTTGGCCAGATTTAAAATTGCGTGGTTTAACATCCAGGACTAACCCCATTGGCTCCCTCGCATTATTTTCTCACGCTGTCAACTGATT
This sequence comes from Microvelia longipes, assembly GCA_018340805.1. NCBI lineage: Eukaryota > Metazoa > Arthropoda > Insecta > Hemiptera > Veliidae > Microvelia > Microvelia longipes. The sequence continues at coordinate 51,574,671 of JACMZG010001863.1, forward strand.
TTAGCCGTGTGTCGTACTATAGTGAAAAAACTTGATTTGTTTACATGACATATTGTTTTTTGACATGTATTTGTCTATCAATAAAGCCAAAATAATACTGATATCACAATGAAACTTCATGTGCTAGTAAATCATACATTGCAGTGTATGTGTAAAAAATTGCAGCCAAATTGAAACACTATATGGAGATTTCTGATTTTTTGAAATATTTGAGGGGTCATTATTGTGGTTTAATGACGTCACACATAATTCATAAACAATATGGCACGGGACATTAACAACATTCATTTTTTGTACCAAGTTTCATTTCGATCCAAGAAAGCGTTCGAAAGTTATCGTGTCCCATAGAAACGTCTAGTACATAAAAATCTCGTATATATATACACACACACAATCACTATACACAATACATTTTAACTATAATTGATCTAATATCACAATAAAATATGAACCCACAATAATAAAAAGATGGTTGCGATCGGATTGAGATTTGGAACGCATGTAGCAATGTATTAGACTATCATATGTGCTAAGTTTCATCTAATTATCAGCATTAGGTTAATTTTTATATAATGACTTGTTATTCACTTCTTAAAAAAATGCTGAAAATCGGGAAATAATGCAATTGAGTTGAAATTTGGTACAAGTGTACACCAGTACGTAATAAATAAGTACACCAAGTTTTGATTTTTATTGGATTATATATGTTAAACAGCATCGAGCTTGGACAGTACCTTGATGAATGAACAGTGATTGCTGTAAATGAAACTGATGTATTTACATCTGAGGACGAGCAAAGCGAGTCCAAAGATGTGTTGCAGTATAAATTTAACGACCTGTATAATCTTAGGAAGAGCGAGACCGAAGCAGGGAGGATGAGCGTAGCGAATCCGGTGTGATGAGAAAAAGTTCTGAGGTACCCTGTACCCGATTTTTTTATTTTTAAAAGAAAAGTTACTCTATTTTAAAAATGTTCAATCAGCGATTTAAATATAAAAGTTAAACATATTCTTCAGCAAGTTTCTTAACTTACTCAAAAGATAGAAGGGTCTCTTGTTAATTTTTCTTTTTCCTCCACTAAGTTAAAGCATTTGTTTCAAAACACTTGGCAAGTCCTCTGACAAGTTATTTTAAAAAACATTTTTTAACACAATTTCGCTCCGAACAACTTTGTTGCTATTCTGACCCTTTGCTTTTATAAACCGAGTCTTCTCACTTGTTATTTCAGTTAAAGAAAGTGACAAGCAAAATTTCTTTTTAAAAAAAACTCTTCGTTCTTTACTGCCAAAGTTTTTTTTATGTTTATTTAGGTCCTGTTAAAAAATAATAAAAAAAAGTGTTGGGCCTTTCAAAAACCGATTTTGGCACATAGCCTTTTTAATATCGGGTACGGGATACCTCGAAAATTTTCCTCGCTACATCGGTTTCGCTACGTATATCCTCTACCACTTCGAATACGTTTTGCTCGTCTAAATAATATAAAAATCATCAAATTGGTTCCACAAAACGTCATCGGGCTCACGCAGTGAATGCGTTAGTATGAGACTTTTGTTCGCAGACGTTTCTATGGCATACAATATCTTTCAAACACTCTCTAGGATTTGTTTGAAACTTGGTACAAAACTCAACCTCATTAATGTGTGTTCAAAATTGATTTTTTTAAAGTTTCAGTTTTCATTTTTTGCTGGGTCATTATTGTAGGGTACTGATGTTATACACATACACACTTTATAAAAATAGGGTTCTTTATAAAATAGAGCCATATTTTTAAAAAAGTGTGTATAACATCAGTACCCTACAATAATGACCCAGCAAATAATGAAAACTGAAACTTAAAAAAAATCAATTTTAAACACAATTTTAAATCTCGAAAAAATATGTTATTAGGGTGAAGCGCAGGTGGAGTGTATTATAATAATCAATACGAAAAAGCCTCTCCACAAAGTTAATTGAATAAAATTCAAAACCGGCTTTCAACCTAAACGGTCATCATCAGTGCCGGAGAGAAGAAAATATAGATGTAGGTGAGTCTATGATATCATGACTGAGACTAAGTCATGATATCATAGACTCACCTACATCTATATTTTCTTCTCTCCGGCACTGATGATGACCGTTTTGGTTGAAAGCCGGTTTTGAATTTTATTTAATTAACTTTGTGGAGAGGCTTTTTCGTATTGATTATTTTTCGAAAAAATATGTTCTAGTTGCAATTTAATACGTGTTCGAATCTATTCGGCAATGTATGTTAAACCCTTAAACGGAGTTAAATTATTTTATTACTATTAGTTCTGATTTTTCTACAACAGTGCTTCTCTCTTAATAAGATACAAGAAGCATAAAAAACTAAAAGACATAAATATAAAACTTGGGTGTTCTCTAATACAAAATATTTTTTATTTAATTCACCCCATGTTCTAATTTTATCGTGTAAAATTTACATTTTTTTATTATTTATTTATTTATTTAGTTTGGTTAAAGTTTAATATTTCGACTTAAAATTATGATACACTGACTGCTGTTATATTTGGAGTAGCGGCGTTTTAATGGACCCGACATCTTTCCGGTGCATTAAGTAATGTGATTTTTGGTCGAATAATATTTCTGTGTGTCTAATGCGTCCTTATTCTTATTGCCGGATCATTCCGTATTTCAAGGGGTTCTAACCCTTTTCTTTATTCAAATTTTGAAATTTTTTTGGTATTATCAATTTTTTTATTAAAGCGTGAACTACGTATGTCTGGTTTATTTTTTACTGTTATTTTACAATGAGAAGTAAACAATACGATAGACAGACATGTTATGTTATGTTTTTTTTGTAAACCGCAGATGATACCTTTTATTATATTTTGAATCCTTTTACTTTTGTATTTCTTTTGTCACTTGAATGGAGTGACAGTTGTTATGATCTTTTTGACCTTTTCTTACAAAAAAAAGACAAAATGGGTTGGAAAAAAGTGTAATTTATTCCTGTAGACGTTGTACGGTCTAAGTTTCTTTAAGTTCTGTTATGTAGCGTAAAATCTAATAAGACCTTTGTTTTGAGAAAAGTAAAGACCTAGGTCCTTGTTATTTAAATACCTAGTTACGTAAAGACCTAGGTCCTTGTAACGTAAAAACCTAGTTACGTAAAGACCTAGGTCCTTGTTACGTAAAAACCTAGTTGCGTAAAGACATAGGTCCTTGTTACGTAAAAATCTAGTTGCGTAAAGACCTAGGTCCTTGTTACGTAAAAACCTAGTTGCGTAAAGACCCAGGTCCTTGTTTCGTAAAAACCTAGTTGCGTAAAGACTTAGGTCCTTGTAACGTAAAAACCTAGTTACGTAAAGACATAGGTCCTTGTAACGTAAAAACCTTGTTACGTAAAAACCTAATTGCGTAAAGACCTAGGTCCTTGTTACGTAAAAACCTAGTTGCGTAAAGACCTAGATCCTTGTAACGTAAAAGCCTAGGTCCTTATTTACTTTCGGTGTAAATTAAGAAAGGTAAAATTAAAACATAATATTTAGTATGTTTTACTTTGATTCAGTGGCGAAGCATATTCGATCGTTATATCTTACGAACCAAAGCATAGAGGTACCGGAGCGTATCGCCCCTGCAGTTCAACAGGTCCTTTACCCCAAAGAAGAGTGAATTTCAAAATATTATAATTTTTATACATATTAATTAATTATACTCTCCGGATGTATCTCAGCACGCACCTCAAGGACTTCTTGTTGTGTAAGTATTATGTTATTGAGTTTTGTGAAGGAAAAGTAAGGAAACGGATTTGTGAAATAAAAATGTTGTGCTATTAATTAGTTTCTTGAACTTTACTTTAACATTTAAGTTTTTCTTCTTTTCTTATTGGTTAAAATAAACAAAAAGTGCATCTAATAACGCAATGTTATTTAGACGGCGTTAGGCCCGCAACGCAAGCCACTTCATTAGCGAATTTCGCGTAGATCAAATAACGATTTAAGTGAATGCTTAAATATTATTTGAGCCTCAATGCTTAACAAATTGAGGCCCGTATTGAAAGACATTTTCCTTACCTAACCTAACATTTTCCTTAAGGGCTCTTTAAGGAACCCATAAGGCTTCTTTAAGGAGACCTAACATTTTTCTTGCCTAAACTATAAACCTAACATTTTCCTTAAGGGCTCCTTAAAGAAAATGTTAGCTTTAGGTAAGGAAAATGTCTTAGAAAACGGGCCTTAGTGTCGTAATAGATATTAAGGCGTGAACTCATAATTGTTTATTATAAATAACTGCTCAGTAGAGTAATACAAGAGTTGATAAATAAATACTCTCTCCACTAAATAGTATGTTAATAAATTTACTAGAGAGTTAACTATAGCAGAAAGTTAACTCTCTAGTAAATTTATTAACATACTATTTAGTAGAGTGACTATTTATTTATCTATTCATGTTTGTATATGTTATATATATATATATATATATATATTATTATTTAATAAACATATATATAAATATATAATATATATATATAATATAATATATATATATATATATATATATATATATATATTATATATATATATATATATATATATATATATATATATATATATATATATATATATATATATATATATATATATATATTATATATATATATATATAATATATAAAATATCCACCTGAACCTCTTTACCTCATTTTTCTCTGAAAATTCGTTAAAAATAAATTAAACACCTATGACTTTTTTTGTTGAAGTTTCCATTATAAAAAGCGTTATTTTCACGATGAAAATGCGTTAAAATGATAGAGTAGAAAATCGTATTACTTTTTCATTTTTCCGAACATTTTCAATCTCGAATAATGTAAAAGAAAATGGATAGAATATAATATACTACCCTAAAAAACTAGGAAAATGACCAGTAATATCTGTTTTTATTTTCTGTATAACATAATATTGTGTGTTTTTATTCCAGTAAAGGAAAATATAGCGATAATGCGTTGTAGGGCGCCACTGTAGGAAAAAGACAATAAAAATATAGAAAATTTCCTGGAGACATGCCGAAAGAAGGCTTAGGATCTGTCATAAGTTGTATTAACGCGTCTTTCAACGAATTTTTTTTCTTTATACTGATTTATTATATTATATTCTGTTGTGTTTGTCCTCTTTTATCATTGTATTTACTTGTAAAAGTAATAATCTACTAAAACCTTATTTTAGATAAAGAGTATTTAAAATTATATGTCAATCGATATTATTTTAAATTCATTTAATAATATTGATTCATAAATTTTATCAACGATTCATTTTACAATTATAATTATTGGGTTATTATTTCGTTTGGCTGAATTGAAATGGTTTTCAAACTGTTATTTAAGTTATTATGTTAAGTGTATTTTAAGTTTATAATTCCTTCAATTTTGATAATGGTTAAACATTTGGTACTGAAAGAAGGGATTAGAAATCAAGAAAGGATCAAATTCTCAATATTAAACTTTTAATAAAGAAATAATAAAAAAGCTTTTATAAAGCATAAAAAAAACATTTTAACACTATATTACTAGATTATTTTAAAACTGTGTTATAATTCGTGTAGTGGTAAAAATATTTGGAAATTCAAATAGAAATGAAACATTTCCTGAAAATCCAGATTAGAATTTTTAAGGGGGGGGGGCTATTTTTAGGCCATAAATAAAGCTAATCCTTCATTTTATCTTTTCTTAACATTGCGTTAGGATTTGTTTATCAATTCTCTTTTGAGATTTTATATTATCTAAAATTATGTTATTATTTTTTATTTATCTAATATATGTTATTCTTATGTATATTATCTAAAATTATGTTATTATTATTTTTATATTATCTAAATTATATTTATTATTATACGTTGGGAAGTTATGCTAAGGCTTAAGTTTACCTATTTATGTTTTATTCCCTATACTACCACGTCATAATTTGATATATGGACTTGAAATTTTGGACAAAACCTTTAAAAGTTATGCAAAAGAGTAGCATCTAATGTTTCTTGATATTGGACTCACACTGTTATCGAATTTTCAATGAAAAAGAAATGAGTTTAGGGGGGTCATGGGGGAGGATGTGGTTTTTTTAGTGGGGAGGGACATACTGATAATATATATATATATATATATATATATATATATATATATATATATATATATATATATATATATATATATATATATATATTAATATATATATTAATATTATATATGATTAACTCACACACTTAAATACAAACAGACAACTTTGTGAAAACTATTCGGAAGTCTTACAAACACCTGAAAAGGATAATTCCGGTGTCGTCCTGATTTCGGATTTTTCACTAGAACAATTATTTTCCTACATACCCACGGTATACATAGGTATACGGTATACATTATAATCAGAAAAAGTAAAAACATTACATGTATTACTTTCACAGGACTATTCAATTCAGCATTACCTATACCTTAGAAGAAATTACGCTTATCCCTAAATGTCTATTCTGAAGTACAAACACGTAGCAAATATACAAATTATTTTATCTAGTATTAGTCTCCATAATTTATGACTATAATATATATTTTATGTATTATAGAATATAAATTCTTAAGAAATCCATATTCTTATCGGCTGTAAAAATTCTACTTGTACAATATACTTTTTGCAATAAAATTGTACCATTATATTCAATTGTATACTATGTTATAATTATTTGCAATTTTACAGTTATACTTTTGTAAAAAGCCTTTTTGATGGTTAGACTAACATGAAGTGCGTATAGTAGTTTTGGCTTAGTATAGTTTCTTGAAGTAAGGAGTTGGCAATATGGCCATCTATTGATGCTGTATACACGGTTATAATCAGTTAGGAGTTTATAGCGCAGTGAAATAATGCGAGGGAGCCAATGAGGTTTTGGATGTCAAACCGTGCTCAAAATTTATTATCAGGCAAATTTCATAAGTGTCTTAATCTCAGCGGTCATCCATACAGCACTGACCACGCTCTATGCTATACTTAACTTTTATGATCCACCAAAAATCATAGATATAGTTGTCGCATTGAAACGAAACGTTGTGCACTTATTTATTAAGGAAAGGTATACACTTAACTTAAATTTCAACTCAATTGAATCATTTTATGATTTGTTACAATTTTTTAAAGAACATATATAAGTCATTCTATAAAAATTAAACTAATGCTGATAATGAGATGAAACTTGTCACATATGCTAGTCTCATACATAGATACATGCGTGTCAAATGGCAAGTGGATCGCATAATTTGTCTTTTTTTTTACTCTCTTGGTGCATAAATAACTATTAGTACATTTGTCTTGCCATATATTTGTATATCACATTTTAGTTGATTATAAAGATAATGTATAAATAAAATCAATTAATAAACCAAAAACTGATATAAATATACAAACAAAACTGAACAGTAAAGTATCTATAAAATCTTAGAATAATACTAATAAGGAGCATAGGACCGTAAACACAATATAATTCCACTGATAACACGGAAGCTGGCTGATTGGTGGTCTTAAGTATATAGAGGTACCACCCTAACAACAAAACATTATTTTAAATATGTGTCATAAATGTACATATCCATTAATGAAGATAGATCGTAGAGAACAAATATAATAACTTAAAACACCTGCTGAGTATTTAATAAAACCGGTCTTAGATGACAAAAGGGTAGCGGAATACAAGAATCTACATTTAGTTGACGAGAACTACTTTTAACATAATTTTAAATAAAAACGTTAAAATGCAATTTAAAATGCTTAAAGTATTGTAATACACTGATATTTATATTAGAATTTTATGAATAATCAATCATTAATTAATAATAAAACATAATAATTCAGCAACCGGAAGTATTGCTAACTTTGTTATAAGAAAATTGTATATTGTTAGGGTATATTATTTGTTATTCTGTGAGTTCGGTGAGGCCTGTCTTCAAAATCAAAACACATGATTTGCAATTATTTATTTCTGTTTTGCGTATTCTACTTTAGATTTTAAATATTTTTATACCCAGAACTCTGTTAGTATGAATTTGTTTTTTAATTATGAAAAGTACTATAAAAGGAAATAATTACATTATTTCCAATAATCTGGTATTTCCAATTCTCATTTCTATCCAACCAATAGAAATAAATAGATGATAAAAATAATAGCAAAAACTAATCCAATCACATTTGTATTGATTTAATAAATAAATACAATTTGCTAAATTAATTTACTATTAGAAAATAAATTAATTTGCTAAATCGATATTTTAATGAAAAAATAATAATGAAATACATACGTTTATTAAATAACCAAAAAGAAATTGAAAGAAATAATTATTAAAATAACCTGACTTTAGACACCAGGTTCGACCCTGACTTTTGTTAACACAACACATGTTAAGTCGAAATTCGACTTACTAATTATTGATGTCGAAATCAGGGCTTTACACCGGGCTGAACCCCCGTCTACGTGGAGTAAAATTGGTATGGAGGATTCAACCTGGTGTTCACCTCAGTGCTACATGTGCAATACAAGCATTGATTGTTACACTCTCATTCCGAAATATATAATTAATTATTTCTCCAATTTGATATTAATTGAATTTTAATTTTTTAAATATAATTATACTTTGTATAACCTCTGATTTTTATTCATATGTTTGTTAGCAAAGCTTGCTTTTTTTAGTTTCGGAATGATAATCCCCTTTGTTATGTTACTTAGACTAAACCTGTACAGTAATTATGTTAATAGAGTGTAGTATAATTTTGTGTTTGAAGGCACTTGTGTACAAGTGTAATTGTGTTTCGTTTATTATTTACCATTTCATGAATGTTTTTATATGTATTTCCCTATTTGTTTATATTGGGAGGCAGTTTATTGGTTTTTGTTGGTTTGCCTTGATGACAGATAACGAACACTAACGCATTAGTGGTGACAGTGGTGATTCCCTAATTTACCCAAATGGTAATAAGTGGATTTGCCCAATGATTTAAATGAACATCTTAACTAAATTAATGTACTATTTTATGTAAAATTTAATTAGAAAAATCAGTAAAATATTTACACAAATTTCGTTCAATTAATTGGTTTAACAAGTCATATTCTTTGGTTTCTAAATAATTCTTAAAACAAAAATTTATATATATATGTATATATATATATATAAAGTCTCGCGAAACTTATTTTTTCGTCATTAGGGACCTCTGAAACGGATTTGTGTCGTGGTCCGAGGTTCGAATTCCGCCATGACACCTATCCCATTAGGCGAATTTTCAAAGGAAATTCGCTAAAACTACATGATAATTATAATAAGAATATGTAAAAAAACATCAAACTCACTATAAAAATCATTACACATTATATAGTTAGTTCGGTTGTTAGTTTGGTAGGAATGGCTAAAAAGTTGGGTAATACCTTAAACAATAGTTAACATGATTACATAGTATAACACCTAAACGGATAATTCCGGTGTCATCCCTGATTTGGTTTTTAAAAAAAAAATCCGTATTTACCCACGGTATAAATGAGAAAAATTCTGGCGCGGTGGTCCGCATGTCGGGCGAATTTCCTTTGGATGCGTGTTTCCGTGCTTTTTACATTATATATGTTTACAACTAATAAATAAATAATTCCGGCGCGGTGGTCCGCTGTCGGGCGAATTTCATTTAGAATGCGTGTTTCCGTGCTAAACAACCATTTCTTGCTTATGCAAGAACCATGCCCATTGCGTGATTCCGGTTCATGCTTTAGAACCTAAGCAGTTACTCAATTGTCAAGCACTGCTCGTAACTCATTTTGTCTGTATTTTCCAAAGGAAATGCGCATAATCATCCCAGTTGTTGTACAAAACTATGCCTCTAAAATTAGAAGTACGCACTATTATTTGCACTAGTTTTAAAGATTAGTTACTTATCTTTAAGCTTAGTCAGTTATCTTTAAAGGTTTAGCGCATTTCCTTTGGAAAATACAGACAAATGAGTTTACGAGCAGTGCTTGACAATTGAGTAACTGCTTAGGTTTAAAGCATGAACCGGAATCACGCAATGGGCATGGTTCTTGCATAAGCAAGAAATGGGTTTTAGCACGGAAACACGCATTCTAAATGAAATTCGCCCGACAGCGGACCACCGCGCCGGATTATTTATTTATTAGTTGTAAACGTATATAATGTAAAAAGCACGGAAACACGCATCCAAAGGAAATTCGCCCGACATGCGGATTACCGCGCCAGAATTATTTTAGTTGTAACTTATATTAGGTAAAAAAAAATAAAAAATTATTGTCCCTACTAGGATTTGAACCCAGTACTCTGGTTTGAAGCTCGCATCCAAAGGAAATTCGCCCGACCATGCGGACCACCGCGCCAGAATTATTTTCTAGTTGTAAACTTATATTTAGTAAAAAAAACGATAAAAATTATCGACCTTCCAGGATGTGAACCCAGGTTACCCTGAGTTTGAGTGGTCGTATTGACTCCGGACCACTGCCATTCAACTCAGAGCCCAAAAACATTGAAAACGACACCCTTACTCGAAATTTAATTTTCAACGACCGTAATGTTGGTTTTCTATATTTTTTGTAGTTTTTTCGACTTTTTGTAACTTAAAGTGGTCGTACCGTCTTCGGACCGGTTCATTCGATTTAGCGCCAAAAATTACATAGAAAACGACACCCTACTCGAAATTATTTTTTATCGACCTAAATTTTGGTTTTTGGTAATTTACAATGGTTTTTTCGATTTTTAGGTCACTTACAGTGGTCGTATCGACTTCGACCGGTTTCATTCGATTCAGCGTCTCAAAAAAAATAAATATTGACCTTTTTCACGGCAAAAAATATTAACCTGAATTTTGCTGATTTTTTGAAAATTTCGCTGACTCAGCAAACCGGGTTAATGACGTCACAAAAAAAACCTGGTTTTTCAATAGGGTTCGTGTCCTCCCCAAAGGTTGATTTTTGAACAAGTTTGGTTAAAAAATATTAATCCGTTCGAAAAGATAGCAGTGTTACAAGAAAGTGTCTAGAAATACATATATATATATATATATATGTATATAATATATACATATATATATATATATATATATATATATATATATATATATATATATATATATATATAAGTCTCGCGAAAATTTTTTTTTTCGTCATTAGGACCTCTGAAACGGATTTGTGTCGTGGTCCGAGGTTCGAATTCCGCCATGACGCCTATCCCATTAGCGAATTTTTTCCCAAGGAAATTCGTAAAAGGAGGAAACGTTGATTTTTAATAATAATTAAATAAATGTATTTTAGCGAATTTCCTTTGGGAAAAAATTCGCTAATGGATAGGCGGTCATGGCGGAATTCGACCTCGGACCACGACACAAATCCGTTTCGCGAGATTTATATATATATATATAATAATATTATATATATATATATATATATATATATATATATATATATATATATATATATATATGTGGTTTAATTTCTTAAACTAAGTTAATTGAAATTATTCATACAAAAATCGACTCTTTTTAATAAATGCGCAACTAAAACGTAAATAGTATAAATAATGATAGTTTATACCTCCGGAAAAAAAATTGGCTGGTTTTATTGTCGTTAATAAACAAATTTCTGCAGCAGTAAAATATCACTTTACAGTCTAGTTGTGTGATTTGCTATTTATTGGTCCTTCACCCCTAGAAACGAAGTAGTTATCATCAAAATAATTTTTTATTAACGTTTAGAAGGATTTTACTTGGTTTTGCAATACCGGTACTTCTAATCTGCATATTACGATGTGACGAAAATCACCATAATCGTAATTTCTCCACAAACAATGAACAAAATAAGTGTTTTTAGGCGTTCTGGAATCCTTATACAAGCTGCATAAATTTCACAAGGTTAAGATGACGTTGCAGTTCCATTAAATATCAACAATAGGGTGGTAAACTATAAAAATATTCCATTTTTGGCATTTTAAGAGATTTATTAGTAATACTTTTGAAATTGTGAAGCAAATTTGTTAAAATTGGGACTCATTTTGTTGCTTTTTATGTTAGCTAACTGTACAAACCATAAAAAACTATAGCTCCCTATCTTACTTTTCATGGTATTTTAGAAAACCATTTTTTTTTTGTTTTTGTATGTTTAACGACTATTTTACACCTAAAACTGAGGTTGGAATTAAAACTTTTGACATTCTTTTATTAAAGCAATGTATCTAGTTTAAAAATATGTCCATATAATAAATTTTATTTAAATGCAACATCATCCAAAATGGCGCCGAAGTGAAATTAAATTTAAAAAAAATGTTTTTCATCATACCTCGGTTAAAAATTGTCCGATTTTGATGCGGTCTTCACTAATCTTCCTCATTTTTCATTCTTTAAAGAACAAAAAAAGTTCCTATACTAACTATTTAAAATTAAAAAGTTAGCATTACCAACTCTATGACAGGCGCGAAGCGCGCCCGAAAACGGATTTTTCTCGTCTGCTCATTATTACATTGATCCACGCCGAAACCGCATCCTTCTAGCTGTTATAGTTTCCGAGAAAGGTCTTGTCCTTCTTAGCTGGACCACCCTGTATATATCTATATATATATTATATATATATTATATATATATATATATATAATATATATATATATATATATATATATATATATATATATATATATATAATATAACAAATAAAAAGGAAAATACTAAAAGTATAACATAACAATCTTTTATAATAATAATAACTTACAGGAGGTGAAGCGAAGAGATTTAGAGGGGTTTTGAGAATTTTCGACATATGTCTTCTTCGGTCAGGTAAGGTTGGGAAGTCCCGAGTGACTGAAGGCAGAGCCGCCGCGTTGTATAGTTATAAATATACAGAAGGTTTGGTAGTGCTGGCATCTAGCGGATGAGATCATAACTAATGTTAGGTAGTCCGTGAGGTGGTGGTTCCAAGCGGCACTGAACTTAACTACTCAAACTCGCGCGGATTTAATGCAAAACTATGTGCCACGCACTCGGGAGTAGGATTGGGGATAATAAAGGAACGGAAAGGAAAATGACAATCGTTATGACAAATCTAGAAATAACACAAACTATAATAATGGTAGAAGTAAAAATAAAAATAATAGAAATAAAATATGCTTTAGTAAAAAAGAATGAAAACCAATGAGTGAATGTAGTAAAATAAAATAGGTTTATACAGCTAAATAATTATGTGCTAGTGAAAAAGGATGTGACAAGAGATTTAAAAAAAAAAAAAAAAAAAAAAAATAAAAATAATATATATATGTGAATAAATAAGGTAAACAAATAAAGTAAGAAGGTTAATATAAAAAGGCAAAAATTATCTTAAATTTATTCCTGGGGGGTTTTTAGATTTGGTCACCAACTGGTAGGCTTGCTCCATTTGTTTTCTGTCATGATCTGAGGTATTGGGGTGGAGGGTTTTCAGGATACGAACATTAAAGCACGCATCAAATGCTGTGTTGTGAGTAATTGCATGGTTGGCAACCGGGAGGTGAATGAGGTTATTGGTCACAGAGCTTCGGTGGTTGTTAATGCGGTAGTTGAGTGGTGTGCTGGTTTCACCAATATAGAAGGCATCGCATAGCTTACATTCTAAGACGTATACAACGTTGGCCGATTTACAGTTGGAGTTCGAATAAATAGGGTATGATACATTGGTAGATGGGCTGGTAAACACAGTTGACGGGTTCGTTAAGTTGCAGGTCAAACACCGGGCTTGTTGCATTTATGGGTGCCCAGGTTGGGTTTGGGTCCAATGTTCTGGTCAGGGTTGGTATGGACAACTAGGTTTCTTAGGTTAGGCGGTCTACGGAAGGATATAGAAGGTGCTTTGGGTAATAGATTTCTAGTGAGAGGAGAGCTATCAAGAATAGGAAGACCCGATCTGAGCACGGTATTGAGTTTATGTAGACCCGGGGTAAAAGTGGTTACTAAGTTTATAGGGGTGCTTAGATTAGGGTCTGAAGGCTCCCGAGGGTAATAAGGCTTGTTTAATTGCCTTTCTACAAGTGCCTCAGGGTAGCCTCTGGCTAAAAGAGCTTGTGAGAGGCCAGCGTTGAATCTATCCAGGTTCTCTTCGTTCGAACAAATTCTGCGACCTCTAGTTGCAAGTGAATAAGGGATAGCATTTTTAGTGTGAGATGGATGGCAGGATGAGTAGTGCAAATATTGTTGGTGATTAGTAGGCTTTATGTGAACAGATGTAGTGAAGGAGCCGTTTTCGATTTTAAGGTCACCATCAAGAAAAGTAGCAGAAGTTTTTGAATATGACCATGTGAATTTTACACTAAAACTAGAGTTCAATGAGTTTAAAAATAATAGCAATGAATCCAAATCATGTTGCCAGACCATAAAGATATCATCTATAAACCTGCGCCAGCATAGCGGCTTAAGATTTTGATTTTCAAGGAAAGATTCTTCTAGTTTACCCATAAAAAGGTTCGAGTATGAGGGTGCAAAGGTCGTTCCCATCGCGGTACCCGTCACTTGAAGATAAAAGCTGTCATTAAAGCGGAAGACATTTGACGTAAGTATTAGCTTAGCGAGTTGGACAAGAAATTCTGTGGAGGGGGATTGCGGATGAGGTCGCTGGTTTAAGTAGTACTCCATGGCTGCTAGGCCCTCATCATGAGGAATGAGGGAAGACCCTTCTGTCGAAGGGTCTTACCTTTGCTCCCACCCCTAAATTCAACCACTTTAATCTTGTTCAAGACACGCTCAAATTTGCTAGAAGCCTCCGATGGAAATTCTTTTGGAACAATAACCCTTCAAATTACACAAATAAAGTTCATAGCTCTCTCATAAAGTTTAAACCTTCTACCTCTCGAGACCCCCCTGCTCTCGACCCTAATCATCCTCTTGAATTATACATAAAACATGTTCTTAACCAGGTCACTGACCCTATTTTTCCAAACTCGCTGCCTCACCATCAAAACCTCTCTTTCGAAGAAGACAGGCAATAAATTCTCTTCGCTCAGACCCTGACATTATGGTACTTCCGCGGACAAGGGTCTACCACGGTTGTAATAGACCGAACAGATTATGACGCCGAAGCCCTTCGCCAACTCTCTTCAGCCTCGTACCAAAACTTCCTCAAGACACTACGCTAGACTACAACAAACAATAAAGAGTACATAAACAGTAAAGCTACTATAGAAAATCTATCTGAAGAAACTGTCTCACTACTTGTCCTACCTCACCACGTACCCCCATTTCTATCTTCCCCAAAATACATAAAACTGACAACCCCAAACAAGGACGACCCATCCTTGCTGGTTACGGTAGTAATACAGAACGGATCTCTGCTTATGTTGACTTTTTCCTGCAACCGATAGTTAAAGACCTACCATCATACACACGCGATACCTACGACTTCTTAACTTTTTACGATCTTTTCCTACCCTTCTTCCACCTGATGCTCTCCTAGTCACAATAGACGTTACAGCTCTTTACACCAATATTCCTCATGATGAGGGCCTAGCAGCCATGGAGTACTACTTAAACCAGCGACCTCATCCGCAATCCCCTCCACAGAATTTCTTGTCCAACTCGCTAAGCTAAATACTTACTTACGCAAAATGTCTTCCGCTTTAATGACAGCTTTCTATCTCAAGTGACGGGTACCGCGATGGGAACGACCTTTGCACCCTCATACTCGAACCTTTTTTATGGGTAAACTAGAAATAGTCTCCTTGAAAATCAAAAATTTAAGCCGCTATGCGGCGCAGGTTTATAGATGATATCTTTNAAGGGCTTCGGCGTCATAATCTGTTCGGTCTATTACAACCGTGGTAGACCCTTTGTCCGCTGGAAGTACCATAATGTCAGGGTCTGAGCGAAGAGAATTTATTGCCTGTCTTTCTTCGAAAGAGAGGTTTTGATGGTGAGGCAGCGAGTTTGGAAAAATAGGGTCAGTGACCTGGTTAAGAACATGTTTTATGTATAATTCAAGAGGATGATTAGGGTCGAGAGCAGGGGGGTCTCGAGAGGTAGAAGGTTTAAACTTTATGAGAGAGCTATGAACTTTATTTGTGTAATTTGAAGGGTTATTGTTCCAAAAGAATTTCCATCGGAGGCTTCTAGCAAATTTGAGCGTGTCTTGAACAAGATTAAAGTGGTTGAATTTAGGGGTGGGAGCAAAGGTAAGACCCTTCGACAGAACAGCTTTTTCAGATTCCGAGAGATTTTTTGAAGATAGATTGAGGACGTCATGTGTCTCTGCAATTTCGTCTGTGGTGGGAGGCGGAGGTTGAGGTGGACGTGGTGGCGGTTGAGGCTGGCGTTGAGGAAATATAGGTAGACCTGGTGGTGGCGGTGGTAAATTAAAGATGTCCGTAAGGCAAGGCTTGTCACCAATCAGAGGCGGTGGAGGGGCAGTCAGCACTGGGTGAAGAGGGAAAACATTTCCAGCTTTGAAGTGACTATTAATTAAGCAGTTTATTTTTTTGGAGTGCGTACGCTGGTGAGAGTCTTGTTCAGCAACAGCATCAGATAAGATAGATATAGCATCTCCTATAAATGAATCGTGAATGTTAAGAATTGTGCTAAGCAGTAATTTAAGTTCATTAAGATGTTGGTCAACAATAGTTTTATAGTGCTTGTAAACTATAGTTGTTAATCTGAGAGAAGTCTTATACTGAAAAAGATAAAGTTCGGATCTGATAGAGGGAGGGGTTCCGCTGATAGGAAATTTAACTGTGAGTCCGTTAGGTGGGATGCCGAGAGATAAACAAGTCTCTAGAAACAAAACATGACTTGCAAATCTAGCCACTTTGTACGCATGGTATCTAATGCTAATAAGAGTTGATTCAGGTGTTAGATGATAATTTGTTGCCATGGTCAAATAAATAAATGAATATAACAATAAGGTAAGAGTAAACAAGATAAATACTAATAGGAAATATTGTAATATAGAACCAGATTAGTAAAAAAGGCATATGAACAAGATAATGTAACATAAAAGTGACATGTGATTAAGACTACTACAAATATTGCATGTAAGAAATAGATAGATTAAATATATACTCAGATAGAAATTGTTTACCAGCCCATCTACCAATGTATCATACCCTATTTATTCGAACTCCAACTGTAAATCGGCCAACGTTGTATACGTCTTAGAATGTAAGCTATGCGATGCCTTCTATATTGGTGAAACCAGCACACCACTCAACTACCGCATTAACAACCACCGAAGCTCTGTGACCAATAACCTCATTCACCTCCCGGTTGCCAACCATGCAATTACTCACAACACAGCATTTGATGCGTGCTTTAATGTTCGTATCCTGAAAACCCTCCACCCCAATACCTCAGATCATGACAGAAAACAAATGGAGCAAGCCTACCAGTTGGTGACCAAATCTAAAAACCCCCCAGGAATAAATTTAAGATAATTTTTGCCCTTTTTTTATATTAACCTTCTTACTTTATTTGTTTACCTTTATTTATTCACTTTATTATATTTTTTTTTTTTTTTTTTTTTTTTTTTTTTATTTTATCTCTTGTCACATCCTCTTTCACTAGCACATAATTATTTAGCTGTAT
>JACMZG010001863.1:51592551-51797389 GCA_018340805.1 Microvelia longipes
GGTGGCGGTGGTAAATTAAAGATGTCCGTAAGGCAAGGCTTGTCACCAATCAGAGGCGGTGGAGGGGCAGTCAGCACTGGGTGAAGAGGGAAAACATTTCCAGCTTTGAAGTGACTATTAATTAAGCAGTTTATTTTTTTGGAGTGCGTACGCTGGTGAGAGTCTTGTTCAGCAACAGCATCAGATAAGATAGATATAGCATCTCCTATAAATGAATCGTGAATGTTAAGAATTGTGCTAAGCAGTAATTTAAGTTCATTAAGATGTTGGTCAACAATAGTTTTATAGTGCTTGTAAACTATAGTTGTTAATCTGAGAGAAGTCTTATACTGAAAAAGATAAAGTTCGGATCTGATAGAGGGAGGGGTTCCGCTGATAGGAAATTTAACTGTGAGTCCGTTAGGTGGGATGCCGAGAGATAAACAAGTCTCTAGAAACAAAACATGACTTGCAAATCTAGCCACTTTGTACGCATGGTATCTAATGCTAATAAGAGTTGATTCAGGTGTTAGATGATAATTTGTTGCCATGGTCAAATAAATAAATGAATATAACAATAAGGTAAGAGTAAACAAGATAAATACTAATAGGAAATATTGTAATATAGAACCAGATTAGTAAAAAAGGCATATGAACAAGATAATGTAACATAAAAGTGACATGTGATCAAGACTACTACGAATATTGCATGTAAGAAATAGATAGATTAAATATATACTCAGATAGAGATGAGATAACACGGTAAAATAAAAATAAAGCCTAAAAAAGTTAAAAGATAAGATAGTTATTATTAGAACAAGAAAAAATATTATTTACATAAAAATATTAATAAATATTAAAAAAAGTAATAAACATAAAATGGGTACAAAGGAAAGGAAAAAAAGAAGAAAAAAGTTTAAAGAGAAAGAATTAAAAAAAAAACAGATGGTGAAAAAAGATAGGTTAAAACAAAGGTAGGAATGTGCTGAATAATGATAACAAACGGAGCGATAAGAAAGATATACGTTAACTGCACAGCAGTAGATAATTACAAATGAAAAAGGAAAATACTAAAAGTATAACATAACAATTCTTTTTTAAATTATAATAATCTATTATATATATATATATATATATATATATAATATATATATATATATATATATATATATATATATATTATATATATATATATATATATATATATTATATATATAATATATTATATATATATATATATATACTATATATATATATATATATTATATTATATATATATATATATATATATATATATATAATATATATATATAAATATATTATATATATATATATATATATATATAAATATATATATATATAATATATATATATTATATATATATATATATATATATATATATATATATAATATATTGTATATATATATATATATATATTATATATATATATATATATATATATATATATAGTATATATATATATATTATATATATATATATATATATATTATATATATATATATATATATATATATTATATTAATATACGTATATATATTAAGTCTCGCGAAAATTTTTTTTCGTCATAAGGGACCTCTGAAACGGATTGTGTCGTGGTCTGAGGTCCGAATTCCGCCATGACGCCTATCCCATTAGGCGAATTTTCAAAGGAAATTCGCTAAAATTGGAGGAATCGTCTCAATTTTCTTGTGATACTTTTTAGCGAATTTCCTTTGAAAATTTCGCCTAATGGGATAGGCGTCATGGCGGAATTCGAACCTCGGACCACGGACACCAAAATCCGTTTCAGAGGACCCTAATGACAAAAAAATACTTTTGTGCGAAACTTTATATATATATATATATATATATATTATATATATATATATACATATATATATATATATATATATATATATATATATATATATATATATATATTATATATATATATATATATATATATATAATATATATATATATATATATATATATATATATATAATATATATATATATCTTACATATATATATATATATATAATTTCTTGTAAACACTCTATCTTCCGAACGGATTAATATTTTTTAAACTAAACTTGGTACAAAAATCAACCTTCAGGAGTACACGAACCCTATTAAAAACCAGGTTTTGACGTCATTAACCCGGTTTGCTGAGTCCAGCGAAATTTTCAAAAAATCAGCAAAATTCAGGGTTAATATTTTTTGCCACGAAAAAGGGCAAATATTTATGTTTTTTGAGACGCTAAATCGAATGAAACCGGTCCGAAGTCGATACGACCACTCTAAGTGACCTAAAAATCGAAAAAACCATTGAAATTAACCGAAAACCAAAATTTAGGTCGATAAAAAATAAATTTCGGTAGGGTGTCGTCTTTCTATGTAATNTATATTATTATTATACTGTTATGTATTGTATATGTATATTATATATATATATTATATATTATATATATATATATATATATATATATATGATATATATCTATATATATATATATATATATATATATATATATATATATATATATATATATATATATATATAATATATATATTATATATATATATATATATATATATATATATATATTATATATAATATATATATATATATATATATATAATATATATATATATATATATATATTATATATATATTATATATATATGTATTTCTAGGACACTTTCTTGTAACACTCTATCTTTTGAACGGATTAATATTTTTTAACCAACTTGGTACAAAAATCAACCTTCGGGAGGACACGAACCCTATTGAAAACCAGGTTTTTGTGACGTCATTAACCCGGTTTGCTGAGTCAACTAATTTTCAAAAATCAGCAAAATTCAGTGATATATTTTTTGCCGCAAAAAGGTCAATATTTATGTTTTTGAGACGCTGAATCGAATGAAACCGCGTCCGAAGTCGATACGACCACTCTAAGTGACCTAAAATCGAAAAAACCTTTGTAAATGACCAAAACCAAAATTAGGTCGATAAAAATAAATTTCGAGTAGGGTGTCGTTTTCTATGTAATTTTGGGCGCTGAATCGAATGA
The DNA here is from genome assembly GCA_018340805.1 of Microvelia longipes. NCBI lineage: Eukaryota > Metazoa > Arthropoda > Insecta > Hemiptera > Veliidae > Microvelia > Microvelia longipes. Next base: position 51,595,609 of record JACMZG010001863.1, read on the forward strand.
AACGGTCCGAACAATACGACCACTTTAAGTTACCAAAAGTCGAAAAAACCACAAAAATGATAGAAAACAAAATTACGGTCGTTGAAAATTAAATTTTGAGTAGGGTGTCGTTTTCAATGTTTTTTGGGCCTCTGAGGTGAATGCCAGTGGTTCCGAGTAATACGACCACTCAAATCAGGGTACCTGGGTTCACATCCTGGAAAGGGTCGATAATTTTGTATCGTTTTTTTTTTTAAATATAAGTTTACAACTAGAAAATAATTCTGGCGCGGTGGTCCGCATGTCGGGCGAATTTCCTTTGGATGCGAGCTTCAAACCAGAGTACCTGGTTTAAATCCTAGGTAGGACAATATTTTTTTATCGTTTTTTACCTAATATAGTTTACAAACTAAAATAATTCTGGCGCGGTGGTCCGCATGTGGGCGAATTCCTTATTTCGGGCGGATTAATATTTTTACCAAACTTGGTACAAAAATCAACTTAGGGAGGACACGAACCTATTGAAAACAGGAATTTCTTGTGACACGAACCAGGTTTTTTGTGACGTCATTAACCCGGTTTGCTGAGTCAGCGAAATTTTCACAAAAATTGGCAAAATTCAGGGTTATATTTTTTGCGCGAAAAAGGTTAATATTTATGTTTTTTGAGACGCTGAATCGAATGAAACCGATCCGAAGTCGATACATGCCATAGCGTGGTTCCGGTTCATGCTTTAGAACCTAAGCAGTTACTCAATTGTCAAGCACTGCTCGTAACTCATTTTGTCTGTATTTTCCAAAGGAAATGCGCTAACCTTTATAAGATAACTGACAAAGCATAAGATAAGTAACTAATCTTTAAACTAGTGCAAATAATAGTGCGTATTCTAATTTTAGAGGCATAGTTTTGTACAACAACTGGATGATTATGCGCATTTCTTTGAAAATACAGACAAAATGAGTTACGAGCAGTGCTTGACAATTGAGTAACTGCTTAGGTTCTAAAGCATGACCGGAACACGCAATGGGCATGGTTCTTGCATAGCAAGAAATGGGTTGTTTAGCACCCGGAAACACGCATTCTATGAAATTCGCCCGAAGCGGACCACCGCGCCGGAATTATTTATTTACTAGTTGGTTAAACTTATATAATGTTAAAAGCTCGGAAACACGCATCCAAAGGAAATTCGCCCGATGCGGACCACCGCGCCAGAATTATTTTAATCAATAAATAAATAAAGCGACAGTCTGTCCACAAAATGTAAAAATATATTTACAAAGCCGGCTTTCGACTGTTAACAGCCATCATCAGTGCCTTAGAGAAGCGAGGAAGGAAGAAAAATATACTCACTATATCATTTAAGACTGAGGTTGAAATCTGACTCGAGAAATAGTCAGAATGAAATAGTTTATTTATTTAATTACTACCTCCACTGTTTAGAATACATAAGTATTTTTTTATTTCTTTTGACTCTTGCGGGAATTTACATAATATTATAAATTAATAATATATACGAAATAACAAATACAATTTAAAAACACTACTACTACTATGTATAACTTGTATACATGCATATATTCAATAATTGAAATATTAATAAAAATAAATAAATAGCTAATAATAATAATAATAAATAATTAAAATATAAGAAAAATAAAAAAAATGTATAAGGCTGTTATAATATTTTTCTGTATCGATAAATGTAGACGAAATCGTTTAAAATAGTTACAAAACCATTTGATAAAATAACTAAAATTCAATAATTAACGTTTTTAATTGGTGTGTTATTTAAGAATTTGTAACTGTAAAAAGATTTGTATAGTATTTTTTGTTAGTTTTAGTTTAAAGCGGGTTTTGTCATTATTTCAATTAATAACATAATGACATTAATAACCTTTTTATGAATAACTAGAAAACTTTAAAAATTTTGTTCTGATATGAAGGGCAATCCGCAATAACAACAGACCTAGACATCTTGGAGTGTTCTATGGGAAAAAGCTTTCCCATAAACCCTATACCTGCTTTGGTTAAGTATGGCCGAGGCAAAGAGACTAATACTATTAGAGGGAGTACAGAACTCGATTAACACAGTGATAAGGGGTCTGGAAGTGAGACAGTTTCCATAGGTGCCGTAACTGTACTTACCCCTACTATAGTCTCCCTAGATACAGACTAGATACTCTCCCACCCCTCTACAACTCCTATTGTAGCATGCACTCTTCCAGCGGTGGACATTTTTCAGTGATGCCACATTAAACCACTTTATTCAACACTAACAATTAAAGAATACATGCAATAGATAATAATTAAAACTTATTTTAAATTCATTTTACTTGATTTAAAACAAAATAATCGAAAAGTAATGTAATATTTACATGAAATTGTAACTATTAGGAAAAATAAAAAAAATACGTCACCAATGTTCAGTTACGGCACCTAGCTACCCAAGGAATGAGAACAGCTGTTGTATTCTCCCTCTAAGTATTAGTCTCTTTGTCACCAATGTACCGTTACGGCACCTAGCTACCCAAGGAATGATAAGTGCTGTTGTATCCTCCCTCTAAGTATTAGTCTCTTTGGGCCGAAGGTACACGAGGGTACCCACCTACCTCACGACATAGTGACAATTTTGATTTTCACGCAGCGCTCTCTTGGAAAAAGAGTGCGTAAACACTTTCACTCCATCAGCGCCTTAACTCGTTATTATAATACGAGTATAATACTATAGGTACACCTCTATTGGAGTGAAACTAAATTTGAGGTCATTTTGGAGCATTAAACGTTCCTCGGGTTAAAAATTATCCGATCTGATACGGCAAGCCACCTGATTCTTTAGAAAAACCAAATAAGTCGATCTAGGGGTTAATTAAATCTTTGGGGCTCCACGGTCACGTTTTTGCGTAAACCACCTGTTGCACATATTGTCAGGTTCGGCTCCGAATTCCAACCTATTGATTATTTTGATTTGGTCAGGGCAATTAAATACCCTCTTTTATTAATTAAGAAATGAAATTAATACACTTAAATGTATTTAATTTGATACATTGAATTATCATAGTACCAAATTTAAAATTTATAAAAATAACGATTCGGACAATACTATTTGAACCATCTGACATCTCTAATGGTTGAAGCATTAAGGAAAAGCTAAATTAAAGTAAATGATACTTAGACGTCTTATAAGTGATATCGTTCTAGGATATCTCGCCTAACTAATAGAGGATATAATCAGGGAAATTAAGGCAATCCATTGAATGGATAGTCTTCTCAATCTAGCTATATGCTGCAGTTCTAGTTTAATCATCATTATTAGCTCTATTACATTGGCTAATATGAAGCTATGCTTACCTTGTAGTTAGGTCGTTATTTGTTGCTCTGTTTTACTACTGTTTTCTGTTGGTGAATGTTCATCCTATTAACTACGGTTTAAGTGATTTGTTCCTGTTTTTAATGACTTAAATATTAGAAACAGTACCGGGAATGATTTAAGGATCATAATCTGATCTATAGAAAAGAACGTGGTTAACCATTACATATATAATTTGATACTACCGTGTTTTGCAAAACATGAATAGTTTTGCACAATTATATTGTGTTAACCATTACCTTCGGGTCTCTTTCACCACATTCTACAACATTCTTCTATCTCGCACCTCCACTGTAAATTCTTCATCAAACCTCTTGGTATAGTGGATGAAATTTAAAAGGTTATTCCATATTCGAGACTTTATTTCCAAAATAGCAATGTGAATTATTTTTTTACTTTTCCTTATTTATACCGTTGGTAGTAGTAAAGTAATAGTAGTAGTAGTAGTAGTAGTAGTAGTAGTAATAGTGGGGAGTGGTGGCGACTACCAAGCAAGTAGGCCACGTTCTTGGGCCCTTTTTGCCAGCTCCCTAAGATAGTGTTATACTCCTTTTAATTTCAAGTGTTGGTACATTTCATCTAATCTAGACAAAAGAGCCGTCAAATTCTATGGTTCCTATCATGCTTTTTTATGGAATCATACATATTTTCACTGACTCATATAGTCTAGTGAAAACTAGAGGAAACACGTGCCCTCACTGTTAAACCAAACCCTTATACACTTTAAACTACTAGGCAGATACACTATAGAATCACTATAATGAATCTACTATGAGGGTCCTAAATTTTAACTATACCCAATTTCATTTAGGGCAAGGGATCTTTAACGAGTACCTGACAACGCACAGGCTCGAGACCTACGGCTTTACGTCTTTTCTGAAGGACGTGGTATGCAGAATTTTTATCCCTCTCATAATATACTATATTTTGAAGTTACGAATTAATATATACGAATATAATTTTTAAATTACTAATATACAACACACAGATACAAACTTTAAAAAACAAAATCGTTTATTGATATATAAAAATAGTTTATAATAAATAAATTCTTATTTTCTAGTATCACTTTTTAAATTCCTCAATTACTGTCAAAATTCACTCGAAATTTTTTTGAAGGGTGTACTGGAAGAAGGAGAGGTAGATACTTTATATTTTTTATATTATGGTGGTATCTAGTGATATTTTAATGTAAACGTCTGATCAAAACGTCTGATCAAAGCGTCTGATCAAAACTTCTGATCAAAGCATAATGATTAACAAATTTTTAGGTCTTTGTTAAAATAAATTTAAGTCTATGTTTGAGGGATGGGGGGGAGGGTGTGTGAGAAAAGTAAAGTAAAAATATTGAAAATTTGCATACAAAATGTTGTATTAAAAAAAAATTTTATTTTAAGATCTTCCCCTGCACCCTTCAATTTCAAATAATCTCAGTTTAACTTTGTTCAACAAACACTAACAACTAAATAACTTATTAATTTAAATTGTTTTATAGATTCTTAATTTTTATATTTACTTAAAATAAATTATTCTACGTAAGGAACTTGTTTTTAAGATGTTAAGGAAGTTGATAAACAATATTGGGACCTCTATGTTTAAATTATTAATTAGGTTCAAATAAAGAGGTGAAATATGGACTTATTTCTGCTACATACACTCATTAATTTACATTATTAGTAGACTACATAAATTAGAATTAAAAATAATCATAAGTTAATGTTATAGAACATTATTACACGTTCAATTAATATAAAGCTAATGATATAACTAAGTATAAACATAACTAATTTAAATTTCTTTTTTAAATTTCTTTATTGCTTGAGATGTATTACATAGAGATGATAGTGTGGCTAAATTTTAAATCTATAGGGAAAAGGTATACTTAGGACACTTAGGTTAGAACTAATCTTACTGAGACATAGTCCTATCAAACCTCTAGTCCAATGGTATTAAGATAAGCACTGACACCTCTATGTACTTCAAGCTCAAAGTGTTATTTGGGATTAATTTCTGGACTCATTTATAAAATTAAAACTTAATATGTTTATTAATAGAGGTGTGTTAAATTGTTATGTCAGTGAGATAACAAACAAATTCACAATTACTCAATGGGAGACAAATTCGTATCTTTGTCTCCTTAGGATGACTACTCCAGCAAACGACAAGACATGGACACTGACATCTCTGTACAGTCATATATTTTTATGTTTTCTTCGGGAAAATTGTTCGCTTTTCTTTAAATGGGCATAAGTTATCGCCGTAAGTTATAATTTATTTCGTATTGATCATCTACTTTTACAGTTTCAGCATTTTAGTTCTTCCAAAAGAGGGTACTCGTCAAATTTTTGTAGTCTAACATATTTTTGGTGTTGCTGATTGTTTTTGATGCTGATGGTGTTGATGTTGTGTTCTTTTAACTTTCGGCTCTAAACATTATTTTAGTAAAATTAACCTATTATTAATTTTAGTACAATGAACTTAAAGATATGAGATATGTTATTCCTTGTTAAGTGATTTTGGAAAGTTACGTCTAAGCAGGCTGAATGATCGTTTCGCTCGGGTCATATCTGAACTGCCGGTACAAATATTGGCCAGTTTTCCGGTGTCCGGACACTCGTATGGTTTGCAGCAATCCGCTGATGATGCGCACTGTAACAATAAATAAAAAATATTTACAATATAAAATAAAACGTTTGGTGTTTAAAATAAATTTGGTTTGGAGTACCTCGAAACTTTTCTTAACCTTATTAACTTCTTAACCTTAGGTCTTAAAAACGTCTGATACGGATAATTCTAGTAAAATATCATGGAATTTACATGCATATCACAGTATAAATGAGGATTAGTCCTCAAAGAATGGTTTAGCAAAAGTCCTGAAATGCAATGGTTATCAAGGAAATTAGAAGAAATCAATTTCTTAGGAACTATGATTGAATGTCACATTCAAAGGGTTTGCTGATCTTAAATTAGCTAAATGTATCCATTAAGTTATTTTTCTGACCAGCTTGTTGTCCCAAGTCCCATAAAAATACACAAATATAGAAACTACATTTTGATGCCTATTTTCAGTGCATGTTGTTCACTGAAACTAAAAACTAAGTACTGGGAGCGTTTTCCTCTTGGAATTGTTCTGATCTATGTTTTTTAATCTGAAGAGTTTTTAAGTTATTTGCCAGAAACTTTGAGTGTAATTTTAATTTCCTTGCTAAACGTTATTCACTAGAAAAGGTTCGTATTATTTTAAAGAAATGGATTCTTTGTTAGAATATCAAATAATCTAAATCTCAATGTAAATAATTTGAAATCGCTCTTGAAAATATTCTTAAAAACACGTGTTACTTGCGTCGTAAATTAAAAACAAACATATCGATGTTATCTTATAAATCCGAGCTTTTTAATTCGAGTGTTTTATTTACATTCGCTCCTTACGTATTTTTGAAAATTATTATTGTTAAAACTGCGTTATTTAATTATTAACTATTTTGGATGTGTTTGAACAACTTATACTTTGAAAAAACAAAAACAATTATGAATCTTCTAAAAAAAATAATTGTAGTGCGTAAGAGTAGGGTATCACTTTCAATATTTTGGGGGCTTGGGGTCAAATAAAACCGGTCCAAAGTTGAGAATATGCTAAAATGAAATGCGCTAAAATCAAAATAATTTTGAATGGTTTAGTGTGATCGAAAAGCGTAAATGATCAATATGATGGGTTTTAAAAATTTCAGAGATTGATTTTTATATTTCAGAGAGCACTTTAAAATTGAAATAAATTATTTTTTCAAACGATCTCAATACCTCATTATTCCTTCAGAAATGTGCAAAATTTTGATTTCTATTATTTATTAGTTATGGATACTTTGTCTCTATTGTTAATAAGGATAATATTTTATAACTAATTAAATTATCATCGGTTAAATAAAGTTTAAAATAGTATAGAAATTAATATTTAATAGTTATTTTTGTTAATAAAATTAAAATGAAACAGGTTCATTGTTTTAAAGAAGAAATAAAAAAAATCTGAATTCAGGTCATAAAAAACGTAAATTAGCTTCAAACGTTACTATTTGTTTTTTTAAGTTTTCCTCCTTTATTCAGTAAGTAAAAAGTAAAAGTGTTGTGTTTGCTTTAAGAATCCGTAACTGGAATTTCACTCTATAATAATTCTTTTCATGAGGAATTAAGAACCGACTGCTTTTTACAAAGTTGTCTGTTCTTATGCTATTGTCGTAGATTCTAGTTTGTTTTATGCTTGAGAGTTGAGAGTCGTATAAAAATCAATCTTCTATACGAAATTGCAAACATTCCTTAAACACTAAAAAAATCAAGGTGGGTTCAAATTTGGCACCGATAGAGGCAGGCCTATATATGATTAACTAAGGTGCCCAGTTCCGATTATCAGCATAGATTTAATTCTTATTTAATCATGCATATGTTTTTAATATGATAAAAATCGAAAAATAATCTTATTTATTTTCATGGTCCGATTGTAATAAATTTTCTTTACACCAGGCTAATATCTATGATATTCGTTTGATCCCTCATGTTAAGCTGCATTGAATATGGAGAGTACCTGCATAAGTGACCGCTAGGAATAAAACAGACGTTTATACAATCTGACAACAAGCGAAGCGAGTCTATTTGTCTATTATATATTTATCTATTTATATATTCTGTGGACAAGCGAAGCGATTTTTTATTGAATGAGGTTTAGCGTAGTGAATCCAATATATTGAGAAAATAATCGAGATTCCGAGACCTAACTTCTTTCATCGTTTGAGCTATATTTTTTAGAACAATTGGGTAAAAAATATTTCAAAACAAATCACACATTTTAACGAAAAATCTTTTTGTATTTAATATATAAGTTACTTACATAGGATCCTGGTTGCGTGCAAGCTTGAACACTGCCAACAGCCAAACCAGCCAAAATAACGACCAACAGAAAGCTTGCGAACTTCATGACTTTGACTTACTAACTCAGCGTATAATGTAATAACAAATAAATATACTTTTAAATTTAGCAAATTTTCTTTAAGTTTTGTTAAAGCTAAAATGTCACTTAAATGTTTCACAGCACTTGATAATTAATCGATAAATGGTGTTGGTTATAATTAACGTTTATAATTAATGTATTGATAGCTATTTCACAGTGTAATATAGCTGTCTCCCTCCAGCTTTATATACGTTGTTATCTGTTATTGTTTCCACTTCAGAGAACTTTAGTGTTTGTGAAGTGGCTGTTAATCAATAAAAGTCCAAACATAATACTTTTTACATGCTTTTTATGTTTTTTTTTATTATAACATATATGAAGTGATTGAATTTTAATCTTCAATGACAAATATTTGTATAAATAAATTTATTGATAAATTGAGATTTTTTGCGTCATGTCGTTTGGTTATTACATAAAGAATAGACAGATATACTAATTTTTTTTTATGTCGGCAGCACTGATTGACAGTTTGGCAAGTTTTCTAGTTGTTTAGTTTCGTTATGCTGTCTGATCCTTAACTATTCTACGTGCAAGTTTACAGCATGCTAGATTTGGTATGCTGTTTGAACCAAGGAACTCGTATAAAAGGGGAGAAACATTTCAGGTCTTCCCAATGTAAAAAAGTGTCGCCAACCCCCACCACTACTTCCTCGGGCACTCGTTGCACTACTAAACCTTCCTATCGCCCGGTTATAAAACATGTAGAATGAAAATTAGTTCTTTATTATTGTGTTGTGGTTATTTGTACTTATTTGTTTGAGATCATTAAGTTGTGACTCTTAAGAAAATAAAAAAAAAAATACTAGAATTAAAGTATGTTGACATTAAGCGTCTTAGGCCTTAAAAGGGAAAAACACAAACTTTATACGCTTCTTCAATACTTTTGAACTATTTATAGGACAAGTTGTCTCATGCTAAGGCCCAGCTATTTTCTTTAAAATCAGTGACGACTCTTTTTTTGCCTTTCTGCTCTCCCTGTGGTTTGAACCTGAAACCTTTCCCATGCAAGTTCTACTGCAAGTTCTGTATTCCCTTATTAACCAATCCATTTCTTGCTGAAGTTTCCAGTGTATGCTTTATAACCTAAGCATTAGCACCTCAACTTGTTGTACAAAATTTTAAAGAAATTGCGATAAAAATTAGCATAAAGCGAGGTTCAAATGAGAGTGGATTATGATGTACCATACATTGTTTAATCTATGGAATAAGTATGTTCATTTTCTTTGAAAAATCCAGAATAAATAAATAATAAGTTGTGTCGCTACTACTCAGGTAATAAAGCATATACTATGTAATACTGAAAAAAATAGGCAAGAAATAGATTTATTCATGTTTTGCGAAACTCGGTTGTATCAAAATGATTTAAGAAATAGAATGTTAAAAAGGAATTACCGCATTTTAAATAAAATTAGCCCTAGACCTCCGCGTCAGAGTTATTTCAAGAAACGTGATATTTGAAATTATTTTCTAGTTCGTTTGATTACATTTTTACTTTTATACAAACATAACTACCACTGCTGCATTAAATAAATATAAATAATAAAATATAAATAAGTGACATGGAGATAAGAGTGAAATTCGACTTCAATTGCTAGCGCGGAGGTCAGCAAACTAGGCGAATTTCCATTAAAACTTTCAGAAAAAATACTCACTTGTTTAAGGGTTACTGATCAGACTATAAACAAAAAAATCAAGCAATAAATGTATTGATGGGCAAAAGGTCGGACATTCCAAAGAAGTTAGCGGGGCTAGAGGGCCTTCGCGTTAAAATGCGTGATATGATATATTATGCATATCCAAATACAATATTTGAATATTGCTTGTTACATTGCTAAATGTAACAAGCAAAATGCAATGCTACATCTGGGAACTGTTCCATCATTCGACATTTGTTATCATTGATGGCTCGACATAATTCATATCCCACTAAGTATCTTTACGTCTAACTCATCAGGGCGCCGACAGAGCCTTAACTCACTCTGACCTTTAATTATTTCCGAAGAATATATTGTGAAGTAATTACCAGAGACGAGCGCGTGTTCTCTACCGCATCATGCATAGGAAATTAACAAGCAAAATGCAATGCTACATTGGGAACTGTTCCATCATTCGACATTTGTCATCATTGATGGCTCACATAATGTCATGTCCTACTCTGTTTCGTTACGTCTACTCATCTGGGCACCGACAAAGCCTGAACTCACTCTGACCTTCAATTATTTTGAAAAAATATAATGTGAAGTATTTACCAGAGACGAGCAATGCTCTCTTACCGCCATCATGCATGGCAAGCGCATTATCCTAGGTGTCTCTCGCACCTATTTTATTGTGTCAAATATTTATGTTTGCAAACTCGGTAGTATCAAATTATATATATCCAAAATAGTTTACGATAACTGTGTGTGTGTGTCGTTGAGCTATGCATGTGTTATGTGAAATACGTTTAAATGTAATTAACTGGTTTAATTAATGTAATCAAGTGCAGGTAATTAATTAACAGAAGTGAGGCTATTATCAATATGCCAGAAAACATGTCTATGTCCCCCCCCCCAAGAGATGTATTACTAGAGGAAGCATAACCTATTTCATTACATCAACTTGCTTGAAACTTCTTTTGGAACTCTCAGGAGCTTTGTGCAACCTTATTGCTACCTCCTCCTAGTTTTGTGTGTTAAGGTTATCATGATTTAATCGTTGTCTGCATAGGGCTGCATTTGTTTTGTAATATTTGATTATGAAAGGTGTTCGCGTTACTTCTCGATATTTCGAAATTCAAACGATAGGACTTTTCTAATAATAATATTTCTATGATATCCACCTAGTATTGTAATTGTATTTTTTCTTTCTAAGTAAGGTTTTTAAATTTATTTTTGTCTTATTTGTTTAATAGGCACTGAAGATGACCTCTTGTTAGGTCGAAAGCGCTCTGCTTTATTGTAAATAAATATCATAAACTGTGGAGAGACTTTTTATTCTTTCGTTCTAGTATTGTAAGTTTTCAAGCCGTGTTTATCAATTGAACTTGTGATAGGACGAAGTTTAAACGAAAAATTAAACAATATCAATTAATTACAGGTTAAACTTGATAAAAGTATATGTAACGAAATTTAAAATATTTCGCGTTGAGGTTTAATTATTCCATATCACCTTCGTTCCAAGACTAATGATATCAAAACGACCTCAGAAGTAACTTGAAAACGTGAATTTGTACTCCTAAAATATTTCCAAACTTTTACTTCATTTATTTACTATTTCAGGCGGCGCTGTCTCTACTTAAGTATAATTTAGTCCTAGTATAATAACTACGGCAAATAGCATTAATGATGTAATATTAATGACGATGAGATATAATGCTGTGAATCGTGGATAAATTGTTCTAATTCCAGAGATCTTTGTTATTTCAAGTGACAATGGGCATAGTACAAGACGATGGTACCTATTGTCATTGTTAGTCCTTGCAAATGAGAATTGACACTGTATTACATCCATTGTCAATGATCACATTCATTGCAAATGACAACGGACATAGTAGAAGACTATGGCGTCTATTGTCATTGCAAATGAGAATTGACACTGTATATGTAGCTGACATCCATTGTCATTGATCACATGCATTGCAAATGACAACTGACATAGTTGAAGATTATGGCATCTCTTGTCATTGTTAGTCATTGCAAGTGACAATTGACACTGTATATGTAGCTGACATCCATTGTCATTGATCACATTCATTGCAAATGACAACTGACATAGTAGAAGATAATGGCATCTCTTGTCATTGTTAGTCCTTGCAAGTGACAATTGACAATGTATATGTACCTGACATCCATTGTCATTAATCACATTCATTGCAAATGACAGTTGACATTGTAGAAGACAGTGGTATCTATTATTATTGCCAAAGATTTTATTTTAAGCAAATATTAATGAACATTTTAGAGGATGGTGATTTCAAAGATGCAGATTAAAATGTGCTGTTTAATACATATTCCATGTTTTGCTGTCGTATACCTTATTTTTTCAATTTACTCGGTGCTAATGGTATATTATTAACTTTATTGGAATCACACTTGTCTTCGCAATGGTCTTTCAGATCAACATGACAGTTTTAATTATTTATTATATGTTTTAACAACAACAAAAATACACCATAATTCTTCTTACAATTTAAAATACTGTTTTATACATTTTAAATTTTGAGTTATGCTATTCTTTCTAAAATATTTTGAATAGGATGTATTATATAAAATACATCTATCTCACACAACTCTATGAGAATGAAATATTCAAGCAGTAGACAAAAATCTCTCTACATATTTGTCCATAGAAGTCTGTTTTAAATGTTTCTGGACTGTGGAAGGGCTACAAAGCCGGTGGTTTTTGGATTTTCACACAACCCAAAGCAGATGTAACCAGCCAAAAAGCTTTTAAACTATTGTAATTTGGTACAAAGGGCTTGACTAAGTAGGGTGGATACATGTAACGCATTAAAACCTGAATTATGCCGTTTTTCATCCTTCTCTCTTGGCTATTTTCTCTCGCTGGCTGTAACAACTAAATTACCCCTCCATACTCAGCCTGCTTTTATGCAACGGTAAAAACAAGAGTACCCCCTCCCTCTCCCAACATGGTTACCAACCAGGCAGTGACACAACTGGTACCCATCCCTTTTATATTTCCAGTTACAAAATATTTTGCAATTCAAATTTTTTATAATTTTTTTTTCTGCAGTTGTACCCCAATTTTTTTATTTAGGAAAAAATATACATCCTTTTTTTTAATGGAGGTCAAAATTATAAACCATCTAGCCACAAAGAGGAATAAAACATTACTGCAATCTCGCGATGGCATTGGACTAACAAATCACTGAAAAATTCAATTCTGATACCTCTAGTGGTTTTTACATTTTACCTGTTTTATCCTCATCCGACAATATTGGAAATTGTAGAATTTTTAATGCTACACTCAAACTCAATTTTCCTTTGTAAACTGGACTGAATGAAAATGTCTAAATATGTATTTTCTGAGCCGCCTCCGTGGCCGAGGTCGTTAGGACGTTAGTCTTTACACTGACCTTTGACACTCACGGAGGTCTGGGGTTCGCATTCTAGGTTACGCTCTCAGTTTATAGAAGTTTATAGTTTAGATATATTATCGCCAACTTTAGAATACACTTCGAGCGTAACGGTTGCTACTACCACCCGGGGTGGTCCCCGCAGGGGTTATCCCTGATGAGCCGCAAGGCTGTAAACGGGCATTATTATTATTATTATTATCATTGTTATTGTGTATTTGCTGTGACCATATTTTTAAATGCCTTAATACATAGTGTGTATAACAATCAGTGTTCGATCCCGGACGGGACCTCTAGGATTTTCATGCGAGGGATGAAATTACCTTTCCTGTTCCGTCCTTCAAAAAGGATGTTAAGCCGGTGTTTCCGAGCCTGTGCGATGTCAGGTGTTCGTAAAAAAACTTCTTAACTGAAACAAACTTTCACCATAAGTGAAACCTACTTTAGGCAAAATTTAGACCCCCAATAGTAGTTAAAATAAAGTATATGTATGTTTTATAATATCAAAAGCAGGAAAGAGTATTCTAGCAGTAGGGCGCGTGCTGTTTCTAGTTGACGTTACAGAAACTTTTTGTAAAGCCTCAGCTATTTTGTGAATTAGAAGCAAAGTATCTGCACCAGGACTCATAAGGTAGAACACTATCTTTTTTATTAGGGGGTTAGCAAAAAAGGCCTAACAACATGCCCTACTTGCTATGTGATCTCACCTCTTCCTAATTACTATCTATTCTATCTAAATAGCATGTAATCAATAACTTAAAATCTGATAATGTTTACAACTAATTAAAACAACTAATTTAATTACAACCATTGTTGGAACCACCATAATGTGGGAAAGTTAGTTGTAAATATGATTTGAAATATCAATTTATTACAAATTCCAACCTAACCTTTCATTTTACCCATTATTGGTTGCAACCAGGTTTTATTTACTAATGCTTCTCTCTGTTTTCAAGAAGAAGTAAGAATCAAAAGGAAAATTGTACGTACTCTATTGTTTTACTTAGTGTTATGTTAATTACAACATACTAAAAACGTACTATGTATTTAGGCGAAACGTCTGTAGTATATAATGTAATCTGTTTTTGAAAGAACGTAATTTTTTTCTTTAACTATCGTAATATTCATCAAATTGACAGTCAAATAACTATTGTTGAAATAACGTACAAGCTATTATTCAGTGTGTTATCAATTCCCCGAAACTCCGCACTCGTATTAATAATCCAACTATTAGGCAATAAGGAACTAAGTGACGCATTTCATGCTTGATTTTATCGAATAATGTTGATAACTTCGATGTTAACTAATTACCATAACTTGAAAGCAAGCGGAAACCTAGGGTTTGAATATCAAGTGTCAGGTCATGTTTGAATTCAACTTTAAGTTTAAATGTCTTCTTTGTTAGACGTATTACATTGTAATGTAAATATACCTATTCACGCTTTCGGTTTAGATTTTTAACGTGACTTTATGTAATAAAAGAGGATGAAGTCTCTCCATAAAAATATATTTCTTTATAGCAAAGCGCTTTCAACTAACAAGAGGTCATCATCAGTGCTAGCCTAACAAACAAAATAATAATAATATCAGAAAAATAGAGAAAGCAAATAAAAAAAAGGAAAAAAATACAAACAAACACATAAACAAATTAAAAACACGAGTAAAAAAAAAAAAAATAATAAAACAAAATAACAAATAAATAAAGCGCCCACATCAGCGCCAATCAGTCTATCTTTGATATATGATCTCTAAGACTCATCTATCACCCTTTTCTTTATTCAATGGTATTATTTGTTAACTTTATTATTAATAATAAAGTAAATACTTTATTGTTATTTTTAATTTGTTTACTTGTTTGTTTATTTATTTTTCTTTTTTATTAGCTTTCTCTTATTTTTCTGATTTATTGTATTATTTTGTTTGTTAGGCTAGCTCTGATGATAACTCTCTTGTTAGGTTGAAACGCTTTTGCTATAAAGAAATTATTTTTGTGGAGAGACTTCTTTCTCTTTTATTAAGATGAACTCCATTAACGCCACCTTAGTTCTTTATTTGACTTTTTGTACTTCTTTTGGGTCCTTCATAGATATATTATAATTATAGAGGCTCTATAGGTTGAAAAAACATCGAAAAAGTAACCTGATCACCTTCGATTATCAATATAATCAAATTAACATTAAAAAAGTTCACACAGAGCCCAATAGAGCACCAAAAAGATGTTTTAGTCCTTTCAATGTATTGAGATAGGGTAATACATGGAGATATATACTAGAGGGGGCATAGCCTTTCTCAATGCATTGAGAGACCTGAAACATCGTTTTGGGGCTCTCAGGGGCTCTGTGTAACCTCATTAAAACCTACGTTAAGAGAGAGTTAAGGTGTGTCAAACACATTTTTTGTGTATTGATTTGTATTTTTAACCTCCTTCTATATAAGTTACTGTAATTTTATACTGATTATTTGCTTATATTTTTAGCGAAGGCAAGGTTTTTAAATAAGGATCTTTATTCAAGATCCTTGAGCAAAGGTGGTCAGGTTACTTTTTTTATGTTTAAAAATTCAACCTATAGGGCTCCTCTAGTAATAATACCTCTATGGGGTAATGTCTCTAGTAATACCAGTTGATAGTAATATCAGTAATTGGTTAGTCAAAACAACGTTAAATCTAAAAAATTGGTTGATTCTGTCGACAAATCATTTTGTCAACACATCGTTACATCGACACATTATTTGTTCACTCCCTCCTGTATTGTGTAGCATCATGTAAAATAAACTCTATATCATACTCATTATTGTATTTTATTCAATTTAGTAAATTGTGTATTTAAAACGATACGTTATCTATTATTCAATTTAGTAAATTAATCAATACATTGTCTAATATGATGTATTGGACTAATATTGTATCGTGGAATTCACCCAGCGGAAATACCCCTTGAAGGAGAAGAAGCACTAAGTCGATTTGCCATTTAATAAAGTGACACCGTTGACGATAAAGATATAGAGAAGAATCTATGGCAAAATAACAACAAACTGCACTTGCTTGGTACGAGCTGGCTATGCTTACAATGTTATAACGGACTTAAGCCCTTTGTAACAACTTTGTACTTACAAAGTTGAGCCTTAAATTATTTAATATTTATGAATTCTGATTTTAAATTCTCATTTACTTCTCATTTTAGATTTTTCATTTGCATCTGATTTTATTTTTTTAAATGTTGTTTTATTTTGAAATTTAGGAGGCTATTTGGCACTGATGACTATTGGGTATTTTTCGAAAACTAAGTAATTTAAGAAACAACTATTTAAGGTTTTTTTTTGTAATTTAATAGAGAAAATTCTGTCAAAAGTAAGCTCTCTCTGTACAGAAATAACGCTTCAGTGAGGAGCTTTAGTTAAAAATGGGACAGAATAGCACTAATAAGTAGTTTTATTTATATTACTTGACAAAAATGTTAAAAAGATCAGCAATCCGGGTAAATTAACGATAATTGTTGTGTAAGCTACTTGTTCTCTCATTATTATGAAATCTATCTTATGCTCATTCTGATAGTATGAGGAAACAATTTGTAAAAATAATAGCGCTACGAATGCACAACGAGGCAACTGAGTGCTGTTTTCATGCTAGGTCGAGTGTGGTTCTATAACCGCATGTGAACAGATCAATCTGAAGTGTTTGCATAAAGTGTTTTTGGAATCCTATCGTTTTGATAATGACACTTAAGGAATGTTTAATGAAGTGTTTTGTACTCCATTAAATGATGAGTCAGGGTCTTAATAGAATTTAATCTGGTGTTTAACATGGATTGATGGATTTTAGATTTGTTAATAAATGTTTCGTCATAATTTGAAAATAGATCGAATGTGGAAGAAATGAGGCTTGGAAAGACAAAGATCCAATAATAAATGTTAATTGTGAATGTAAACAAAAAAAGGGTACGGCGTGCCTCGGAACTTTTCCTCATCACATCGGATTCGCTAAGCTCACTCTCCCTACTTGAAACTCGCTTCGCTCGTCCTTAGAATATACAAGTCGTTCAATTTATACTGCAACAGGTTATCGGACTCGCTTCGCTCGTCCAGATACAAATGACATCCGTTTAACTTCCCGTGGTCACCTATCCAGGCACTGACCATGCTCGACTATGCTTAACTTTTATGATCCAACAAAAATCGTAGCTATACTTGTCGCATTAAAACGAAACTTAGTGAACTTATTTACTTAGTAAAGGTATACACCGATTCCGCACACAAAGTTCCGCGGTACCTTGGAACTTTTCATCATTACATCGGATTCGCTACGCTCATCTTCCTTGCTTCGGACTCGCTTCGCTAGTCTTCAGATAGTAAATGTATCCGTATCATTCTCAGCAGACACCCATACAGCACTGACCACGCTCAATGCTCCTTAATTTTTATGATCCAACAAAAATCATAGCTATACTTGTCGCGTTATAATGAAACGTAGTGTACTTATTTATTAAGTAAAGTTATACACTTGTACTAAATTTAAACTCAATTAAATAATTTTCTGATTTTTGCAATGTTTTAAAAACATACACAAGTCATTTGATAAAAAAGTAACTAATGCTGATAATGAGATGAATCTTGGCACATATATTAGTTTTATTCATAGCTACGTGCATGCCAAATACAACAAGTACGACAAATGCCCTTGATATACTTGCCGTATTGTAATGTAACTTAGTATACTTATTGTTTACATAAAGAGGTACACTTTTACCGAATTTTTTCAACACAATTAGACAGTGAAGAGTCCATGTATTCGTAATGACGGGAATATCTTTCCGTCATGACGCTGTCATCACGGTCATCAAGATCATGATAGACAGTTACAAGGTGTAAAAACCGAATGCAATAGGAGGTTATAACCTGACTGTTTATGAACGGCTAGTGACATCATTCCCTAGACTCTGTATAAAAGGCTTGCATTGAAATTCTCTTTCTCATTCCTGCAATGACGTCACTGCCGGAATATAACCTAACATGAAAAAATGATGACATTAATAAAAAACCCACCAATTGAATCTGACATTATTGACTCTATCAGCTTGAATCTTCGTACATTTATTTATTTAAAATAGGTATTATAGGCATTATTTTAAAATTTAGTTTGAAACTTAAATTCAGCCTAAGTAGTAGCTTGATTTTGTTGGTTGATTAAGACCGCTTGTCACTATGATTAGAAAAAGTTTTCATTATTTAATGGAATTTAAGATTTCTTATTAGATTTCAACCGTGGAATGACAAGATTTCAGAAAGACGAAGGTTTCCTCTGGGGATGGGAGGTAAAATTGATTAATCACCCAACTGACAAACTTGGATTACTTTAATTAAGTCAATCATAAGTTTTTTAATTTATTTATTGTAAAATTTAAAAGTTTTGAAATTTTAATAATTTATTTAAGTTCGCATTAAATTTTTTTTTTACTTTTTCTCATTTATACAGTTAGTATATAGGTAAAATGTTGTGTTTGCACTTAAAGACCGAATACGGGTTTTTATTTGAATTATATGATTCAGAAGTTTTAAAGATCTCCTGAGTAGTTTTCCATGCTCAAATAACGATCAAAGGGAGTCTGAAGTAGTGAAGATGAGCGTAGCGAATCCAATGTAGTAAAGATGAGCGTAGCAAATCCAATGTTGTAAAGATGAGCGTAGCAAATCCAATGTTGTAAAGATAAGCGTAGCGAATCCAATGTAGTGAAGATGAGCATAGCGAATGCAATAGCTGTATTGAGTAGCTGGTTAATAAATAGCGTTTCCAACTTGCGGTACATTAAACATATTCTGCGTAATTCTAATGAAAATAATATTAAATATTGACAAACTATTTAAACAAAATAATTATTTTATGATGTAGTAGTCATATAGGTATAAAAACACAAAATTTGAGCATTCGCCCGTAAATTAGGTCTTCTTCAGAAGTAGTTTTACTCCAAACTGAATCACATAACACAAAAAAAGAAACATTAGTTATATTAATCTAACAATAGCTAGCTAACTTCACCTACTTCTAAACTAAGATCTAGTTTTTGTTAATTTTTCGACTCTATTAATTTATTATAATATTTAAATTAAATTTGTTTCATAATTTTTTTTGTCTATTTTGCGTTAATTGTTGACTTTATTTTTTATAATATTAGATAATCTTCTTCTTCCTAAATTTTGTATTGTTAGCCCTCCTTTTTATTCAAACTAGATCTTTGTTTAGAAGTAGGTGTCGTTTTCCGATAGCGTACACAACTAGCTATTGTTAGATTAATAAAACTAATGTTTCTTTTTTATGTGTTATCTGATTCAGTTTGGAATAAAACAACTTCTGAAGAAGACCTAATTTACGGTTGAAAGCTCAAATATTGTGTTTTTATTCCTATCTGACCATTACCTCATAAAATTATCTTGTTCTAATGAAAATTATGATCGTCGTTCGGAATTAAGTAAAATGTTAAGTAATTCAAATGAAAATTATATGTAGATTAGAACACTGGGAAAGCTAAATTATGTAACGGAGGTTGACGTCATTTAACATTTTCTTGACTTTATGGTTTTGTTAATGGTGCTATCAATTTCCCTCAAGGAATAGGCTGCGTATCATCCCTAACATCTCAGCTCATGTTATGTTATGTTTCGATTTCAGAAAGCCTTTGTAAGTTATCGTGATAAATACACAAGGTTAGATTACAAAACTCAAACATAAATATAAATTATAATAACATAAATAAATACATAATTACTAATATGTATTTGAATGAGAATGTATTACAATAATTTATTTATTATTGTATTTTTTTATTTTTGAATGTTTGTGTTTCTTTGCTGTTTCTCTTTATTTTGCTGTTCTGATGTAATTTGTTTTTATTTTGTTTAATAACTTATTTGATGATAAGCACTGATGATGGCCTCATGTTAGGTTGAAAGCGCTTTGCCAATAAAGTATTATTTTTGTGGAGAGACTCTTGTCTTCGTTTCCTAGTTCTAACATGCATAGAGATATATACTAGAGGGGACATAGCCTATCTCAATACATTAAAAGGCCTGAAACATCGTATTGGGGCTCTCAGGGGATCTGTGTAACCTCATTGAAACCTCCTTCAAGAGTGAGTTAAGGTTATAATAAATCTATTGTTTTCGTCTTCCCACACATAGTTTGTGTTTTGATTTGAATTTTTAAGATTTTTCTATATAAGTTAGTGTAATTTTGTACTGACTATTTGATTACATTTTTAGCAAAGGTGGTCAGGTTACTTTTTCGCTGTTTAAAAATTCAACCAATAGGGCCCCTCTAGTTATAATATCTCTATGTTAACATGTTTTTTTATGTGAAAAGCGGCTACATTGTTGTTGTTTGATAATTTTTATTTGTTGTTAAATGGCATTTTGTCTTGTATCTATCTATTATTTTCATAGGCTAACCAGGTTGGAACAAGAAGTAGAGGTCCGTTTCCTTTACTAACTCCTCGCCAGAGGGTGCCAAATTTTAGCCAAGATCGGGCGGGACAAATCTGGCAAGCGGTGGGGTGAAATCCATTTTTATGCATCTCAAATGTAAAGAACGATTTTACTCTTGCAAAAATGTATTAATAAGTGATGTGAGTCAATTATAAATTACCAAAGCAATAATTATTACTTTACAGGCATGGTCCATGTACGAATTTCAAAGCATAAGCAAATAGAATTCATTATAACGTCAACACATCTACTCTAACTCACTGTGACTCTAAACTACGACAGCAAGATTGTTCACAAACCAAACATAAATTTTTAATAATATTAAATGATTAGAAAGTAAATTTCGTTTTTGAATATTAAAATTACTGTTTGTTAGCAATATAATATTACAAACGAAAAATGCTTGCACAATTTGTATTTTATAAAAAATTAATTAAAAATTTGTGATATCAGGTTATTTTAAGTTTGAGTGGAATTTTAAATTTAACAGCACAAAGGTGTCAATATCGGGTCTGTCCCGTGAAAATTGAGACGCAGGGTAACCCTACCCCCCACAGATATCGTCTAGGTCTTTTACCTTAGACACATACAAATATTATATATATATATATATATATATATTATATATATATATATATTATATATATATATATATATATATATATATATATATACCTCTGAAAAAAATTTGGCTGCATTCTTGGGTTCGACTCTTGCCATGACGCCTATTCCACTAGCAATTTTCTAAAGGAAATTTGCTAAAAGTGAAGGGCTTAAATATATTCTCATAGGCGTAATTTTCTGTTGAGTATCCTACAGACTTGATATCGAGCTTATGATGCTAAGTCAATTCAGATAAAAAAAATCCATGTATATGTATATCAGAATAACATTTTGCCTTGTGTATTAAGTTGATTTTTTTCTCTCGTTGGCTGTGCTTAATGTTGGCAGCTGTCTTGTCAACTGTCGACAGAAAGTTTTGATTTAATTTTATGTTTTATTTTATATTTCATTCTGACAATATAATTTAGTTCATCATCACTCTGTTCTCCTATATCATAACACTTAAGTTTATTTAACAACTAGTTTCTCTACGAACTGAAATTTTTCAAGATTTATTACTCGACCTTCATATCAAAACTATTATCTTTATCGGTTAAAGCTGTGGAATATTCCATGCCTGATATAAATAATTATGTAATGTTTAAAAGTATTTAAATATATTTTATTACCCTTGTCCCTAATAATACTGTCAATATGGTTTTAAACAAGATAAATTTGCTTTCAAGAATTCATATTTAAGTAAGAATTACTGACATTCCAATGACATAAAATATTATATTTGTAACAATTATAAAGAGAAAATTGATAACTGAGAGAATACTGATAACTGGGTACAGGTGGTTGTCGGATGTTCAGATTTGAGTGGGCACTTGCATTAATCTTAAGATTAAATTCAACATTCTAGAAAATGAATGTTCACTTAAATCTCCTTGCTATTTTTGTCTCTTTAGGTCATAACTCTATATGTTGAGTGGTACAATTCAATTTTGAGTTTATTCATGCTGCTGGGTTTTACTTTTCCTCATTTATGCCGTATGTTTATAGGAAAGTATTGCGTTTGCATGAAAATCCAAAACTAGGATGTCACTCTGAATTATCCGTTTCAGGGGGGTTTCAAGCCTCCTAAGTAGTTTTCACTAAGTTGTCTGTCTGCGTGTGTGTTTGTGTCTGTTATCATTGTTGCTACCAACGTAGGAGCAATGATATGCTTGAGAGTTGAACCTTGGTACAATTATCAATCTTTAGGTGTAGTTGTGCTGTCCAAAAATAATTGTATCACGTCATTTACCCGGAATAATGGCTCAAGAAATATTTTGGAATTGCAGAAAATCCCGTTGTTGCCGAGTAGCAATATGGGGGGGGGGAGTGGTAGTGACTACCAGGCTAGTAGGGCACATTGTTGGGCCCTTTATGACAGCTCCCTAAGATAGTGTTCTACTCCTTTTAATTTCAAGTGTAAGTATATTTCATCTTATATAGACAGAAGAGCCGTGAATTTCTATGGTTCTTCTCAGGCTTTTTTCAAGCAATCATACATATTTTCACTGATTCTTATAGTCTAGTGAAAACTAGGAAAAACACGTGCCCTCGCTGTTTAACCAAACCTCCATACACTTTAAACTACAAGGCAGACACGCTATAGTATATAATGAATCTACTATGAGGGTCCTAAATATTACCCATACCCTGTTTCATTTAGGGTAAGGGATCTTTAACGAGTACCTGACAACGCACAACCTCGAGACCACTGGCTTTACGTCCCTTCTGAAGGACGTGGTACGCAGAATTTTTAACCCTCTCATAAGAATCCCAGAGGCCCGTGCTGGAATTGAACCCATGACTAAATAAACCCGGAAGTTTAAAGTCCATTCATTCTGTGTATTGGCCGCGTACCTTAACCACTACACCACGGGTGACTCTCCGTTGTTGCCGAACAACAACGGGATTTGAATCATCAGGCCGTATTGAAACCGAACTTAGTCTACTTATTTATTACGAGATGAACAAATTTTAAAACGTGCTGAAAGTTTTTGGAATTTTTAGCTAAATCCTTATTTTCGCTTAATGACGTTTTATAAAAATTATTTTCCGGATAGCACAACTGAACCCAAAGATTGATTTTGGTACCAAGTTTTCATTTTCTAGCAAAAATACGCTAGGAGGTAAGATGACATCAGAAAACTTTGTGATGACCACTCAGGAGGTCATAAAAAACCTGAAAACACGCTTTTCCTATATACGTACGGTACAAATAAGGAAAATTTAAAATACTATATTCAAAGTCTAAAGTAAATGATTGGTTGGTTAAACTTTTTTTTTTTGTTTTTTATACTTTATTTTAGTCAATTTAAGAATCAGGTACCGCCGGTATTTGCAGTCGGATATAAATATCTTCGGATCGTATTCGGCTTAACGCTATCTTCAACAGGCGGGGCAACAACTTTATTAGTTGAGAGCTCGAATGTTGCCCGGTATGCTGAAGATGGCGTTATGTCGAAACCGGTCCAAAGATATTTATATCCAACAGCAAGTATTGACGGTAGCAGATTCTTCAATTGTTTCTTCAATTTGTGGTAAATATTATAACTTTTTAAATTTATTTTTAGTATTTTGTCATTTAAACAACGCTTAAAGTGAAATTAAAAAGAGAAGTGATATGTCATAGTGTTTATATTTTGCTTGATTCTACTCTATTGTACTGTACACCATGAAAAACTTAAACACAAATGTTCTATTCTGGTAAAAGTCTCTTTGTTTATTTCCTTATAATTATCAAAGTCGAGTAATAAATTTAATTTTATCTTATTGTTTCAGGTGTGTACTTACAAGGTTTATTACGTCATATAAAATGACGCAATACTAAGCCGACAGAGAGAGCTGACGTGTTAATATATCACGTTTCTTGGTAATGTTACTCTTAAAAATATATTTTAATTTAAGTTTTACTCTGGCAGAAATAGAACGGAAAAGTGATGAATAATAGTTATTTCACCATTTACTTACGAATTATAAATAATTGATGAACCGATGATAACTCAGTAATTCCTCAGTGGGTTCAAATTGATTTGATTTATCATTTGGCCAAAAATTAAATTAGGAATTTTCAAGTATAGTGTGTGTATTTATTTATATATATATATATATTATATATATATATATTTTATTATATATATATATATATATATATATATAATAATAATATAATAATAAAAATACGTTTAATTTATAGAATTAAAAAAACATGCAAATTAATATAAATTTGTATTATAGTTATTTACAATAATTTTATTATTAGAGCAACTATCTATTTTTTTACTGGAGAGAAAAAAAACATTTTTTTAGGCCGCAAAAGCTTGATCTTGTGTGCAGCTTAAGTTTTTTTTCTTGAGATTTCTATTTTATTTAAATAGTTTAGTTTTATTTAATAGCGTATTATGATCACTTTATTGTGTTTTTTTAATTCTTTATTGTATTATGGTTTAAAGTAATAAAAAATTGTTAGAAAATTATTTAGAAAATAAAAATAATGTATTTTTACACTAAAGATTAGTTATATTTTCCCCAATAAAAGAAAATGCAATAAATAAGAATAAAGAAATAGAGTAACAAATAATTAAATAAAAATAAGAAAAAATAAAAAAAACCGGAGGTGGTTTTAACCACACAATTATTTCGATTTTAAAATTTGTCAGCAATACATTTTAATTATATATTACATGTAAAAAATACACAGATAAAGCGACCTAAAATTAGTCATTAGTCACTCTGTAATAAAAGTTATGTATTAATAATTTATCAGTGAGCAATGTCTATAAAATAAAACAAAGGCATTGTTTGTGAACAGCTCTTCTTTCTAGATAATATTGTTCTTTCTAATTTTATTTCACTATTACCTAAATATCAACCTTGTACATATTCTGTAATATGTCATTTTATGCATTCCAAACATAAAACATATTTTTTCATTTTGTGTTATAAAAATTATTACTAGATTGATTGCACTAAAAAAGACTTAAATACTTGTAAAATTCTGCGCCTGTAAAAGTAGTTAAAAATTCCATTATACTTTATTGCTTAGTGCTATTATCTTTAATTACATGAATATCCTAATAGCTCGACATAACTTTAGTAGCATTAATGTTTCTTATCAGAAGATTACAACAATAGATTTTATTACTTCTGAGAAACGTTTTCTTTTAAAAGAATAAACATGAAAGTGTTTTCTTTGGCTGTAATTTAGACTTAAGAAAATTCTCGGTTGATATGAAAAGGTAAAATAAGTTTTCCTACTGTTGCTCCGACCGGTCACGTTTTCCAATAAAGTTTTTCTCCGTGTGTATTGTTGTTGTAGCGCTTAGTACACTAAGCGCTAAGTCTCGTTGGTTCAGGAACAAGTTGAGACAAAGTAATACCCCCAATACAAATCCAATAAACTTTCTGCCGGAGATAACACAAATAAAAGGGAGAAAATAGTTGATTCCTTACGACAGTAAATGAACTAATTTTGGACTTATATTTGTCTCTTGTCAGTTCGACGATGCTTTATTTTAATTTAAAAGAAATACTTTGTTTAACTTTAAACTCTTTGCTTTTTTTACTTTTCTTCATTTATACATTAAGTATAAATTAAGAAAAGTATTGCAATTGTTTCGAACATTGGAAATGACGCGTGTCAGGAAATTCACTGAGTTATTTACAATTTATCGGTATTAATTACGGAACCCTACGATTTTACTTGAGAATATGTTGAAGATGTAGTTCTTGTACTATTGAAGCATAAGAATTTAGTATTAGGAAAAATATTTAATAAAACATATGCATAAAAAAACAAAAACAACGTTGTTTCTTGATAATCTAAAAGAAAATCCTTTGATAATGGTTTCTGCTGCAGATTTTTCTTTGTTTTATGTATAACAAGACATGTTTGTCATGTAAAGAAGGCGATGAGATTGAGGGGTAAAGGAAAAACTGTTTCTGAGTTTCCACTACAGACGTCACCAGGAAAACCTCAGGTAAAAGAGAAAAATACCGCCGGAGACAAAAAGGAAACATACAAAGAGACAAAAAAAAAGAAGTGAAAATAAACAGTATAAAACAAAAGAGTTTTTAGGGGAGAGGGGGAGAAAATGAAAACAGAAGTGGGTGTAGCGAGAAATGTGAAACCTAAAAAAAATTTTTGAGGGTTAAAAATGGTAATAAAAAGCTCTGAGAACGTAATATCTTGGTCTTTTGATTTTTTTATTTTTACATGTTTAAGTCGTAGTGTTACCCTACTCATTTCCTTACACATTACCAGTGTATAAATTATGAAAACTAGAGGCCTTCCGCCTCATTGCCGCTCCGCAGCGTCGGTGCTGGGGGCTGCTTGGCGGCCACATGGTTGCTGTGTAAGTAGCATACTACCACGATATAAGCGAATTTTCAAATGGATTTGTGAAAAACTTTATTTGTATACATTATGTCACTTAACGACATTGTTTTGTTTGACATATACAGGGTGTTTCATATAAAGTGTCCACCAAAGAAGGAGGAACCTCCACTACAACACAGGAACATTAAAATTCTCCTTAATCCTTTTAAATCCGAAATTTTCTCAAGTGCCAAGTTTCACGTATAAACCCACTGAACCTCCTACCCAAGCCAGAATAATAACTCCTCACTAAATCTAGATAAAAATATCCCGTCTCTTAACATGAAAATACCCTATTTTATAAAAAAAAATATATATTACGGATAAAAAATAGTTGATGTTCTAGGTTATTTCCTCTTTCTGCTTCCATCTCCTTTTACCCTGATAACTTGTTATCTTTATAGAAGACAATATCCTGATAATGCACAGACAAGCATGTTTCTTTTCTTTAAAAAAATGGTAGTTTTTCCTACTTTTTCCTCTGACTCTTTTTAAGCTCTTCTTCAAAAATACATTTTTCCCATCGGAAAATCCTCTTGTCTTAAGTCACCGAAATTATAAAAAAAAAATCCATCAATTTTTTTGTTATAAACATTTTTTTACCTTATCAATCGACCAAAAAAGAGATAAGAAAATTCTTGTAGAAAATGTCAATAAACCTAACGTCTTCTTCATGTCAAAAAGTAATTGGTTCAATTTAAACTGAAAAGAAACTCTTTTTGTATTTTTTACCCTTTTAACTTTTTTACAAATCGTGTACTTCCTTCTACAAACAAAATTTACGTCTAATATTATATAATAACGTAAAATCAAAATAGAGAACATTAAAGAAAGATCTTCTCCACTTTCGAAACATCTAATAGTGTTTAAATACTTATCCATGCTTAGATTATTTGAAAAAATCAAACTCTAGATAGAATGGGACATGGACTATGAACTTGAATCAATTAACTTCGATAAACTAGACAAACAAATTAGTAATAATTCATGTATGGAATCTTTTAAAACCAAACTAGAACAGACATTTATTGAATTACATTTGAAAATTAAGTGACGTAAAAATTCTATGCCACTCAAGACTATTATGTTGACTAGTTGGATCCCCTAAGGTGTTCAACCCCAACTGTTCACACGAAATATTTTTTTCAACCAATTATTTTTACTTTGACTTTAAAATTTATGTAATTAAAATTTATTTTTAAGACCAAATTATTTGTTAATAAACAAATTTACGCAGCGTAAAAAAACCTAAATTGTTTTATATAGCTACTATTAATTATAGAATATAATATATTTTAATCTATCTCATATTTATTAAATTTATAACATAATGCATTTATTTCTTTGTTTAAAAGTAATTACAAAGATAAAATACTGTATGATATTTAATATGACAATTAAATACGTGTATATTTAGTTGTCGTGAATAAAGTATTATTTTCTTTGCTAATGAACCTGTGAAGGTTGACGTTTAGGTAATATTAATTATAATAATTTCATTATTATATGTAATAATTAGCTTCATTTGTTATTTAAAATGTTTAAGTTATATTTGAATTTTGCTTCTATAAAAATAAAGTATTAAAAATTAGGTAGGGGGTTGCTCGTTTTTTTATCTAACCTTATGACATTTATAAGATTTATACAATAAAAGGCATCTGGAGTATAGACTAAGCATAAAACATTTATATGCATAATTCAAATAATGACAATTGTAGTGTAGACTAAGCATAAAACATTTATATGCATAATTCAAATAATGACAATTGTAGTGTAGACTAAGCATAAAACATTTATAAATTTAATTTAAATAATGACAATTGTAGTGTAGACTAAGCATAAAACATTTATAAATTTAATATAAATAATGACAATTGTAGTGTAGATTAAGCATAAAACATTTATATGTTTAATACTAATAATGACCTTTGTAGTGTAGACTAAGCATAAAACATTTATATGATTAATACAAATAATGACATTTGTAGTTTAGACTAAGCATAAAACATTTAATTTTAATACAAATAATGACATTTGTTAGATAGCTTATGACATTTACAAATACAAATAATTATATTTGAATGGTAGACTAAGCATATATGGCAATTATAAGATTAATACAATAAGATGCATTTGGTGAGTGAACATAGCTGATAACATTTATAATGTAGTCATAGCTTGTCGACAATTTTTAAGTTTAATACAAATCAATACATTTAAACTGATAACGTATGTCATTTAGAAATGAAATAAAAATAGATACATAAAGAGTTTATGTATGTAATAAAATTATTAATATTTAAATTATTATTATTATTACATAAAGAGTTTATATTTTACAAACTATATAAAATTATAGAGTTTAAAATTATTTTTAGGAGGATTTGCAACACCCTTTGAATAATGAATTAACCTGCGGCGAACTTTTTGCGAATAAATTTAAAATTTCATAAAAGCAACGAGTGTAAGATTTATGTAAATTTATCCTCCTTTAGGAAATTTTTCAAAGAAAAATGAGCTTATTAGGTGGGGGTCATATTGAAGGTTGGGATTGGGGTGTCATTTTTGGAAGGGAGACTTACTGATCGAGAAAATATATTTGCATGTATGAGTTTTGTTTGCATGAAAATATATTTGCAAGATTTTTTGTTCCTAGACGTTTTTTTATGGGAAGAGATAACTTTTGAACATATGTCATTTGGTACTACCGAGTTTTGCTTAACATGAATAGTTGACACAATATTATTGTGTGAGAGACACCTAGGAAATGTAACAAGCAAAAGGCAATGTTACATTATATTGTGTCAACTATTCATGTTTTGCAAAACTCGGTAGTACCAAATGATATATGTTTAGGTTGCCATGCATGATGGTGGTAAGAGAGCGCTCGTCTCTGGTAAGTACTTCACATTATAATCGTCGAAATTTTAATTGAAGGTCAGATTTGAGGGCTCTCTCGGCTCCCCAACTGCTGCTTAACACTAATGTTAAGCAGCATCGAGCGAGATCAGTATCTGGATGGGTGACTGCTGCAAATAAAATATTTTTTTTTACTTTATGAGGAGGACAATCAGAGCAAGTCTAAAGGAGCTCTGAAATATAGAATCGGTGATTTCGTATTGTGAGGACTTGGAGCGAAGCGAGTCCGAATTTGCCAGGAAAAGCGTAGTGAATCCGATATAAAGATGTTCTGAGGTACCCCGTACCCGATTTTTTTGTATAAATTTACTGCCTGAATACTAATGTTTGGGTTAAGATAAAGGTTGATGGAGAGGTATCTTGATGTGAAAAGAGGCTAATATATAGGGTATAAGATAAGCGCATGCGTGTTTCCTTGATCCTTAGCTGAGGCAGGCGTTGCCTAATATATCCTTTTACCCTTTTCTTACCTATGCATGGCTTAAATCCTTTACTTTGACGAGACTCCTTCTTTACTGGTTTCTCTTACCTTCCATGAAGGTTTTCTCTTTGGAGCAGCTATAGAGGATCTCTCTAGTGTAAACAACATGCATTATTACACTTCACTTACCCTTCGTACTCGCGTTTTATCCAAATTAAACTTTATCTCGCTCTCTGTAGAACCACCGACTGACAACGCTCGCTTTATTAACCACTAGGGCCCTATAATTTATTCACGTATGATAATCGTATTAAGCTATTTTTGCTTTTAATAATTTAATTTGAATTTATAATTATGTATTCGTTTGAACAAAGAATGCAAATACGAATTATATAATAACAATCAAACTATACGCTCTCTATATTTTCAGTTATAACACGAAATTATTTTATAATATAATTCCTTATTAATAATAATTATCTCACATAATAATTTCTTTGTATGTCCAACCTGTTGGTCACTCGTTTTGTACTGACTGGATGTGGTCAGTACTGAGATAACTTATCACCAAATCTTTTAATTGTTGGAGTTTAACCATTTTTTATGTGGGTTTAATCGTAGGTAAAACAATTTTAAAATAAGCTAAAAAGTACTTTGAAAAAATTATAAGCTATAGGGTTTAAGTAATATAAAAATACAGGCTTTGAATATTATCAAGTTTAAATATAGGGTTTAAGTAAAAATATTAACCATTCTATACAATAACAAATTTATTTAAGTATTTTATATAAGATTTTTTTAAGGCGACTGTACAGTGTCTAGCTTATATGCTATAGCTTAGAATTTTTAAAGTACATTTTGCTAATTTTAGATATTTAAAAGGTACTTTGAAAAAATGCTTAGCTGTAGGCTTTAAATTAGACACTTTACAGCCGCCTTAAAAAACCTTTTATAAAATACCTAAATAAATTTGTTTTTGTTGACAATGGTTAATATTTTGGTCTGTAATTACATGACATAGAGTATATGTTAGTGTTATACATTAAAAATAATCCAAAACTAATATAAAATTATTGACCAAACTATTTAAACTAGATAGGTTAAATAGGGTCAGATAGGTAAAGAAAACACGAAGTTTAAGCTTTCGGCCGTAAATTAGGCCTTCATCAGAAATAGTTTTATAACTATTTCTGAGTTTTAGGCCCGTATTCAAAGACGTTTTCCTAACATTTCCTACATTTTCCTAACATTCTACTTTTTCCTAACATTTTCCTAACATTCTCCTAACACCTAACTTTTTCCTAACATTTCCTAACATTCTCCTAACATTTTCCTAACATTCTCCTACATTTCCTAACATTTTCCTAACACCTAACTTTTTCCTAACATTCTTCTAACTCCTAACATTCTCCTAACACTCACCTTAGGTTTAGGTAAGGGAAATGTTTTTAAGCCACGAAATTTAAATGATCGTTCCGTGTTTTAAAAGTCATTTAGAGGCTTCGCATGATTTATTTAGTAAGAACTAGGTAGTTAAGTCAAAAAGTGATACCATTGTAAATAACGTAATATATCGCAAAATATCAATGTTATTAACTTATTACCTGGATTTACGACACACTTTGTCGTATTAATAACTATCTACATAAATTTACATAATATAAGTTACTGTTAATCCACTTATCTTACTATATTAGGGAGTTTACCCTGAAATTCTTTAACACAATCAGATTTTTATTTTCTATGGTCTGTTTGTGGCGGGCTATCGATTCAAAGAGGAAATTCTGTTGGTCCGGTGTGAATAATTCAGCCATTATTATACCAAAAAAATTTTACACAAACAAAAATGAATTTGATGACAAAATACGAAAAACAAAATTGTGTAAATGATTTAGCAAAATGAAAACAGTGTTGCACTGATTAACAGGTCTTCATTTAGACACCTTTGGATTCGTAAACAATGTTGCACTGATTAACAGGTCTTCATTTAGACACCTTTGGATTCGTACAACCTGGTCCACGTTCAAACTTGAAACGCTTGATACTGCTTTATTTTTGAAAGCTGTTACAATAATTGAACATTGTGTTTTGTATTAACTCTACTGTTTACTGAAAACATATGTAAATAAAAGTTTCTAATATATTTAACATTCGCCAAAGGAAGGCCATTGTTGTTTATGACAAAGTGTGTCGTAAATCCAGGTAATAAGTTAATAACATTGATATTTTGCGATATATTACGTTACTTACAATGATATCACTTTTTGACTTAACTACCTTAGGTTCTTACTAAATAAAACCATGCAAAGCCTCTAAAAGACTTTTAAAACACGATAGGAGAATGTTAGGAAAATGTTAGGAAAATGTTAGGAAACGTCTTTGAATACGGGCCTTAAAATTATTTCTGATAAAGGCCTAATTTACGGCCGAAAGCTCAAACTTTGTGTTTTCTTTACCTATCTGACCACTTCCTCATAAAATTATCTAGTTTAAAAATAATCTGCATTTTATATAAACCTATTAATAGGTTTATATAAAATAAACCTGCAGCCTCCGTGGTCAAGTTTGTTAGACCGTTACTATTTATACTAATTTTTGACACCATAGAGGTCTGGGGTTCGCAGCCCAGGTTACACTCTCAGTTTATATATAAGATTTCGTCAAATAATTCATAGCCAACTTTAGATTATAATTTGAACTTAATGTTTGCCACAACCATGAGGTTGTTCCCGCTAGGGTTATCCCTGATGTGCCACAAGGCTCTAAAAGTGCATTATTATTATATTTTATCATTCTACAGGTCGATTTTATTAATCTGTAATTTTTAAATAAACCTGAAAATGTAATTTCTATAAATTCATTTTTTTTAATAATGTTTTTTCCCAAACGTGGATAAATCTTTATATAGAAGTGAATAAAAACTTTTCCCGTACTGTGTCTCAAAAAGTTTTACAGACTGATATATTTGACTGGCAAAAGTTATTTTCCTAGTAAAGTCAAATGGACTAAACTTTACTTGGGTAACCAATGATAAAAATTCCTCGAAAGTTACAGATACGAGTTTACTTTTAGTATACTTAGAAATAAACTTTTTTTATGTTAAGTTTAAAAAAAGTTAAAAAAATAGATCTGCAAAATAGCAGGTAACAAGTAGATGTATATATTTTTTTAAATTTATTAAAACAAGGTGAAGTTGATGACGTTGAGGTTTTCGTTAAAAAGATATAACTATATCTTTACAGTACAAATATTTAAAAAACAAATTGAATAATAGAGTCATAAAAGATTAATTATATTGTTATTCATATATTTTAACTTATTTATTTATTTAGTAAGCCGTTATATTCTAGATATTGTTTTAAACAAGTTTTTTATTTGTACAAAAGTAAACAATTTCTTTATTTGTACAAAATTAAACAAGTTCTTTATTAGTACAAAACTAAACAAGTTATATATTGTTAGTTATATATGTATATAGTTATATATAAGTTATATATTATAGTTATGTAGTTATATATAGTTATATATATATATATATATTATATATATATATATATATATATATATATATATATATTTATATATACATACATATACATACTTATAAAGATACAAATATACATCAACACTTAAAAAGTGAAGAATTGAACAATATACGATGATCAGCTATACCAATAAGCGCTTGAAAACGAAGAGGTTTAGAGCTATGTAAACTAAAGCTGAAAAATGAATTCAAAGATACAGACGTCGATTGATTATATGCACAGACCCGTTGGTCGGAGCATATTATCAATTGATAAAATGGATCCTTTCTGCAAGGTTAGAACAGACCCTTACACAGTCGCGAGGCGAGAGACTCGCCACCACTCGGTTTGAAGACTATATATATATATATATATATTATAATATTATATATAATATATATATATATATATATATAACTTAATTACTTTAAACTTGGAGTATCGTAATTTTAAAATGTTTGCAATTTTAGTGATAATTTGATCGATTAAGAAAGTATCTAGATTTAAATTTAAAAAAATAAAACAAAAATTAAAAATTTAGAAGTTTTTAAGTTGTTTTCAAAAAAACATAAAAACTGAACAATAAGAAAAAAATATACCTACCGTCACAGAATAAATAAGAAAAATATTTAAAGTTTTAAAGGTATAACAAGACAGGGCCAATTTTCCGAGCAAAAAGTTTAACCATAAAAAACATAAAGACTTTTCCATCTATCTTGACTAAAAAAAAATTGCAGAGGAAAAAAGTCATCTGACAAAAAATGACAACCATCTTGCGGTCACAGGGGAGGTTTAAATATCTCTGGTTTCATGACACAAAGAAAAGAACATAATGAGAGAAAAAAATATAACTAGAAAAGAAAAAAAAGAAAAAACTACACAACCAAAGGGAGATATAATACTCTGACCTCTTATTTTGACTTTTCAACATTTCTCTCTTTTTAAATTTTAAAAAGAAAATTTTATATTTAACTTTTATTTAAATAACTTATGTACGTGATATTTTTATTTAAATTTATTTCTTGTGCTATCTATTATATTTGTATAAAATAAGAACATTTCATCTTGAAAGATAAATTTAAATTTTAGAATAAAATTTTGTTGTTTGAATTTTCTAAATTGTTTTGAGTTTATCGTTTAGAATTTATTAGACTATGATTGAAGGAAAATACAACATTAAGAATGCATTACATTTTTGTATAAAATTTAATCTTGATTTTGGCTCTCACGTTAAGAGTAGGATTAGATAGAATAATTAAAGAGAAGATTATCTGTTTCTATCTGCCTCCGCCTACTGGACTTTGGCACCGGAGGTCCGGGGTTCACACCCCGGGTATGCTGTCAGTTTTTATAAATAGAATTTGATGTAAAAAGATATCGCCAACTTTAGCTTTACCTTGAGCATAGTAGATTTTATGGCCGTCATCTTGGTTTCCGCCATATTGGATTCAACTTTGAAATCTTAAATTGGAAGGTATATTTTTTATGGTAAATTTGGGTTCTATAAGTCAAAACTAAACTGCTTTCCTCTTGATGTTTTTCGCTAAACATCAAGAGATATATCGTTCGTATGGCGAACGATAACTCTCGAAGGCGTTCTCAAATTGAAACGAAACTTTGCAAATCGCGAGATGTTGAGGAGGTTACGAGGCCTATTGTTTATAAAAACATTATGACGTCATCAATCAAAGTTATGACGTCATGAAAAAAAAAAAATTTGAAACTTGAAATGGCTTTAAAACAAGGTATTCAGTATTTAGGTAGACGGCTAGCTGAATCGATTAAGACCAATTTCAGCTCAATCGAATCAACACAAATGGCGCAATCGGTATACATATATATATATATATATATAATCTTGTATACATATATAGGTCTAGGTCAAAGACTCGTACGATATCTGTTGGGTTCAGTAGTGTTGGAGGGAGGGGATATAGTATAGAAAGGAGACCTCTACCTTTTGCTCCATCATGGTAAGCCTACTGTCCCAGAGAGACAGGGCAAAAATGGCTTCCACTGAACCACGCCGAGCTAAGCAGACCCGTAAAGAGGAAGAACATCGAAGTAGTGTTAATATGGTCGAATTCATTCTAAAACGAATGCGACCAGTTTCAGCTCAATCGGACAATCCTAAGTGACGCAAACGGTATTTTTATTTTAAATAATCATAAATATATTTTTTTCAACCTTAAGATTTTACTCAAATAAACAATTTGTTTACGAAAAAACTTGACTTACACTTGATAGACAACACGATTTTTTCGCTCAATTTTTTTTATCCGGTCCGCCATATTGGCTGCCATTTTGAAAATATTTTTCGGAATATTACCAAAAACTATACTATTAAAGATGGACCTCTACCTCTTGCTCCATCCTGGTAAGCCTGCTGTCCCAGAGAGACAGGACAAAAATGGCTTCCACTAAACCACGCCGAGCAAAGCAGGCCCGTAAAGCGGAAGAACCTCGAAGTAGTATTTATATGGTCCAAGTCATTCTAAAACGATTGCGACCGGTTTCAGCTCAATCAGACAATCCTAAGATAGATGGTTCACTCCCGAGTGTAGTAGGAACACTCAATTGACAAGTTTGTGTTTATGATTTAAGTTGGGGGCCTCATCACTAGAGTCTTGAATAGCGCTAGTAGTAAAAATATATTTGCTCTATTCTCTACCAGATTGTGCTGTAGTATGTTTTTAAAAACAAACAGTTGCCAATCGTTTAGTAAAATAAAATAAAAGTAAACAAAAATCTATGGATGTTGTAGTATTCGCGATGTATTTTTGTTATAAAACTTGGGGGCCTCATCACGCGAAGCAGCACCATCGTTTTCTTAAAAAAATAACAATAATTCATTTTTAGTTTTTTAGACTTAACATTTAAATTTGCTATCTGAGTATAACATCTCGGGTTGGCGCAAACGGATAAGTAAAGGAAACAAACAAAAATTGAAACTCTGACATTAGAGGTTTAAATCCAAGGGGGACAACAGAATGGGTGAAGTAAGAGTGAGAAATTAATTTTTTTCACTTTTTACCAATTTATACGAAATTCTTATAGAGCTTCTTGGGATCACTCATCCATCGACTCCTCATCATTCTAGCGCTGAAAAGCGGATGGAAAGACTTGATTACCCTCAACAGCTCGTTGTTTGGTTGAATAAAAATAAATAAATAAAATGTCAGAAATAAAAATATGTGACATTTCACGCTGTCACCACTAGACTGTACTACTTGAGCCTCCTGCATCCCATCAACTATTTTTTTTAAATCTTTGAGTGAGCTATCTATGTTAATATTGTTTATCTATGATCCTAAGTGACGGAAACGGTATTTTTATTTAAAAACAAAAATCATGAATATATTTTTTGTTTATAATGCTTGTTATATACGACACACGGCTAAAATCAATTGACACCCCGCCAAAAATCTGTGAGGAAAGAATTCTATTGGCTCAGACCGACTCCGCTTTTTCCCCCTTCACTTTATGCCAACCTCGGAATAAAAAAATACCTTTTTCGTAAATAAAATCATAAAAAGGCTACACTGGTTGTAAATATTTGTAACCTCGCGTCGCTTTTATTTCCCTCATTGTGCTATATTTATCTGTTCGAGTTCGTTTTCGTTCCATTCCAATCTGTTTAATTCATCCAATTATTGCAGAGTTGTAATATGATTTGAGTGCCTATATTTGACGCATGGACATTGATGTATTCTTCAAGCATTTCTTGCTATTAGAGTACAGCGCAGGGTCTGGGGTCTGTCAACCAAAAGACAGCATTTTTTTCGAAAATGCCAATGTCTTTCAAGAGATGACATTCTTGACTTTTTTAAGTCATGAATGCATATTGTGTCATATTATTTTTATAATATGAAACAATACGCATTCAATTATACAAACATAACACAAAAAAAGCAGTTTATTTTGGAAAAGTAATTATGCTGACGATTTATTAAATCGTCAAACTTTATCATAGAACTTATGATCCATTGCATTACGTAATCAAAAACTTAACTTCACTTAATTCATACTTCCCGAACAAATTTAATGCAACACTTAGGTAAATTTATAATTTATAAAAGGTAATTTATGATTTTTTTTGCCGAAATGCTGCCAAACTATTAGGTTTAGCGAAAAACATCAAGAGCAAAGCAGTTTAGTTTTGACTTATAGAACCCAAATTTACCATCAAAAATATACCTTCCAATTTAAGATTTCAAAGTTGAATCCAATATGGCGGAAACCAAGATACGGAAAGATAGTTTTTTTTAAATTGATTAAGATCCCTGCATACCGCATCCGGATATCTCAATCAGGACCCGAGATATTAAGGCGTTTCCGAACTTTTGACACACCCTGTATATAAAGTGATTGAAACCTATTTTTTCTTAGACTCAGAAAAAGCTTTTGGTCTCATTCCTGAGTCCAACTCCCGGCATAGAGGCAAAAAGTAACTCAAGACTATAAGTATAACATTACATGTAAACTAAATATAACACTTATTAATTTTTTAGTATTTATGCACCTACAATATTATATTGGTAATAATTACTTATTTACAATTTTAAAATTGCAATGAAATCTCATTTGCATGACCTTCAATATAACAATAATATCTCATTTGCCGACCTAAAGTCAATTAGCTGTCTCGTTATCGCCATTATTCTAAACTATGCGCTTCAAATTGACGATTTTTCGCTGTCTCGCTTTAAGCCAAATTATTTAATTACACACAGTATTTCTATTTTATCAAAATAGATTGTCATGTCTTATTTCTGACGAAGTAATTACGTTTTAGCGAATTTCATTAGGAAAAGTTCGCTAATGGGATAGGTATCATGGCGGAAGTCGAACCTCGGACTACGACACAAACCAGAGGTCCCTAATGACGAAAACATACGTTTTGCGTAATATATAATATATATAATATATAATATATATATATATATATATATAATAAATATATATATATATAAATATATATATATAATATATAATATAATATATATATATATAATATATATATATATATATAAGTAAACAAAAATTTATAAATTATACTATATTAACATGTAGTACAATAAATGTTAAACTAAAATATTGTAATTAAAGGATCCGAATTAAAATAAGTTTTATTTAAAACTCCGTAATGCGAGACAAATGCAAGTTCTCCGTGTAGGATAAAGAATTGTAGACTTATTTTTTTTCTCTTGTTAAATCTAATACATTGTAGACCATCAATATATTTAACAATATATCACGCCCAGATGTGTGCTATAAGGGGAATGAGGAGTTCGGGAAACAAAACGATCTGCAAGAAAAAGGGTCGGACAAGGCCTCTGGAACAAATTACTTTAATTTAAACATAACCCCGTACTTTCCATCACTGGGCTTAGATTGCAGGAAAACCCTCCCCCCTAAGAACAAATTCCATTTTTTACACATTTGAATTCTGAATTGGTATACATTTTTTAAAAAATAAATTTAAAACTTGAGAGAAAGAATGAGAGTTTATAAAATATTAAAGCAATGTTATATTTTAAAATAATTAATAATAAGTGAATTATATATATATATATATATATATAATAATATATATATTATATATATTATATATGGACTTCCCAATAGTAGTACAATAGTAGTTCCCAGTGTATTTATACTAAAAAGTTGAAACTTAATACAAAAATCAGCCTATAGATGTTAAAGTTGTGCTGTTTGAAAAATATTTTTTTATGATTTCACTAACTCGGAATAATGACATTGAAAAAATTTTGAAATATCATAAAATCCGAAAAATTTTGATCATTTTCAGTTTTGGCACGCTGGTATACGTGTATAAGAATAACATGTGTGCTAAGTTTCATATCATTATTATCATTAGTTCAGTTGTTATCAAATAACTTGTTTAGGTATTTAAAAAAAATCGTCTAAACAAGTGCGCATGCATCTGATAAATCTATTAGTTCTATGACATCCTTTAACGCATCCAATAACAACATACGACCAAACAAGAACGCATACATCTGTTAAATCTATGACATCTTTTATCGCACCTAAAAACATCATACAACCTAACAATTACACATACATCTGTTAAATCTATATGGCATCCTTTATCGCACCCAAAAACATCATACAACCTTACAATTACCCATACATCTGTTAAATCTATCACTTCTATGACATCCTTTAACGCATCCAATAACACCCTAAGAAAAACAAAAACAACACAAAGTTACTTTTTGATTGAAATAATTAATTAAACATTTAACCATGTTTAATTAACCAAGGCAAATTAAATTTCTTGAAAGGCAAAAGTTGTCTGTTCATTTTAGTAATAAAAAATGTATGTATTTTATATATATCTCTGTGTGTCTTTTATGTATTATTAAATTTAAGGCTTGTATGAAAATATCAAATACATTTTTGATGCATCTGATATATTTTATGTCTCAGTAAGTTGTTTAAATTAATTATAAATTGCCATAATAGCGATGCATTTTTAACATAATTTAAGCTACAAGATATGGATAAATTTTCTCTATGGTATCGCTTTTAATTGCTTTTGGTGGTTTACCCTATGAAAGATTTACAGTGCTCGGAACATTGATTATTGTGTCAGGGGAAGGGCTTCTAAACCTGCTAAGGCTCGCACAGGCTCTCTATCACAGACACACACTTGCATTCTCTCTTATATTGTATACCATATTTACTTAAAAAATGGATTCTTTTCAAAAGGTAATTAAAATATTTTTTATCATATACAATTTGATAAATGAGCGTTATAAACGTAGTGATC
Organism: Microvelia longipes; assembly: GCA_018340805.1. NCBI lineage: Eukaryota > Metazoa > Arthropoda > Insecta > Hemiptera > Veliidae > Microvelia > Microvelia longipes. Next base: position 51,636,135 of record JACMZG010001863.1, read on the forward strand.
TACGAAAAACTACATTATCAGTTTTAGGTGTTTTCAAAATCTTTTTCAAGTGGTTTTCAAAAAAATGTCTGTTTGCGTGTGTGTGTCAGGTACTATCGTAGTCCCTAGTATGCTTAATGTAATGAGGTGAATTAGTACAAAAAATAATTTTTGGTCAAGTAGTACTATAAATATTGCTCTATGACGTCATTAATTATTAAAAAAAAATCGAAAATGTATAAAATTCAGAAATTTTCTGCGTTTATTAGAAATTTGAAAATCATGTTTCATGAGTAATTTTCAGCTTAGTTTAATTTTATATAATTTGATACTACCGAGTTTTGCAAAACATTAATTGATTGCTGACACAATATAATTGTGGTAGAGACACCTAGGAAATGTAGCAAGCAAAATGCAATAATATGAAGTTCTGAGTGAGGTCAGGCTGTATAAGCCCTGATGAGTTAGACATAACGAAACAGAGTGGGACACGGCGTAATGTCGAGCCATCAATGATGACGAATGTCGAATGATGACACTTCCCAGATGAAGCATTGCCTTTTGCTTGTTACATTTCCTAGGTATCTCTCGCACAGTTATATTAGGTGAATTTTATAATATGGCCTTTATAAGTTTTTTTTTAAATTAAAAATTAAATTAATATATAATAAAATATTTTAAATTATACCAAATCGTGTGCGCGCTATTTGAGCCAAACTAACTGAATCTTAATAAAAATTTCCTAAAACTAGACAGTAAAGAGATATATATCAATAAATAATGCATTAAAAAAATTATACTAATAATAATGAATAAATAAAACTAAATATTAAATTGTAAGTAAATTATTTTGTGTAGTTTATTGGACAATAAATATTATTGATGATTTAACTGAATAACAAATAATAACTATTTATTTTAACCTTCCCTCAGGAGGAACCACAGCTCAATGCTGATTTGCATGGATGCTTTGAAAAAAGTATATGTAAATTTTAATTAGTAAAAAATAAATTTGCAATGAATGGTGATATGATATGAATGCATTCAATCGCTATCTAGCGGCATAAATGCCAACTATAATCTAAGTAAATTCAATTTTCAACCAACCTTTATAACCAGAACATCCACATTTTATTGCTGATAACAGAATAAAGTTACAAATCCTAATTACAGTATCGTCTACAAAAATTGTTATTATAAGAAATTGTCTCAAGAAAATAATAACCATAAAGAAAAACAATAAATAACTTTGATGGAAACATAAATCATGTAGAAGTCGAAGAAATAAATCTGTAAAGTCAAGGATATTTTATATGCAGATTTTATTTATAAAATATAGGGTCAACATGTCTGGTTGGAGCGTTTCCTTATCAGTGACGTAAAATACTGTTATAAAATATCAAATTTTCAATAAGTAATAACTTTTCTGATAAAAGTGATTTTCTTGTTTTTTTTTTATCGGGAGTAAATGTTTTAAGCAATTTCCACATGGAGATAAAATAGACAGAGACGTAATAATAATAAAAGCTTTAACAAATTTGGAGAAATACTTTCTATTCCTCTTTCAATTCTTATCTTCGTTTCTTTTATAAAAATTCGGGTTTGGGGTTCCTTGGAACTTTTTGATCCGGATTGGCTAAACTCAAATCGATTCCTCGCTAAAAATCGGAATCGTACCAGAGTATAAACATTACCAACTACAGCGCTTCCTTAGGCAGTAAATACATTCCTTTCATTCTCGCAGTAGTCACCCATCCACCTGTTGACATCGCTGTATACTGCTTAATTTTTATTATATAACCAAAGACCTAGATATAATTGCTATTTGCTATGTTGAAACGAAACTTAGTAAACTTATTTATTACATAAGATAATACATTGCTTTTAAATATCAACTCTATTACATTATTTTTCGATTTTTTAAGACTTTTAAATAACATGAATGATGAAACAGTTCCCAGATGTAGCATTTCATTTTGCTTGCTAGGTGTCTCTCGCACAATTATATTGTGTCAACTATTCATGTTTTGCTAAACTCGGTAGTATCAAATGATATATGTTTTGCTCGCCATGCATGATGGCGGTAAGAGAGCACCGCTCGTCTCTGGTAAACACTTCACATTATATTCTTCGGAATTAATTGAAAGTCAGAGAGAGTTCAGGCTCTGTCGGCGCCTTGATGAGTTAGACGTAACGAAACAGATTGGGACATGACATTATGTCGAGCTATGAATGATAACGAATGTCGAATGATGGAACAGTTCCCAAATGTAGCATTGCTTGTTACGTTTGCTCGGTGTCTCTCGCACACTTTTAAAAAATGTCATTTGATAAATTGAACTAATGCTGATAATGAGATAAAACTTATGTTGCAGATAAAACTCATGTTGCACATATGTGGTTCTTATATATGATTACATGCGTGCGAAATCTCAAACCGATGGACAAATGTTATTTTCCTGATAGCACGATTAAACGTAATGATTGCCTTTTGTACCAATTATCAACTATATCTGCCTCGTGGCAGTGATCTTATAAAGGCACTCGATTTAGGCACGAGAGGTCCGGGGTTCGCAGCCCGAGCTATGCTCAAAAATTATATAGAATAGTACTTGTGTTAAAAAAGATTTCGCCAACTTTAATTAATTCTTAGAGGATAGTAAATGTGACTCACATGAGGTAGTGATTCCCGCAGGGTGAATACCCTGATGGGCCGAAAGACCCTAAAAACGGTCATTATTATTATATATATATAATATATATATATATATATATATATATATATATAATATATATATATATATATATATATATATATATCAACTCTCTAGCATAAATACGCTGGTAGATACGATTAAAACACACATACAAACAGACAACTTTGTGAAAACCACTTAGGAAGTTATGGAACCACCCGAAATGTATAATTCAAGTAAAATCCCGGAATCGGACTTTTTTGCGAACGCAATACTTTACATTTATACCTACGGAATAAATGATAAAAACAGTAAAAAAATTAAAGTAAAAATAAAAGTAAAAAAAAAACAGTCTACTGCAATGTGAACCTCCTTGTATACATAACTACTCATGTGGTTAATAAGACAATGAAATTTTAGGACAAGACCCCATATTAGCATCTCAAGACCCCTTTCAACTAGTTAATTTAATAATTAATGAATTTAATTGGTTAATAATTCGTCTTTTAATTCTGTAAACAATGAGATTGAGTTTCATTTTTATTTTTGAGAAAATTATAAAAAAATATAACACTTCATGGTCTTATTTTTATAAGCTATTGTAATTATATAATAATTTTAATTTTTAAAAATCGGTAATATTTATTTAGAGATTGTGATTTTATTGTAATGCATACAAAAATATATACATGCATACATTTGTATTTATTTTTTTAAATCAGTAATAAAATAATGTTATAATTTATTTAAATTTATGCATTCACTCTCTTAATATAAAAAAAATCCATTTAATTTTATCAATTTTCATTTGTTAAACGATGTATCATGTTTTTCAATAAATTGGAAGTATATGAAACGATAGGTAAAGAATTACTGGCTTGTTTTTCTACATCAATTTCCCTCTCATACTAGGAAATAACATGATAAATCATAAGAAAAATGTCTTATATTTTTCTCTCTTATAAAAGTCATGCCTAGTTGTAGGTATAAACTTTAGACGTTATGAAGAAGGTTGCGCTTAGGGGATGTAGACACAGTGAATCAACCTGTGCTAAGAAAACGAGAAAGATTGTTCTGTAGTTTACGGGAAATGCCTTAGGATGACGTATGACTCGAGCAACACTTTTTACCTTTAGTTTTTGGACCCACCTCATTCTTTACCTTTTGACTGACGAGACAAACAGCTCGGCATCAATCTTAACTTCAGGAAAAGACTGATTTGCTTTATACTGCAAAATGCTAAATTATAAATTGTTTAAAAAATGTTTATTGAAAGTATTGCGTGTCAAGTCTAAAGACTCATTTAATTGACTCGCTTGTGTTTTATTTTTTCTTTCATTTCAGATATTTGGGACGGCATGTATGTTTGCGAATTTATGTGTTAGTGCGTGTCACGATAACTGCCGTAAAAATTAACCGATTTCAATTAAACTTAGCATACACGTTGTATAGTTTTTGCTTATAGTGTGACCAATATTTTTAAAATGGCGACCAATATGGTAGAGAAATGTTTTTCATTTTGACGTTAGTTCCTGATGCAACGCATTTATTTATTTATATACTTGAGGTTACTTTATTACGAAGTTTCTCGATTGCTAAAATTTTACAATGAAATGAAAAAAACACAAGAAAAACAAATTTATTATAAATTATTACTAATTGTTAATTTACTACGCATTCATTACTAGTTATTAATTTTAATAAGATTACGAAAAAATAACTTTGAAGCTTCGTTATCAGTTTGGGTCTTAAATAACCTGCCCACGCCTTTTTAGCAAATTTTATTTAGAAAAAAATTAACTTTTTTAATAACTATGAAGTTGAGAGCTTTTCTGTACCTTAATTGGTTTGTGACAGCAATAACTATGAAGTTCAGAGTACCCTATACCTCTGAATATGATTAAATACCTGATTTTGAAAATGGCAATAATGACCATGAAGTTTATAGGTTCCCTGTACTTGTACCTGGATGGGTGACCTCTGGTAATAAAACTGATGTTTCTGTGAGCGAGGAGAAATAATTAATAAAACTTAATTAACATTCATAAACCTCAAGAAATAGTATAATTTTAGTAAGTTTTTTTTGAGTACAAACTTTTTATTTTTATTAATCTACATATAATAGAATATTTAAGTTAATACTTATACAATACCTTCCTTAAACTAAAGGCCCGTCTACAATCTTAAGTTAAGTTAGAAAGAATCGAAGAAGTGAAGAATTCCTCAGGAAGAATCGAAGAAGTGAAGAATTTTTCACTTAGAACAAACTATTTTGAAATTCCCGCTCTTTAGACTTAAGAGATCCGTAAACACGTCTACAACCTCTGAGTTGTTAAGTCAAGTTTTAAAGTTACAATTACACACATAGCTGTATTTAGACTACTTTTCTTCCTACCGTCTACACACATTTTATTTATTTATTTATGGTAACAACGAGCAGAGCTCAATAACAATTTTAATACAATTGAAATAACCATTGCTTTTTCAATGATCTTTCCTTCCATTTTTAAAGACTTTTTGCAAATATTTTTTTAATTTACTTCTAAAATCGACCGTGTTTTATTTTTTAATTAAAATAAAATCAAAATGGATGAGGTAATTGTTGGAGCGTTATTTTCCTTATCTCTAGTATGTCTTCAGACGTAGGAACCTCATCCATTTCAAAAACTATATAATTCAAAAATAAAAAGAAAAATATATATTATATAAAAAATATTCAAACAACAAAACAATCATAATAACATATTCAAATAATCACATATTCAAACAACAACAATCAAAACAATCACATCACATCGTTTACAAAATATTGTAATAATTCAAAAACAGATAACGTAGTACATTCTTCTTTAAGTAACTTATAAAAAGCCATTCTTATGGTTTCTTAAGTCAAAAGAGCGGGGAAAAAGAATTATTTAAGAAGAAAAAGAGATTTTGAAAAATTCTTCACTTCTTCAATTCTTCCTAACTTAACTTAAGATTGTAGACGGGCCTTTAAAATACAACATGGCGGAGCTTACTAACAGTTTCTTATTGTCTGAGGACAAACTAAGCGAGGCTGAAGACGTACCTTAATATAAACTATTAGGTGCTTTTCTAAGGACGAGCGAAGAGAGTATAAAGTGTTGAGTATAAGCGTAGCGAATCCGATTTTTCGAGAAAAAGTTCCAAGGCACCCAGTACCCGACTTTTTTTTTAGTGAAATACATGAAAATTTACTAACAAGAAACTTTCAGGGTGAATTTGTATTCTGTTTAGAGAAAAAAAGATAGTTTTTTGTAAAAATTGGTGTTCAAACTATAACGGTTAAAAACTTAAAAGGAATTATACGTAATGTTGGAATCTATGTGGTATTTGATACACTATCATCCTGTCTAAATTTTCTTGTAGTTAGAGATACCAACATATTTTCGAAACAAATCGTACGAAACAAATATAAAAACAAAACAATTTCCCTTAAAGGAATCATAAAAATCCAAAGAACACTTCTAGATAGCTATTACATGAAAGGAATGCATAATATGGAAAGGGCCAGCATGATTATATATTACTCTCAGTAGAAGAACTGCAAGCATTTATCAGAAAACACAATACAGCATATTTGCTTGGAAACTCTGCCTTACTCAGCGTACTTAATACGCCAACAGAGCATAATGAGAACCCATTTTCACTGCCTTTATTCCTTATGTACTTACGATGCATAATTCAAACATTCTTCAGAAGAAATATTATTCTAAAAAAATTCCTTCTTTATTTCAAATTCAGAAATAATTTACAGCAGTAAAAGAATATTCAAAGTGTTATAAAAGAAAAGATATGAATTTCATATTCAAATTTTTTCGCTTGATAGTATAAATTATTTTAATAAACATTAGATGTTTAAAAAGTTCTGGCGCAGTTGTCCGCATGCCTAGCGAATTTCCTTTGGAATGCGTTTTCTCGTGCTTAACAATTAATTTGTTGCTGAAGGTTCCGCATTATGCTTTATAACTTGATCAGTCACTCAATTATGGAGCACTACTCGTGGTCGCCATAACTATCCGCATAATTATGGTGGAACGCAGCAACGTTCCACCCCGGTGAGTTCAGTCAATAAAAATGTCAAAAACTTCAAGAACTGCTAGTCTATGTTATAATGTGCGCAACAAAGTTATGTTTTTGAGGGTCTGTAGCGTGAACACGGCTGAAGGTACATAAAAAAATATAATATCATTAAAGGGCGTTGATGAAAATAAAAAAAAGTTTATTCAAATTGGCCAAGTGGAAGTAGAGAAAAATGGGTTAGAAAATGGAATTTGTTACCATTTTATAATTTTTTTCCTGCGTTTTTCTGCAGACGCACCTACGATCTAAACTACTCAGCAGTCCTAAGAACCATCACAAACGCTCCCTTCTTCGTTTCTAACCTCACCCTTCACTCAGACCTTAATGTTCCATTTGTCCGCGACTATTGCAAATCCCGTTATAAATCTTTCCACGAATCCTTAACAGATCACTTCAATCCCTTGATCCAAATCCTTTCCTCCAGAACTATCCCTGATAATCCTCCTAGACGCCTAAAGCGGCAGTGGCCTAGAGACCTGCTAGATTAATTAATTAACCTCCCTCCCCCTTACACGCCTGAGTGATATCATTGGATATCTTCTCCTTCCCGCCAAATCACGCCACCATATCCCCCTCTCACTAATACTTGTTACATTGAAAAATGTAGTTGTATTATTAAAATCAAATAAAAAAAAAAAAAAAAAAGCAAATTTCGATGTATGAGGACTTTTGCGGTTCGTCGTATGCCTATGTGCATTCCTACCCTAATAAAGTCTCAAATTCGACCTTTCTACGCTGAACGCGAAGCGAAAAACTAAGCTAGCGAACGGTAGTTTTATACGTTGTCACACCTACACTGTAAAAAGAACCGACAAGACTTGGCGGGACTAAAACGTCAGAACACTTTTTTGACCAATGATTTGGCGGAGAATTTTTTACCATGAAATTACTTTTGGTAAGATACAAAACTATGCCTCTAAAATTGGCAGTTTTTATTATTTGCACTAGTTTACTGCTTAATTAGTGTTTATCTTTATAGATTTCAGAGCATTTTCTTTGCGCATTTTCTTTGAAAGAAAATTCACAGGAAAAGTGAATTACGAATAGTGCCTAAATAATTGAGGGACTGATCAAGTTATAAAGCATATTGCGGAACCTTTAGCTAGAAATGGATTATAAGCACGAAAACACGCATTCCATTCCAAAGAAATTTGTCCTGCATGTACACCACCGCACCAGAATTATTTTGTAGTTATAAACTTATATAATATAAATAAAACGATAAAATTATCCTCTTTGACAGAATTTGAACCCAGGTACCCTAGCTTTGAGTACTTTGAGTGTTCCTGTTGACACCGTACCATTTTCATTTGACTCACAGGCCTAAAAATATAATATAAAAAACGACTCCCCACTTGAAATTCGTTGATTACCAGTCGTATTTTAGATATTTTGGTAATTGTGCACCACCGTCTTTTCGAGTTTTTTGTTACTTTACCTGACCATGTGGATTCTGGACTGATTTTAATCGATTTACCCATAGTTTGAGGTTCGACTCTCTCCATGACGCCTTTCCCATTAACGATTTTTTCTAAAGGAAATTCGCTAAAACAAATGTATTTGATATTAAAATTGAATTAAGCATTCCATATTTTAAGCACAGCATTTATTCCAATACTAATGCAATTTAAGTTCTCCATTAATCCTCCGCATCAAGGGCTGATACAGCCAAAGCAATATCACGAAATCAAAAATCAAGTTAATTGTTAAAAGTAGCGCTTCAGGTTTTTGGGCACTAAGAAAAAAAACTTATAAGCCTATATTTCCTTTGAAAATTTACTGAACCAATTCGACTAAAAATTGAAATTTAAATATTTGGTTACAAGTTTTAATTTTTTAAATTTACCTTGGACCATTACGTTATCTTATCTTGTTTTTACTTCATATTGCTTTCTTATTGACCTTGTGACGTTACACAACTTTCTTTAGACCCACGAAAAAAATCAACTTTATTTCCTGAGCTAGGTCACATTTTTTATCGTAATTGCACCGAATATGGTAGAAATCATACTGAAACCTGCAGAATGCTGGTAGCATTGTTATTTTCTTAATTAAGAAAAAATATTTATTTTATAAGCATCGATAAAGACTGGACTTATGGCCATTACCTGTTCAGCATTGTACAACTTTCACGTCTCTGCGACTCATAGAATTCACTGAGGAATTCAGAAAGCTAAATAGCTACTATGCTTTTTACTTGCATGGTCTGCTTCTGCCTGATGCAGCTAGTTTTGCCTACTAGCCGTTATGCGTACTAGCTAGTTGTACCTACTAGTCTGAAACGCAGTAGTTTTATGAAAAAGTTGGTTGAATATTATCCCCATTAAAATGCTTCCCTGTAGAGATGCAATATCATGATATAGTTTCATTTTAAAATTTAATTTATAAGTTTATATTTATTAAAATTATCTTAAGATTAAGTTTTTTGTTACAACATAACTTCATATGAAGAAAGAGTGTACAGCATATATTTTTTTAAGGCATTAATAGGAATGGCCATCCAACTAACATTCTGATCTGAAAAGGTTGGATTTGGATTGAAGATTTTTATTTTTATCTTCGTTATAACGACTGACTCCTTATAACCCGTTCGAAATGTCTTTTATACAATGTGAAAGTATAAAAAGATTCAAGAGAGGTTTCCATTTGAAAGGGTTATACATGTAATGTTTACTTGGTAAACATTGTCAATTTTCTCTGTATAGTTTGTCTATACATGTTCTACACGAGCCTATACATAGTTCATGTTTGGGCATGTTTTTACCTCGCACAACACTGCAAAACAATGTTGACTTTATTTGACATGTATTTAGGAAAATTTTGTTTTTTCTTCTTGATTTGACGACAAATCAGTCGTATAGATTATTGATGTTTTATTAGGTTTTTTAAGAACAATTCCTTTGTAATAATGTTACTACGTGACTTTCTATATATATATATATATATATATATATATATATATATATATATATATATATATATATATATATATATATATATATATATATATATATATATATATATATATATGTGTGTGTGTGTGGTGTGTGTGTGTATATATATAAGTGTCTTTCGTTAAAGTCCTATTATTTATATTTACCCTCTATGTTTTTCAAATACATCTCATAAACATGTATTCCAACAAAATAATCCGTGAGAAATGCGGCCAAGTCTTGCGTAAAAAGTTGTGATATCAAAGTTGTGACTTGTTTACGCCAAGTCTATACTTCTTCTTAATAAACATAATTATGTTACCGATAACCAAATTAAAAATATAATTAATATCTTTGCGACTAATCACAGTGGTGTAATTAATAATTCAATAACTGTTACATATGGCCAATAATATAAATTAACAATTTATCACTGTTACAGATAGTTTGCATTATTTATTTAATGATTAGTATTGATTCATTGTAAAATACCTTTATTAAACTAAAATTACATTCAAAATAGATGAAACAATGATAAATATGATAATTAAAGTCAAGAGTAACTTGTTATGTATTTACCGTTTGTTAAGTGATTTCTCCTTAACCTCACATTTTAGTTTATGGAACTCACACATTTTTAAATAAATAAATTATTGAATTTATTTCTAGTCTTTTTATGCTGTGTGTATAATTTTTAATTTGTTGTTAATGTAGTTTTTAAGTTTATTTTTGATCGCCTGAAGATGCCCTCAGTGTTGGGATAAATGATCATCGCTAATTTGTAGATTAGTAAAGAAAAATATTATGAAATATAAGTTATTAATTAAATTATCCAAAAACGTTATTGTTAAGTCGCAAAAATATTTCCAAGCTTGGACGCAAGGTTTGACGTATTTTTCACACTCTTCGTCCTTGTGTCATATTTTGTTAGAAAAAAGTTTTACTCGTAGAGGCACGATTTGTTGGTGCAGTATTGCTGGTTGAAAGTCCTGTGCAATAACATATTTTAATTAATGTGATTTGATCTCACTTAATGAGATGAGAAAAGTGTTGTGTGATCTCGCTTTAACAAAATTATTCTTTTGTTTCAGGTATTTGGACTAAATTTCGTGTCAGTAAAAATAAGGTAGATATTTTCCATTTAATCGTAGGGGTTATTAGTCAGAGAATGCTACTATGACTTAGTGAATTGTTAAGTTTTAAGTTGAATTTGACGTTTTCAATCCCAGCAATAGTATCTACAGTTTATAAAAGAGATTTTACAGTTTTTTACAGTTTTACAGATTTTACAGTTTTTAAAAGAGAAAGTTTGTACTATGTTCTTTGTTCTAAGGAAAGGAAAGCTTGTGATCCCAAGCTTTAAGCAATGACAGATACCCGTTAAAGATCCTTAACTCTAGATGCACCTGGGTGCATCTAGGGTTAATCTCTTAGCCTTGAAAAAAGCTAAGAGAGAACCCTTAGACAAATTTATGAAGAACTTAGGAGAGATTTTTAGAGACTTTTTTATACAGAATTTTTGCTGAGAAGGCCCGCAACAGTCCTATAGAAATATATGTACAGGTTTTATCATTTTATTTCATGACTTACTAGTCAATCAAATATCAAGGATCTTGAATAAAGGGGACGACGCACTAAGTCGAATTGCCATATTAAAAAGTGACCCCGAAAAATAGAGAGAATTCAACACAAAACATACGTCAAAAACCAACTGCACATGCTTGGTACAAACTGCGCATGCTTACAATTCTTATTACAGCGCAGGTCTTAAATTTTAGAGCCAAACTTACCTCTCAATGGTTTTTCATTGTTTATTTTTTGAGAAGGTTATAACAAAACACGCTTTAATTATCACTCACTAAAGTGGCAAAGTATATTCCAAAATTTAAAATTAAATAAGCACAAATGACTTAACAAGCACCACAAATGTAACAATAACAATCACGAGAAGCACAGAAGAAAGTTTAGAAGCAAACTCTACAACCTTGCTACATAACCTTCGTTTGGCGCCTTTTATTCATTATAACCAAGGGGAAGGTAAGTTTGCTCCTATTTCTTTTACTCATACAACTTCCATAGAGTCAGAAATGTTCCTTAATGCGTCATCCCTTTTATTCAAGATCCTTGTCAAATATTAATTAATTAATTAAATATTAACATCTATCAATCTCTAGATTCCTGCAAATTATATCATAGGTGTAAGATAATTTACTTATTTCATTTTACTTTCAATTTATATAATATATAATAATATAATGCCCGTTTAAAGCCTTGCAGCTCATCAGGGATTACCACTGCGGGAACAACCTCGGGTGGTAGTAGCAACCGTTACGCTCAAAGTGCATTTTAAAGTTGGCGATAATTTTATCTAAACAATAATCTTCTATAAACTGAGAGCGTAACCTGGGATGCGAACCCCAGACCTCCGTGGGTGTCAAAGGTCAGTGTAAAGACTAACGCCTTAACGACCTCGGCCACGGAGGCGGCCACTTTCAATTTACTTTAATTAAATTTACTTACTTCATTAGAGGATGTCATGAATGATTGCTTAGGTCATGTTAATAGTCCAAGAGCCGCACCTGAAAAAATGTGACCCAATTTGTACTCCATCGAACTATTTTTTTTTCTAAAAATATACTTTAAATTATAGAGAAAAAGCATAGTCTGTCTGTCCAGAGTGGAGCCCTTTATATCATTGCGCATGCACAACATTTTTATAAAATTGCACATATTTCAGTTTTCTTGAAAATAGTGGTTTGCTGTGGGTCGTGTGCGTAATATGAAGAAACATTTTTTAAAGTAGATAAAATGTTCTATAAAACGAGTGTTTAATCATCAAAATCAGATGACTACAAACAAAGTTAAGAATGTTTCAAATACACCAAAAAAGGGTGATTTAAGCAAAGTCAGCGAATTTCGTTGAAATATATTGGCTTGTTGTGCATTTTTTGGTCAAACAACAAATTTAAACAAGTAATAACAAGACTTAGCAAATAATATTAACATCAAGAAGATAAATAAAAAGCAAATAAATAAGTTAAGTCTAAAAAAGTTAAAACACAAAAAAAAAAAAAAAAAAAAAAGTTTAAAAAGTCCGTCAAAGTGCTTGCTTTGCAAGCATTATAAGGGTTTCTCAGATATTTGCATAAATATAATGTATTAATACTATACAATCATACTTATACTTAATATTCTACGCCTCGCTTCAATAGCCTATATGATAGTATTTGTCGATACCTAATGTTACAAAAAAAAATAAATAAGTTATAACAAAAAATTCCTCGCCTATATATATATGTGTTTGTCAATACCTAATTTTTGAGAAAATTTAAAACACAAACAAAATTTAAGGGCTCGCTTCAATCGCCTTTTTGTATTGGTTTATCAGAACCTCATTTTATAGCATAGAGTAAAAACATAACATAATATTCTAGGGATCGCTTGAATCAAACTTTTACATAACAATCTAGGGCTCGCTTCGCTCGCCTTTTTGTATATGTTTATCAGTACCTTCTTAAGAGTATAAAATAATAAAAATAACCATGCATACTAGGGCTCGCTTCGCTCGCCTTTATGTGCTTGTTTGTCAATATCTATTATAAGAGAAACATTTTAAGCAAGGCATGAAAATCATGGGCTCGCTTCGCTCGCCTTTTGTATATGTTTATCAGTACCTTCTTAAGAGTAAAATAAAAAAAAACCATACAATACTAGGCTCGCTTCGCTCGCCTTTATGTGCTTATTTGTCAATATCTACTTTAAGAGAAACATTTAAACAAGGCATAAAAATTATGGGCTCGCTTCGCTCGCCTTTTTGTATATGTTTATCAGTACCTTCTTAAGAGTATAAAATAATAACCATACAATACTAGGGCTCGCTTCGCTCGCCTTTATGTGCTTTTTGTCAATATCTATTATAAGAGAAACATTTTAAGCAAGGCATAAAATCATGGGCTCGCTTCGCTCGCCTTTTGTATATGTTTATCAGTACCTTTTAAGAGTATAAAATAAAAATAACCATCAATACTAGGGCTCGCTTCGCTCGCCTTTATATGCTTGTTTGTCAATATCTATTTAAGAGAACATTTTAAACAAGGCATAAAAATCATGGGCTCGCTTCGCTCGCCTTTTTGTATATGTTTATCAGTACCTTCTTAAGAGTATAAATAAAAATAACCATACAATACTAGGGCTCGCTCGCTCGCCTTTATGTGCTTGTTTGTCAATATCTACTTTAAGAGAAACATTTAAAACAAGGCATGAAAATCATGGGCTCGCTTCGCTCGCCTTTTTGTATATGTTTATCAGTACCTTCTTAAGAGTAAAAAATAAAATAACCATAATACTAGGGCTCGCTTCGCTCGCCTTTATGTGCTTGTTTGTCAATATCTACTTTAAGAAAAACATTTAAAACAAGGCATGAAAATCATGGGCTCGCTTCGCTCGCCTTTTGTATATGTTTATCAGTACCTTCTTAAGAGTAAAAAATAAAAAAACCATACAATACTAGGGCTCGCTTCGCTCGCCTTTATGTGCTTGTTTGTCAATATCTACTTTAAGAGAAACATTTAAAACAAGGCATGAAAATCATGGGCTCGCTTCGCTCGCCTTTTTGTATATGTTTATCAGTACCTTCTTAAGAGTAAAAAATAAAAAAACCATACAATACTAGGGCTCGCTTCGCTCGCCTTTATGTGCTTGTTTGTCAATATCTATTTTAAGAGAAACATTTTAAACAAGGCATGAAAATCATGGGCTCGCTTCGCTCGCCTTTTGTATGTTTATCAGTACCTTCTTAAGAGTATAAAAATAAAAATAACCATACAATACTAGGCTCGCTTCGCTCGCCTTTATGTGCTTGTTTGTCAATATCTACTTAAGAGAAACATTTAAAACAAGGCATGAAAATCATGGCTCGCTTCGCTCGCCTTTTTGTATATGTTTATCAGTACCTTCTTAAGAGTAAAAAATAAAAAAAAAACATACAATACTAGGGCTCGCTTCGCTCGCCTTTATGTGGTTTGTCAATATCTATTTAAGAGAAACATTTTAAACAAGGCATGAAAATCATGGGCTCGCTTCGCTCGCCTTTTTGTATATGTTTATCAGTACCTTCTTAAGAGTAAAAAAATAAAATAAACCATACAATACTAGGGCTCGCTTCGCTCGCCTTTATATGCTTATTTGTCAATATCTACTTTAAGAAAAACATTTTAAAACAAGGCATGAAAATCATGGGCTCGCTTCGCTCGCCTTTTGTATGTTTATCAGTACCTTCTTAAGAGTAAAAAATAAAAATAACCATACAATACTAGGCTCGCTTCGCTCGCCTTTATGTGCTTGTTTGTCAATATCTATTTTAAGAGAAACATTTTAAAACAAGGCATGAAAATCATGGGCTCGCTTCGCTCGCCTTTTTGTTTATGTTTATCAGTACCTTCTTAAGAGTATAAAATAAAAAAAATAACCATACAATACTAGGGCTCGCTTCGCTCGCCTTTATGTGCTTGTTGTCAATATCTACTTTAAGAGAAACTTTAAAACAAGGCATAAAAATCATGGGCTCGCTTCGCTCGCCTTTTTGTATATGTTTATCAGTACCTTCTTAAGATAAAAAAAAAACCATGCAATACTAGGGCTCGCTTCGCTCGCCTTTATGTGCTTTTGTCAATATCTACTTTAAGAAAAACATTTAAACAAAGCATGAAAATCATGGGCTCGCTTCGCTCGCCTTTTGTATATGTTTATCAGTACCTTCTTAAGAGTAAAAATAAAAATAACCATACAATACTAGGGCTCGCTTCGCTCGCCTTTATGTGCTTGTTTGTCAATATCTATTTTAAGAGAAACATTTTAAACAAGGCATGAAAATCATGGGCTCGCTTCGCTCGCCTTTTTGTATATGTTTATCAGTACCTTCTTAAGAGTATAAAATAAATAACCATACAATACTAGGGCTCGCTTCGCTCGCCTTTATGTGCTTGTTGTCAATATCTACTTTAAGAGAAACATTTTAAGAAAGGCAAATCATGGGCTCGCTTCGCTCGCCTTTTGTATATGTTTATAGTACCTTCTTAAGAGTATAAAATAAAAAAAACCATACAATACTAGGGCTCGCTTCGCTCGCCTTTATTGCTTTTGTCAATATCTACTTTAGAGAAACATTTAAAAAAGGCATAAAAATCATTCGCTCGCCATAACCATACAATACTAGGGCTCGCTTCGCTGCCTTTATGTTTTTAAGAAAGGCAAAATGTTTATCTAATTTTATAGCATAGAGTAAAAACATAACATAATATTCTAGGGCTCGCTTCGCTCACCTTTATTTGCTTGGTTATATTACTGCTTGGTGCCTTATGTCGAATTTTTGGCGGGTGTAATAGCCGCCATTTTGAAAAAGCGATGCATATTTGTGTACTACCCATCGATACCTACAATTTGATACCCCACATGATTTTTCAAAAAAATATTTTTTTTGGCGCGTGCGCGTTTGGGCGATTTTGAAATTGCTAAAATTAACTTTTGAAACTTTTTTCCGAAGAATTTCTATGGCCCGGAAAGTGCTTTTATTGGCTATTGGTCCCATATTTTAGGGCTTCTCCTTATGCCTTAAAAGGGGGGGGACAAGCATTTTTTGGTGGTTTTTGAGATTTTTGGCGGGTGTAATAGCCGCCATTTTGAAAAAGCGATGCATATTTGTGTACTACCCATCGATACCTACAATTTGATACCCCACATGATTTTTCAAAAAAATATTTTTTTTGGCGCGTGCGCGTATGGGCGATTTTGAAATTGCTAAAATTAACTTTTGAAACTTTTTTCTCCGAAGAATTTCTATGGCCCGGAAAGTGCTTTTATTGGCTATTGGTCCCATATTTTTAGGGCTTCTCCTTATGCCTTAAAAGGGGGGGGGACAAGCATTTTTTGGTGGTTTTTGAGATTTTTGGCGGGTGTAATAGCCGCCATTTTGAAAAAGCGATGCATATTTGTGTACTACCCATCGATACCTACAATTTGATACCCCACATGATTTTTCAAAAAAATATTTTTTTTTGGCGCGTGCGCGTTGGGCGATTTTGAAATTGCTAAAATTAACTTTTGAAACTTTTTTCCGAAGAATTTCTATGGCCCGGAAAGTGCTTTTATTGGCTATTGGTCCCATATTTTTAGGGCTTCTCCTTATGCCTTAAAAGGGGGGGGACAAGCATTTTTTGGTGGTTTTTGAGATTTTTGGCGGGTGTAATAGCCGCCATTTTGAAAAAGCGATGCATATTTGTGTACTACCCATCGATACCTACAATTTGATACCCCACATGATTTTTCAAAAAAATATTTTTTTTGGCGCGTGCGCGTATGGGCGATTTTGAAATTGCTAAAATTAACTTTTGAAACTTTTTCTCCGAAGAATTTCTATGGCCCGGAAAGTGCTTTTATTGGCTATTGGTCCCATATTTTTAGGGCTTCTCCTTATGCCTTAAAAGGGGGGGGACAAGCATTTTTTGGTGGTTTTGAGATTTTTGGCGGGTGTAATAGCCGCCATTTTGAAAAAGCGATGCATATTTGTGTACTACCCATCGATACCTACAATTTGATACCCCACATGATTTTTCAAAAAAATATTTTTTTTGGCGAATGTGCGCATTCGCTCATAAATCGACAGATGCGCGTGTGATATAGTTGGCTATATTTTTCCTGTTGTTGGATAAAATAGTTACACATGTATACCAAATTTCAACTTCCTAGCTATTGTACTTCCTGAGATGAGAAATCGGACAGATAGACGCTCGACAGAAAGTATAAGGGTTTCGAAGATTATCTTCGAAACCCTAACAAATGTCATAACTTTAGTTGTAGTTATCTAATTTTGACAAAATAGCACTATTTTATAGGAAATTGTATTAGCTTTAACTAATTTTCTTTTCTTGTTTTGCACACCAACTACAGGGAACCACTTATTGCAAGAAAACTGGACTTTGTACGATTTTCTAATATTTTGAGCAGTCACATTCATATAAATCTTTTTCATGCAGTTTATGAGGCAATTTTTGGCATTTTATCAAAATTTCAACCCCGGTCTGTTTAAATACTGCTCCATAGATCGCGACAAACCTTGATGATTTGAGTTTTTTAAGATTTAAAATTCAAAGGTCTTTTCTACGCCGTTTATGAGGTAATTTTGGGCATTTTTTAGTTTTTGAGGCGCGATTGTTGCTAGACGGCCCCTCATTTTTTCAGGTCAAGTTTTTTCACACTACACTTTATAATATACCACAGACCAATTTTTATGCCTTTTATGAGGTAGAAAAGAAGCCGTGAGCTCCCAAACTAATAGTTATAGCTTAAAACTGTTTTCACTCTTGTGTTGATAAAGTTATGATTAAGTTAATAGTTTCCATAGACAAGCTTGAAAACATTTTATCAACAAAATCAAACTTAGTATAAAAGTTTGTAGGAAAAGTCTTAACATTTTTCCGTTCGTTAGATATATTTGGGGATAGTGGCAGAAAATTTGGGATGCCCATTTTCTCAACAGAGAGACAAAAAAAAGTTAGAAATACAAATAAGAGGGCGAATGTATTTGCAGAGGGTGTTTACATTGAATTTGTCTCTACACACGTATTCCCCTGCTCTATGACATATTTCGTGAAAAGTCTTTATTTACTTTATTAAAACTGTCGGTTAATTCAGTTATTCTTTTTAGTGTGTACGGGTTTTTCTTTATTTTAGTTTAAAATATCAAATTTACTGTAACAGCTGATCCCGCTTCCATGAGAGCAACTGCGCGATAAAAGGAGTAAAGAGAAAAGAGCTGATAGAAGCAGAAAGGAGAAAAGGGCAGATAAAAGGAAGGGAAAAAAGAGCAGAAATGGGAAAAGTTAATAAAAGAGAAAAGCAAAACAGCAGAAATAGAAAATGTGAACTTAGATCATAGGCTACTCTAACCAATCTACGTCTAGCCATAAGCTACGTCTAGTCTAGCCAATCTCCGAGTACCCATTGTCTCCGGCTATGGTCTCATATTTCTTGTCCCCCTCTAATTAGTGGTACGACCCCTATATTGTTTAAGGCAGTCAATGGTAATGCTAATTCAAGTCAATAGAATACTAATAGTACCCATCCAGACACTGACCACGCTCGATTCTACTAAACTTTTATGATCCAACAAAAAGCATGGATATACTTGTCGAATTTAAACAAACCTTAGTGTGCTTATTTATTACGTACATGTATACACTTGCACCAAATATCTACTCAATTTGATTATTTTACGAGTTTTAAAACAATTTTTTAAAAAACAATTCATTAGATAAAACTTAAACTAATGTTGATAATAAAATGTAACTTGGCACATACATGCGTGCCAAATATCAAATAGATCGCAACATGTTTCCGCTGTTGCGATTGCTGTCATTAATGCGGGCAAATGACGTCATAAAAATATTTTCCGAATAGCACAATTGCATCTATAGGCTGATTTTTGTACAAAGTTTCTCTAGCATTAATACACTGGGAGATACCTTTTTTTAATAGACACATACAGACAGACAGCTTTGTGAACACTACTCAGGAGGCCTTAAAAACACCTGAAACAAATAATTCCGGTATCATCCGGATTTTGGATTTTTTTGCAAAAACAATACCTTTCCTATATACCTACGGTATAAATGATTAAAATTAAAAAAAACAAATTTTTAATGCTTCAATTCTCTTTGAAAAACAAAATTTACTGTGTTAGCGTTATACTTTCTAATAATTTTTAAAGTAAGAAATGATTTTAATGTTGTTTCTACTTAAAAGTTAAATTATTGTAAGGTGGATATGTCTTTCTTGCTAGCCTATTTTTTTCTCTTTATGACCGTACAATTTTATCATGATCCCAAGAGAGTAAAAGAATGTACAAATTTCTCTTCCATGTAAAAAATGGAAGAGTAAACTATTGAATTACATACCATATCTCCAAGGATAACCTTATTACATTCTCTATCCCATTATCGTAGGTATATAGAAAAAGTATTGTATCCAACCTTTAAATCCAAGTCTAGATTTTATCTCTATTATTAGTTTTAGGCGTTTTTAAGACGTTATAATATTTTTTTAACACACTCGTTTAAATCATAATGTAGCTCTGTGTGTTTGTGTGTGGATAAATGTGTGCATGTGTCATGCACAAATCTCGCTATGGGTAAAAATTGAAAGTGTAGCCACAAAATCAACCTTTAGCTGTCCTGTCTGGGAAATATGTAGAATCCATCAAAAATATGATAAATTCGTGAGAAATCGAATAGTTGATTGATCGGGTAATATATATTTTTAATTAAATTAATTAAGAATCTAAAGATGTCTACAATCCTTTTGAAAAATAAAATTTCAGCTGGCAGAAGGAAAGTGCGAAGATCCTTAAATTTAGAAACTTTTTAAAGGAATGGTTATTTAAAGTTAACATAACATTTTTATGGGAAATTCAGATATCAGTTCATTAAATGAACCAATACATAATTTTTTTAACTACATAAATAAAATGTATGAAAAAGATTAAATACTTTATAAAGAGTCTTCCTGTTGAAATTAAGTATATGAAGAACAAATTAAACACTATAAAGAGTCTTAGGCCCGTATTCAAAGACGTTTCCTAACATTTTCCTAATATTCTCCTAACTTTTTCCTAACATTTTCCTAACTTTTTCCTAACGTTCTCCTATCGTGTTTTAGAGTCTTTTAGAGGCTTCGCATGATTTTATTTAGTAAGAACCTAAGGTAGTTATGTCAAAAAGTGATTCCATTGTAAGTAACGTAATATATCGCAAAATATCAATGTTATTAACTTATTACCTGGATTTACGACACACTTGGTCATAAACAACAATGCGGCCTTGCTTTGGCGAATGTTAAATACATTAGAAACTTTATTTACATATGTTTTCTGCAAACAGTAGAGTTAATACAAATACAATGTTCAATTATTGTAACAGCTTTCATAAATAAAGCAGTATCAAGCGTTTCAAGTTTGAACGTGGACCAGGTTGTACGAATCCAAAGGTGTCTTAATGAAGACCTGTTAATTAGTGCAACACTGTTTTAATTTTGCTAAATCATTTACACAATTTTGTTTTTCGTATTTTGTCATCAAATTCATTTTTGTTTGTTTCATTCATTTTCAAATTGTTTTGGTATAATAATGGCTGAATTATTCACACCGGACCAACTGAATTTCCTCTTTGAATCGATAGCCCGCCACAAACAGACCATAGAAAATAAAAAATCTGATTGTGTTAAAAGAATTTCAGGGTAAACTCCCTAATAGTAAGGTAAGTGGATCAACAGTATTATGTAAGTTTATGTAGATAGTTATTAATACGACAAAGTGTGTCGTAAATCCAGGTAATAAGTTAATAACATTGATATTTTGCGATATATTACGTTACTTACAATGGTATCACTTTTTGACATAACTACCTTAGGTTCTTACTAAATAAAATCATGCGAAGCCTCTAAAAGACTCTAAAACACGATAGGAGAACGTTAGGAAAATGTTAGGAGAATTAGGAGTTAGGAAAATGTTAGGAAAGTTAGGAGTATGTTAGGAAAATGTTAGGAAAAAGTTAGGTGTTAGGAGAATGTTAGGAAATGTTAGGAAAAGTTAGGAGAATGTTAGGAAAATGTTAGGAAACGTCTTTGAATACGGGCCTTACTGTCGAAATTAAATATATATGAAAAACAAATTAAACACTTTATAAAGAGTCTTCCTGTTGAAATTAAGTATATTAAGAACAAATAAACACTTTATAAAGAGTCTTACTGTTGAAAATAAATCTACGAATAATAGCACTTTATAAAGAGTCTTTCTGTTAAATTAAATCTACGAAGAATAACACTTTACAAAGAGTCTTCCTGTTGAAATTAAGTATATGAAGAACAAATTAAACACTATAAAGAGTCTTACTGTCGAAATTAAATATATATGAAAAACAAATTAAACACTTTATAAAGAGTCTTCCTGTTGAAATTAAGTATATTAAGAACAAATAAACACTTTATAAAGAGTCTTACTGTTGAAAATAAATCTACGAATAATAGCACTTTATAAAGAGTCTTTCTGTTAAATTAAATCTACGAAGAATAACACTTTACAAAGAGTCTTCCTGTTGAAAATAAAGTATATGAAGACAAATTAAACAATTTATAAAGAGTCTTCCTGTTGAAATTAAATTTACGCAGAATAACACTTTATAAAGAGTCTTCTTGTTGAAATTAAATCTACGAATAATAGCACTTTATAAAGAGTCTTTCTGTTAAATTAAATCTACGAAGAATAACACTTTACAAAGAGTCTTCCTGTTGAAATAAAGTATATGAAGGACAAATTAAACAATTTATAAAGAGTCTTCCTGTTGAAATTAAATTTACGCAGAATAACACTTTATAAAGAGTCTTCTTGTTGAAATTAAATCTACGTAGAATATCACTTTATGAAGAGTCTTCCTGTCGAAATAAAATATATGTAGGACAAATTAAACACTTTATAAAGAGTCTTCAAGTTAAAATGCAATTTAAGAAGATTAAAATAAACACTCCGTAAAGGGTCTTGCAGTTTAAACGAAGTTTTAGCAGAACAAATTTAACGTTTTTTCAAGAGTTTTCCAGTTGATATGAAATTTAAGATTGTTTGGCTAAACTTCATTAAGGTACGATATCTGGCTGAGGTAGGAATAATCCTTGAGGATAACACTTTCCCTTATATTTTTTCTCAAACTTTCCTTTAGTTAAAGATTATTTATAGTCTGCCTGCTATTTTCTTACTCGGTCAGTAAGGAGCAAGTCCTTGACCCTGCCTTCCACTAAACCTTCTTGGGAAGAAAAGTCTTTCCAGCAAACCCTATCTTGAGCGAGATATTATTGTCAGCTTTTGTCAGATAATATTTTACGTTAATTTACTCAGGCTTAATATTTTGAATCCAGTTATTTTTTATTTTCTTCCTCATTTATACATTAGGTGTAAAGGAAATAGGTATATGGTTAGGTAAAAATTCAAAACCAGAATGTTACCGTAAGTATAGAACAAATTAAACACTTTATAGAGTATTCCTGTTGAAATTAAATCTACGAAGAATAACACTTTATAAAGAGTTTTCCTGTTGAAATTAAATATATGAAGAATGACACTTTATAAAGAGTCTTCCTGTTGAAATTAAGTATGAAGAACAATTTCAACACTTAATAAAGAGTCTTCCTGTTAAAATTAAACCTACAAAAAATAACACTTTGTAAAGAGTCTTTCTGTTGAAATTAAGTATATAAAGAACAAATTAAATACATTATAAAGAGTCTTCCTGTTGAAATTCAGTATATGAAGAACAAATTAAATACATTATAAAGAGTCTTCCTGTTGAAATTATCTGTTTCAAGCATTTTCAAGGCCTCTTAAGTGATTTTTACAAAGTTGTCTGTGACTATGTGTGTGTGTGTGTGAATGTGTCTGTTATCATCATAACTCCCAGTGCATTTCCTGTGAGAATTGTTGTGAGTTTCCTTTTCCTTTCTTTCCAAAAGCGCAGCGAGACCGAAGGTAAAATCAATTTTAAATTAGGCGTATTTCAAATTCTCAGGATGAGCTAAGCGAGTCCGAAGTTGTGTGGGTGAGCTCAGCAAATCCGATAAAGCGAGGGAAAGTTTTTTACAGATTTATCTAAATTTGAGTTATCTAATCTAATTCTTTATCTAAGTAAAGAATTGCATTCAGATAAAGCATTTTTGATAAAATTTGTTTATTTTTACAAATGGGTGGAATATCTTTTGTTTTTTGCTCTGAGTTTTAATTATTTTTGTAAAATTCATTATTCTGAATAAATAAAACCTAAACCTGGATAAAACCTAAACTTTTCAGATTAAGATAATTTATAAATGGTTTTAAGTGAAATCTTAACTCGCAAAAATGTAGAATTCATAGATTTATATCTAAAAGAGATCATAATGACTTTCTTACTCAAAACAATGAGTAACGAACTTTTAAAGGAGGGGGGATATAGGTCGCGGGGGGGATTAGGGATATTAATTTAAATCCGAGAAACAAGTTGTTATAAAGTTAAAATTAATGTTTGTTATTCTCTGGGTCAGGCGGATTTAGTTTGGGATATTTCCTCCTTTTTGAACTTGTCCTCGAATCTTTTCTAATTCCCCCCTCTCCTCTTTCGTAAAGCTGAGAGCAATTTAATTTCCTTTAAGAAAATAATCTCAAAAAGGCAGAGTTAAATGAAGAAAAAAGCGTTTAGTTAGAGCTTCAAAGCTATTATTACCAAGTTATGAATGAAATACAAGTTTTAGGGGGCGAGTTTAAGAGAGGACGTAAGTTTCGCTAAGGGGCAATGACAGGGGTCTGGTTTAACTTATGGGCAAAAGTTGCTCTTACTTTTGGGTCGACGATATCTTGAGAATTTGATGAAGGCGAAGAAGAATGAGGTGAGTCTGGGATAGGGGGTCTGGGTGACCCAGGGAACTAGGTGACCCAGGAGTCCTGCTAGAATCCCTTACACTCTTATACCCCGTCACAGAGATTAACTTTCCTTTTGAACAAACTAACTTTTTCTTCGTTTCTGGAGATAAAAAAAACTTTTTGGTATCGTTTAGAATAAAGGAATCTATACCCAACTCTTCCTATACTAACTTTGACACCATAGAGGTGTAAGGGTTTGCATCCCAGGATACTCTCTCAGTTTATATAAAATTACTGTACAAATAAACTGTTCCTAACACCTGAGGTAGTTCACCAAACAAACGTTTTGCCCCAAGTGTAATCTAAATTATTACAATAATGTTATATAAACTGAGAGCGAACCTTTGATGCGAACTTAACACATTTGTGATTTAAGAAGTTTGTAAGGTAATGCTGTAACGAACTAACTACTGAGAAGGTTTTATGTATTATGATTATTCTTAAAGCTTTCTGCTTTAAGATATTAAATTGTCCTTTTTTTTAAAAGTTAAACCAGTAGGGCATATTAGCGTTTTCCCTCGCTCAACTAATTCATTTTAGAGTTGGTACTTTCTCAATCATCCAGGAAGCAAACCCTGTGATGGCACATTTAACTTGTTCACAGTTTGCCTAATTCATCTTGCCCAAACACAGTCTATTCAAACTCACCGCTCTGGCTAGTGCCTGTGATCAAGGCTAGTGCTTGTGATCAAGGCTAGTGCTTGTGATCAAGGCTAGTGCTTGTGATCTAGGCTAGTGCTTGTGATCAAGGCTAGTTCTTGTGATCAAGGCTAGTGCTTGTGATCAAGGCTAGTGCTTGTGATCAAGGCTAGTGCTTATGATCAAGGCTAGTGCCTGTGATCAAGGCTAGTGCCTGTGATCAAGGCTAGTGCTTGTGATCAAGGGTAGCTTGTGTGAACAAAGCACACTCGTTCACAGTGTGCCTTGTTCATCTAGACCAGCTACACTCTGGCTAGGCTCACCACTCAGGCTAGCGCCAATTACTAGTTCATAGAGAGCTTAGTTCATCTAGTTTTAATAGCTCCTCTGATCACATTAGTCTTACTTCATGTCTTTAGCCCTAACATAAATGTCAAACCTCCGTAGTGCTACTAAGATAAGTCTGTCTACTAGAACCGAGCACTTTGTGTCTAGGCACTTACGTTATTTGGGGCACCGGCTTCACTTTTACGAAGTCATACAAAGGTCCAGTATATCTTTCCTACCACCATCTCTGCCAGCCCGTAGAACCCTGACGTTTTGTTAGGTAAAAACAACGGAAACGTGGATCTAGACTTTGCGTATTAGCAGCCTAGTAAACCATGTAAAGCCCTGGCTTGGTTCTCCGGCCTGGAGAAGACCTCAACCTTCTTGAACCTCGGGAGGTTCAAGACTCCCGAGTGTACGGTACAAGATATAACTTCATATTGAGGTGGTCCTCCCCCGGTTGGATTTGAACCCCCGACCTCCAGGTCTAAAGACGAGCGCTTTGGTACTGAGCTACCGGACACAGTAAATGGTCCTATTAATATTTAAATGTTACTTCCTTTTTCATTCATTTTTTTATGTCGTATTTAAATCGATTACATTACTTATTATTTGCTTTTCATTGGAATCAAAAAGCTATTATAATATTTAATTTCGAAGATTTGTTTTGTTTTATACCAATAAAGTATCTCAAATAGGCATTATTAAAGTTTTCATTTTTTTTTTATCGAAACTTATTCCGAAATTTGTTGGCGAAGTGGAATTAAAACACCTTTTTTTCTATTAATAATCTTTCCTAAATTAAGGTTTTTTACTCCAGAAAAGCACGATTTTCTTTTTTACGAAAGTCTTTTACATAGAAGTCTCATATTTAAAATTATAATATTGAAGAAAAGTTCTTAATATTCTATCCTAAGAAAGGTTTTGGTCTAAATTTCATTAAAGAAGATTAATCCGAGCATCAGATTTTTATAAGTTTGCTCTGCAAGCTGCCCTCTCTGTGCTTCACTAAGCAAGCTGGTCTGCTTTGTTATTAACATAAAGTCTTTAAAATGAAATTTAAAATGAAGAATCTTTATTATTTCTTAACCGGAAAACTTATTTTGCAACAAGGGAGAAAACCTCATTAGCTTCCGATGCCGAAGAAGCTAAACAAGTTAGCTCCCGAGGTTTGCCGAATGTTATTTATCATTTATTTATCTGCATGTTAGTCTTAAGTAATAAATTATTTTCTTCGAAAATCTTATAAAACGAGGAGTAATTAGATTGTTGAGTAAAGAAGAGGGTGATAGATGAGCCTCACAGATCAGATATCAAAGATAGACTCCTTAGTCTTGAACGGCTAGCAACTGATGATGGCCTCTTGTTAGGTTGAAAGCGCTTTGCTAGGAAGAAATATATTTTTGTGGAGAGACTTCTTCCTCTTTTAATAACTTGTTTTCAATGCAATTAGACCAATGGAATTAAAATTTTCTTCGGTTACCCACTACTCATCAACACTTACCGTCTCCCAATAGTAGTTATTGCACACGTTTTAACAATAAAACAACTTAAGCAAAGATAAACCTCATTGAGACAGTGAAACTATCTGTTTTTGAATACAAGTGAGAAAATCCTACTTTATTTACCAGCTTACTATGACCCGATAGAAAATAAAGGAAAAAGCAGATCCGACGATATAAATCTTTCTACACAAAGGAAAGGAAAAACTTTACCAACTAACACACAAGGAACGCTGATATAAAACTTTGTCTCCCTATTTATTTGAGGCTTAGGTAACGCCTTTCAATACTTCCCTTCGTAGAAACTCGACAAATATTTATTCCTTGGCATTTTTTTCCGAACTATCTCTGCTTTGCTTCTTACGTTGCTTTTTTTAAGTCGAAGTTAAGTTGCGAGAAGATAGAATTTATTAAACATAACTTTTTTCATATTTTTGAATGAGATAGTGAGGAAGTATAAATAATATATTTTTTAATATTTTTCCCGCGTCTATCTTATTCATTGATTTTCCTACTTTCATTTCAACAAATTTTAATCCAAAAATGACGCTTCATGATGTTGTTTGGAATTAGAAAGGTAGATAGAGTTGATTAATTTAATAAGGGGGGAGGAAAATTAATAGGGGGGGGGGGAGGATTTTCTTGGCATCTCGATGTTGGTTTAAATTAATATAGCATTTATTACTTTCCCTCAATGTCAAAAAGAGAACAATATATTCAATTCTTTATCAAACATCAAAATCTAAAGTTTTTCTCATTTATTATTATTGTATGCACTATCTCTAACAACTGATTACTAATATATTATGACCACCACCTGATTTCTAATATATTATACCTTCTAATATAATATGACTCCACCTGATTCTGCCACCACCTGATTTCTAATATAATATGACCTCCACCTGATTTCTAATATAATATGACCACCACCTGATTTCTCATATAATATGACCACCACCTGATTTCTTATATAATATGACCACCACCTGATTTCTAATATAATATGACCACCACCTGATTTCTAATATAATATGACCACCACCTGATTTCTAACATAATATGACCAATTGACCAAAACCTGATTTCTAATATAATATGACCACCACCTGATTTCTCATATAATATGACCACCACCTGATTTCTAATGTAATATGACCACCTCCTGATTTCTAATATAATATGACCACCACCTGATTTTCTTATTATAATATGTCACCACCTGATTTCTAATATAATATGACCACCTGGATTCTAATGTAATATGACCAACCTGATTTTCTCATAATAATATGACCACCACCTGATTTCTTATATAATATGACCACCACCTGATTTCTAACATAATATGACCACACCTGATTTCTCAATATAATATGACCACCACCTGATTTCTTCCACCTGATTTAATATAATATGACCCCACCCTGATTTCTAATATATATGAATCACACCTGATTTCTCATATAATATGACCCACCACCTGATTTCTAATATAATATGACACCACCTGATCCCCACTGATTTCTCATATAATATGCCACCATTTCTAATATAATATGACACCACCTGATTTTCTAATATAATATGACCACCACCTGATTTCTCATATCTAATATAAGTTTCTACCCATGCGTATGGCACACGATAACTCTCAAAGGAATTCTTGAATCAAAACGAAATTTGCCGAGTTGTCAAGTTTGAAATAAAACCTAGGGTGAAAATTTACAACGTCGTTATTTAAAATAACTGGAGTTGTAACTTCATTAAATTTTAAAAAAAATCGGGCACCAGGTATCTCAAAACTTTTTCTTTTTCACATCGGATTCGCTTTGCGTGACCTCCGAATGTTAAAATCACCAAATCATACTTGAACACATCTTGGGACTTGCTTTGCTTCAAAAACCGTGAATATACTTGTGGTACTGAACCGAACCTTTGTGTACTTATTTAATACGAGGAAGTATATGCACTTGTATTATGATGAATTTGAACTCAATTGGGTTGTTTTTCTTTTTTACAGCTTTTTTAAAAATCTTAAGTCTTTTGATAAAAATTACTTTAAAAGAAACTTTTATGAATTTTCAGAATTTTGCTGATTTATTATTGCGGGTTAATGATGTCATATGGTTTATTCACGTTAACGATCTCGGACACGGGTCTGCCTCCGTGGCCGTGATCGTAAAGGCACTCGATTTCGGCACCGGAGGTCCGGGGTTCGCAGCCCAGGCTATGCTCTAAGATTATATGTATAGTATTTGTATTAAAAACATTTCGCCAACTTTTATTGATATTTAAAGGATGGGCCGAAAGGCCCTAAAACGGGCATTTTTATTTTTAATGACGTCATAAAAATTATTTTTCGGATAGCATAACTTGACCTAAATATTTATTTTTGTACCAACTATCTACTATCTACATAAAGCGCTGGGTGTTACCATGACACACACACACAAACAACTAATACTAACAACTTTGTGAAAATCACTTAGCAGTCTTGAAAAAATCCTGAAGCGGATAATCCAGGTGTCATCCCTGGCTCGGATTTTTCGCTAACACAATATTCATTCTGTACACATACGGTATAAATGTGGAAATGTAAAATTGAAATCTGAAGTGGTGTAAACAAGGTGTCATACTTTATGGATGAACAATGCGAGTCCGATATTGTGGGGAAAAATTCCAAGGTGCCTTGTATCTGATTTTTTTTGCAAAGAACAAATATAAAAATGAAGTACCTGTTATTCGCTGATGATCACGCCATGTGCTCACAGCGGATCACACATGGGACATGTCTCTTGTTTAATCTGGGAGCTTAACAAAACGTTTGAAGGTTTTTTAAATTTGAAATTTTCATATTTAATTAAGTTCTGAAGAACAAAATTTTGTATAATGTTGCTCCTTATTATTTTTTATGCATTTCAAAGTAAACCCATTTTTATTTACAGTATTTTTAATTTTATTTAAATTTATATAAATTCATAGCATATAAAGGATTTTAAGAGCTTGGAATAAATTAAAAACAAAAAAATGAATAGGTTACTAATGCAAGTTGCTCATGAAAAGCATTAAATGGTGCTTACGAATCATTTAAATTTTAGAAAATAAAATACTTGGTGGTTAAGCGAGTATGAAATGAAAACTGTTTATTCTTCAGTTGGGGGAAAAGTTTCAAGAGAAGAAAGGTTTTGAAAATGAGAAGTCTTTCGACAGGATTTCGTTCTTTTTAAACGATGTTGAAGGAAGCTTTAATATTAACAGGGGGAGTTAAAAAAAGGAGCAGAAGGGGTAAAAGGAGCAGGTATATGAAGCAATGTGATTTTGGTTTAAGTGGTTAGGATTGAACGTAGGGTTAAGCGAGGGGGCAAAAACAGAAATACCTGGATGTTTAGAACTGGTTTGAGTTTTATGTACTCAAAGCTTCAAAAACCACGGCCTTTTCACTCCACAGCAGGGGTTTCAAAACCGCTAAAAGGTTTACTACTAAAGCAACGCAATAAAAAAAAGAAAAAAATAAGAACCAAAAAAAACTCTTTTTTACAATGTTAAAATGTAGGCTTTACTTGCAAGCCTAGAGACTCAGGCTTTACTTGCAAGCCTAGGGACTCAGGCTGGGACTCCGAGGTCCATTCTCAATTCTTTTGGGGCTTTTTACCTTAACATAAGCCTTCAAACAAGAAAAACTAATTTCCACCTTTTTTCTTTTTTATACCCAGTTAACTCCTTTTTTTTAAATACAAATAAAATACTCTTTATTATGAAAAATGTATAACTGGAATGTAATTAAGAGACTTTTTTTAAACTGGAATTTTATTCATTTATTGTAATTATTTTTAATTAATCGTGATTTTAAATGAAATAAGGTTACAAATTTCATAAAAAAGAATATGAACATACAATTTTAACGTTCAAAAAAACCAATATCGAATTTTTTTATTACGGTTCAAATTTTAGCGAATTTTCATCATGTTAAAATTTGAGAAAAATAAGAAAATATAGAATTTTTCCAAGTGGAAGGCGATTTCTACTTTACCAACCTAGAAAATAGAAAAGTAAGGTTTCATCAAAGGTTTTCTCAATGTGTAATTTTGCCAAATCAAAAAAGTCAAA
Organism: Microvelia longipes; assembly: GCA_018340805.1. Lineage (NCBI taxonomy): Eukaryota > Metazoa > Arthropoda > Insecta > Hemiptera > Veliidae > Microvelia > Microvelia longipes. The sequence goes on from JACMZG010001863.1 coordinate 51,666,913, forward strand.
TATTATCAAATCAAAAAAAAAAAAAAAAAAAAAATATATACAGGGTGTTTCATATAAAGTGTCCACCAAGAAAAGGAGGTGATAGTACTCCTCAAAATGAACAAAAATGGTCCTATAATATCCCCGATCTCCAACCGTTTTCCCACAAGTCAATTTAATATTTCAAAAAAATATTTGTCCTCACATCATAAAATTGTTAATAGGGATTTAACTATCCAAGCTAGAAAGGCGAAATTAGTATCATTAGAAAGCTGAGTAAATTTCCTAAAGGACAAACTACTAACTATGTCAAATATTTTGGAACTACTGCCCAAAATATTGCATGAAACATGATTTTTTTAAAAAAAATGAATTTTATGGAATTTTTGTAGTAGGGCATTAGAGGAAGTAAGAGATGAGCAAAGTTCATCCAAGAACGGAAAAAACTTCTCTTATGATTGCCCTTTAGAAAAATTAATAATTTTATACATTCAATAGTCAAACTTTTTAAGCCATTCTTCCTAGAAGTTGGAAAACTGATATTTTTTTGGCATTTTTGCATATGTCTAACAATGTTAATTACATTGTACATAAATAATTAAAAATCTCTAAAGCAAGGAAAAAGAGTAGTTTTAAAGAAAAATGTGTAAGAATAAAATAGGTTTATTTTACCTTCTAGGTCTAAAAATCGTATTATATTAAATATTTTGAAAATAAAATATTTTGTTAAATAAAACATTATTTTCACTTTTATACGACAAAAATGATCAGTTTTTTGCAACTTCTAGCAACAATAGCTTACATTTTTGACTATTGAATGTATGAAAATATTTTTATTTTCTTAAAGGGCAGTCATAAGAGAAGTTTTTTCCGTTCTTGGCTGAACTTTTGCTCATTTCTTACTTCCTCTAATGCCCTACTACAAAAATTCCATAAAACTCATTTATTTTACAAAATCATGTTTCATGCAAAATTTTGGGCAGTAGCTCCAAAATATTTGACATAGTAAGTAGTTTGTCCTTTAGGAAATTTACTCAGCTTTCTAATGATACCAATTTCGCCTTTCTAGCTTGAATAGGTTAATCCCTATTAACAATTTTATGATGTGAGGTCAAATATTTTTTTGAAATATTAAATTTGACCTTGTGGGAAAACGGTTGGAGATCGGGGTTTATATTATAGGACATTTTTTGTTCATTTTGAGGAGTACTATCACCTCCTTTTCTGGTGGACACTTTATATGAAACACCTGTATATATATATATTATATATATATATATATATATTATATATATATATATATATATATATATAAATATATATATATATATAATATATATATATAATATATATATAATATATTGTATAATATATATATTATATATATAATATATATATATAATTATATTATATATATATATATATATATATATATATATATATGTATATATATATATTATATATATATATATATATATATATATATATATATATATATATATTTATATATATATATATATATATATATATATATAATCAATGTTGGACGGCTGAAACATTTCATTCGGTACTCTTAGAGAGTGGGGGAGATAGTCAAAAAAGAACAAATAAATAAAAAAACAACCATTACACAGGCCATTTCTTTTTAGCAGGACACAAGCCAAGACGCTGCTAAGGGCACAAATGCCATCTAGTAATAGCCCATGTTACGATGTCTGAAGTGAGGATAAACATTTATTATTCGCGAGCTATCAATTAATTATAAAGTATTATTTTATGGCTAATTACATTATCTACTCTTTTTGATAATATAATTGTTAAAAATGAGAAAACGTGGATACTTTATGAACTTCAGCTATGTTCATCTCAATGTTTTGGTTTTTGAAGTGTTTAATTCATGCAATGCGTGAGATAAATTAAGTTATTAACTGTATAATTATTATTAATATTAATTAGTTAATTAATATATAGAATTAAAATGAATAAATGATTTAAAAATTAAAGTTTCTTTTTCTGATATATAGGGACTTATAAAAACTTGTATCCAAGTTTAGAAGTGTGCTTAATTCAAACATGTATAAATTGTTTAAATGCAATGTAGTCTTGTAAAGCCATACAAGGTAAAGCTAAAGGCCAACTCGTTATGACATTGGGTTCAGTATTTATCTCTAAGAACTTATAAACAAAACTATAAGCTAATATAATAATACAGTCAGTAACTTCTTAATATAGAGAAAAGTATTATGTCGTCTGTTTGGTATTTTATCAGGTTTCACAACGGCATAAGCAAGGGCACGAAGTTGAAAATCTGTTTTAGACGTTCTCAATGACAAAAAAGCTGGGTTTGCGGAAGTAGCACAGGTTTAGTAAATTTAAGAACCTGATAGGGGGAAACAATGAATTTATATAGGAAGTAACCATCTAAAGAAAATACATGAGTCTTGCAAATTAAAGAACCACATAGAGGAGTAACCATAAAGATAAATTACAGGGACGTAGCAAATTGAAGAATGTCATATGGGAGTAACTATGTAAAGTAACTACATGAGTCTTGCAAATTAAAGAACTACATAGAGGAGTAACCACACAGATAAATTACAGGGACGTAGCAAATTGAAGAATGTCATATGGGAGTTACTCTGTAAAGTAACTACATGAGTCTTGCAAATTAAAGAACTACATAGAGGAGTAACCACAAGATAAATTACAGGGACGTAGCAAATTGAAGAATGTCATATGGGAGTTACTCTGTAAAGTAACTACATGAGTCTTGCAAATTAAAGAACCACATAGAGGAGTAACCACACAGATAAATTACAGGGACGTAGCAAATTGAAGAATGTCATATGGGTGTAACCATTTAAAGACACTACATAAGTCTTGCAAATTAAAGAACTTCTTAGAGGAGTAATCATACAAAGACATGCCATAAATTGAAGAATGTCATAAAGGAGTAACCATTTAAAGTGGATACAGGGGTTCAGCAATTGAAGAAGATTCTTCAATTGCTCTATTAGATAATAGAGGATTAACTAACTTGAGAAGTGCCAAATTCTTCAACTCTCCTTCGTAGAATGATACAAACTTTTCATAGTGTCGAGAAATTTCACTTTACACCCAACTATCTCATGTTAAATACTGCTCGACTTTTGTTTCATCTCAAGATCATTTTAAAGCGACTTTGTAAATAAACTTATAAAGGCTTCTTAAGTCGTAACTCGATAGGTAATGTGGCTTTTACGAACTGATGTCTTTAAGGTGTTTTGGGTTTTAACAGCAAAGTGTGTTAATGTCAACAACGTTTCTCTTTAGTCAACTACTTACTCCTCTTTTATCCTGTAATTCTCTTAATATAGGCATCTAACTTTCTCAAAAGGGTTTCAACCTAAAAGTGTTTTTGTTCTCAATATCTGTTGAAGAGTTGAGTTGAGATATCGCGTAACATATTACAAGTCTGTTTAATGAAAGATATATTCTTCGGAAAGAGTACTTGACAATATACGTTAATTGCTTTAAATTATACTCATAATGTAAGTTAATTAGTTTTGAATGTTTCAAAGTTTTTGGTAAAAGATTTGTTACCTTAATTACTTCTTTTGTTTTAATTTTAAATTTAACTAATTAAACATAAGTAATCGTTTTACAAAAGAATGTAGTTGAACCTCTAAACCAAATGAGTGAGTTGTTTTTTCAACTTAAATTTAATTAATTTAATAAGTTAGGGAAACAACTAATTTTCTTCGACTTTTGTTAGGGGGTTTTTATGACTTGTGCAATAATCCGGATTAGTTGTTTATAACACTCTACGGCTCGTTCAAGGCATTATTAGGATCTCTTAAATATAATGGCCAAGAATATGGTTTATAGTATAAGTCGAGTAAAACAATCCCGATTCATAAATTGTTTTCTTTTTCACTCTTTCATTCTTTAATTTTGTAACAATTCTTATGTCTAGTGGTTCTTGCCTGTGTAAGTTGTTTTCTTTCATATTACAGTCAATAAACTCTTACTCATCTAAGTTCTTATTAGTTTACACAAAGAACGAAGGCTGAAGGAGGTATTGAAGGAGGTATAAGTATCTAAGATAAGTAGTTTGTTCTTACGTCAGTAAGAGCCTAGTATGGGGACTTAATTCTAGCTGAATATGCAAGTTTCCCTTGGAGTGGACTCTCAAGGGTTTCCCTCGCAATCCACTTAATCAGTTAACGCAGCATGTAACACCTTGCTAATGTTAAAACAAAAACAGTTTGTCTAAGCAGATGCTTTCGCACATTTACTCTTTAGTAACTTACCAAGGAAAAACCGGGTTTTCGCTACATGGGAATTCCACTTTGTTCCTGAGGCCAAAGCTAAAGGAACCATATTTAAATAGGGAGAATAGTAGTTTAAATACCTGAGCTATAAATAAAATGCAGGGCGGTAATTAAATAGTTGCTATGTAAACTAAATTTTACTCATGCTTGTTAATTTTGTTCCTGCAGATTCAGACCAGGAGTAAAATGTCCCTTTTAACCCTCTGCGAGAGGAAGAAAAGTACATATTTTCCCCCTTCGGGAGGTAAAACTGTGTAATAATGGGTAAAGTTATTTCGTATATTATTAGGTACGAGTGATTAAGTACTCTAACCACCTCGTATATATATATATATATATATATATATATATATATATATATATATATATATATATATATATATGCCCTTTTTAGTGCCTTTCTGCCCTTCAGGGTATTCGCCCTGCGGGAACAACCTCAGGTGGGTCACATCTACTATGCTCAAAGTAAAGCTAAAGTTAGTGAAATCATTTACATCAAATTCTATTCAAAAAACCTGAGAGCATAACCCGGACTGTGAACCTCGGACCTCCGGTGCCGAAGTCCAGTACTATACGACCGTATATTAATATGTACCAACTATAAATAAGTAAAGAGTTGTATTCATTACCTTCATCTCCGTACTTTAAAATCAATTCCTCACTAATATTAATTTAATGTGAAAGGTTTGAGTCAGTTTTGGTTATGAAATATACAAGAGGTTCCATAAAGAGTTTTATACATAGAATATAACATTTTCGGAATCTATTAAAAGTACTTCTTTATGTGTCGAAAAATAAAATCAATATGAAAACTATCCTTTATTTTGTTGAGCCTCTTGAGACATGTATCCAGGTTATATTGAATTCCCAGAGTAAAATGGAAGGGAAAATCACTTTTCTGGCATTAAAACCCCAAGTTTCCTTTCGAATCTCATTGCATTTTCACACACTTCTACCTTGGAAGTTAATCAGACGTATAATATCCGATCGTAGCTGCGAACCCCCGGGGGAGTTGTTGCGGTTTCCAACTCACATCTTGACACACCGATAGGGGAGAAGATAAATTTTCTCAAAATTAGTTTTGTGGGCTCTAAGTCGATAAAATCTGAGTTTAATCTTCTACACATCCTATCCCACATTGATTTTTCAATATTTACTGCACAGTCATTAAATATTAATATCATCTTTATAGACGTCTAGGGCCAATCTCACATCTCTCTAAACATTTTATCGCTCTTCCTTGTAGAAATTTATCGGGCCCCTAAACTATCAATACTTTATGATGTTTCTCGTTTTAATGATTTTCTCTTCTATATTGTATGTTATAGTAGATATTAATGTACTGATAGTAAAGTATAACTTATATGCCCGAATGTGTACTTTATTAATGTAGACACTATTCTTTGTGTTTGTTTTGACGATAAGCTTCGTTTAAAATTGTTTGATAAAACAGTTATCTAGTGTTTTGATTACAATACCCATATATGTTATCATTAATTAATCATTAAATCTTGATTATTATCTAACTAACGAATAATCTTTCTAATGGAACATAGAGTTTTAATTTCATCAGTCAAATTCTAATATTTAGATTGATGGAGTCTGTTCATATATGTGACGCACCACTTAAGTACTTCCTTTATTCAAATAAGGAAGTATTGATTATTAAATCATAATTGCATATTTATAATAATTATATTATAAAAGTCTAATTGATGGACACTTTACGACGTCAAGATATTTAAAATAATTAAAGGTATGTCTTCATTAAAATTTAAAAAAAATATAGAAACAGGGTACCTCGAAACTTTTTCTTATCACATCGGATTTGCTTCAGTCATCCTCTCTACTTCGGACTTACTTCGCTCGTCTTCAGAATGTAAAAAGCACCAAATTTACACTGCAAAGTCTTCGGACTCGCTTTGCTCGGATAGCAAATATATTCGTTTCAATTCCAGCAGCCAGCGGATATAAATTGAACTAATACTGATAATGACATGAAACTTAGCGCATATGTTAGTCATATACATGGCTAAATGCGTGCCAAATCTCAAATTGATGGAAACATTTTTCCGAGTTTTATTAATTTTTTAACTTTAGGCTAAGTCATTGGTCAATAAGTCATGGCTAAGTTAAAGTGCGGTTTAATGAACAATTTACGTCATACACAAATTATTTTTCGATAGCACAACTACACCTATAGACTAATTTTTGCCTAATGTTTAAACTCTCTAGCATAAAAAATACACTGGGAGCTACGATGATAACAGACACACAAATACACACACAGACTCACTCACATACTGTCGTAAAACTTTGTAAAAACCACTTATAAGGTCTTAAAACACCTGAAACGGATAATTTAGGTGACATCCTGGTTTCGGATTTCTAAATCAAGCACAATAATTTTTCTAAATGCCTACGGTATAAATAAGGAAAAGTGAAAAATGAACACACTTGATTTAAAACTGGAGTATCTAAAGACTATATAGTCTATGTATAATAACTCCATTATACTGAGTAGACTTTATATATACTAGTTTATACATATAAAGGAAGCCCATAAAAAAATTACCCATAGCCAACAAATTAATATCACTCCAGGTTATTTAGGTCCTTTTTGATCACGGTTAAGCCTTCTTTAAGAACACATTATCCTTCAAATAATTAAGATTATTGCAAATAGTTATCTTAATTATTGTATATAATTACAATTACAATAACTCTAAACTCAATCATTTGTTAATGCTAGGTATCATGAAAATTTAAAACATATAATTTTAAAAAATCGATGAAAAGGGATATTTTAGTGTCGCTTTTGTGAGGATCTGTTTTTTATAGGGTGTGTAATGTAGCCCTTTGAATCATTAATCTCAATTAGTGGTTTGTTTTCACCGAGAAGGACGAGAGCTTCATCAGTATTCAAACGAGCTTTCCTTCAAGTACCCCGACACCGATTCCTTTCCATAACTTTTGCATTTTTTTTATTTCTACCTTTTTGCCCTTTATTTAAATTCTCGTTTTATCATCGTGTTTTGATTGGTGTATCTATTATTTGAGCGTATCTATATTGATAAATTAAAAAATATTTCATGTACGAATTAATTTTAATTATTGAATTGAGATGAGGGCACTTTCATGAGTTCCAAAGTATCCTGTACTTGTCTTTCTAATTGTTATTATTTTTTTTAAAGTTATGGGTAAAACAATAGAGTTATTTACTAGAGAGGGGCATAGACTATCTCAATACATAAAGAGACTTCTCATCAATACCTCGGCTCGCTACGCTCATCTTCCTAAGGGGTACCTGATTCTCTCGTCATCAATGTATTTATATATTTTTTTATGTTTAATTTTAAGTTACCATGTTCATTTTTTTGCACTTTGGGCACTTATTCCCCGCAAAATAAGGATGTTAAACAAAAAAGTTTTTTTTTTAACTTTATTGATTATTGTCCACAATAAATATATTTGACATTCTGCTCATACTGGTTAAAGTGACTTGGCAGTCTTGGTAAGAGGAATCGCCCAGTGGTGACTCCTTAACAAAAAAGTGCTGAGGAAAAAGTGTCTTTTATTTTTTTCTAAATCCTAAAAAATGGTATTACAACGTTAACTACTCCAGTAAAAAGAAGTAACCTTTACACAAAGAAGTACCCCTCTTCATTAATTTATGTCTAATAGTTTAAAATTTAGGAAAGGGAAATTCAATTTTTCGTCCAAATTATACTTCATTTTTAAGTCTGTATTAATTTTAAATAATGTGCCAAAGCATTGATGTAGCCAAGCAACTGCAGGCAGTGTTAAAATTAGTCAAAGGTAGGCTGTCAAGTATGACCACTGATTTTCAAGCACTAATTAACTTAAACAAGTACATATTACTTATTTCATGTCTTACATTTTTGAACGTAAAATCTAATGTTACTTTCTTTATGTAATCATAATATAAATGTATTGCATTACATAAATCTAATGTAATACAATACAAAAATTTGATTAAAGTCAGTGACTTGAAGCCTAGCGCACTGCCTCTTCATTCTTAGGACGCTGTGTTGTAAACATTTTAGCCCACATTTGTTTGATTAGCCTTATTTAAACCATTTAATAATGAATTTAAAATATAATTTTACGTATTTTAACCTTTATTAAGTAAAATAAAAAAAGGTTTGGTTAATGTATACCAACATGTAAAAAAGCGTCATTTAAATAAACAAAAAAGATTGGAATAAAAGTATAAAAAAATAAAACCAAATATATTTATTTATTGTTAAGATATACTTGAAAAATTAATTTAGATTTTAAAATAAAAACTAAATATTGTATGACTTTATTCTTCATGAAAAATGAGACTTTTATTACGTAGCTCGGCTTTTCTAAAGATAATATAAATATTTTAGCTATTTGTTCATTCTCTCAGATTAAAAACAGAAAGCAATCTCAAATTTTAATGTAGACAGTGCTAGTTTTATTAGTTTTTTTTTAAAATAAATCTCGATTTAAAATTTTAATTTTCCTATCTGAGAACTTTCTAAGAAAACAAAAGAAAATAATTTATAGAAAAATAATTAAAATGCTTCAGATTGCCATCTGGTTGAATGCTCCGAAACCTGTGCAAATTAGTCTCGGTCTTAACTATTTTAAATTCTTCTATACAAAATATTGCATTTAGTATTTCAATATTGTTCATAAAATTAATATAGGTGTTGGTTTTAGAAACGAAAATTAACTGTAATAAAAAATGTATATGTTTTAACAATTAAATGTAGTAATCTATATTTTTTTTTATAAAAGGCTTAAATATTTTTTTAACTAACAAAATAATAAATTAAATCCAAATGACCACTGCAAAAAAATGTTTCATATACTATATTTTTTTTTAATAATCGCTTATATATATTATATATAATATATATATATATATATATATATATATTATATATTATATATATTATATATATATATATATATATATATATATATATATATATATATATAATATATATATATATATATATATATATATAATATATATATATAATATATAATAATATATATATATTATATACATTAAAAACCAAAATTCTGTAATAAAACCTGGATCTCAAAACTTTTCCCACAGGTCAATTTAATATTTTTAAAAAATATTTGTCCTCACATTATAAAATTGTTAATAGCGTTTAAACTGTTCAGCTAGAAAGGCGAAATTGGTCTCGTTAGAAAGCTAAGTAAATTTCCTAAAGGACATACTACCAACTTTGTCAAATATTTTGGAACTACTGCCCAAAAATTTGCATGAAAAATGATTATTTGAAAAAAGTTAATTTTATGGAATTTTTGTGATAGGGCATTAGGAAGTAAGAGATGAGCAAATTCAGCCAAGAACGGAAAAACTTCTCTTATAAGAAAACCCAAACTTCATCATACATTCAATAGTCAAAATGTTAAGCCATTCTTCCATTCTAAGGAAGTTGGAAAAACTGTAATTTTTTTGGCATTTTTGCATATCTGTACAATTAATTACATGGTACATAAAATAATTAAAAATCTTTAAAATAGTGGTTTTAAAGAAAAATGTGTAAGAATTAAATATGTTTATTTTACCTCCTAGAGTCTAAAAATCGTATTATAAGTTACTTTAGAAAAAAAAAATATTTTGTTAAAATAACACATTATTTTTTCTTCTATACGACAAAAATTTTCAGTTTTTGCAACTTCTAGCAACAATAGTTTACATTTTTGACTATTAAATGTATAAAAATATTCACATTTACTTAAAGGGCAATCATAAGAGAAGTTTTTTCCGTTCTTGGCTGAACTTTTGCTCATCTTTACTTCCTCTAATGCCTACCCACAAAAATCCATAAATTAACTTTTTTTCAAAAAATCATTTTTTATGCAATTTTTGGGCAGTAGTTCCAAAATATTTGACATAGTTAGTAGTTTATCCTTTAGAAAATTTACTCAGCTTTCTAACGAGACCAATTTCGCCTTTCTAGCTGAACAGTTTGAACGCTATTAACAATTTAATGATGTGAGGTCAAATATTTTTGAACCTTGAAACCTTGTGGAAAAACGGTATGATCCGGGTTTTTATTATTGAAAATTTTTTGTTTCCTTTGAGAAGTACTATCACATCCTTCTTTGGTAGACACTTTATATGAAACACCCTGTATATATATATATATATATATATATATATATATATAATATATATAATAATATATATATATATAATATATATATATATATATATTAATAGAGTTTAGGACTAAAATATTGAACTACATTCAAACTGTTTGCAAAGATAAAAAGTAAAAATAAATAGAGCTTTCAGGAAAAGTAAGATACATTTTTAATATTATTGATAAAATTAAATTAAGTTGTTAATTAATAAATTTTGGCTTGAAAATAGCTTCAAGCAAGTAATTGCATTTTGATACTTAATACAGCTGGAGTCTAGAAGAGAATGCTGGTGGTTTTTGTTTTAATTTTTACTAGGGTCACATAGTGGCTGATCTTTTATTGGTGGACACATTTTTCTTAATTGTTTAACTGTTGAAAGTTTAGTAAAAACAAAAAAAAAATCTAATCTAAATTCAGAGGGGGACATGACATTATGTCGAGCCATCATCGATGTCGAAAGTCGAATGATGAGACTGTTTCCAGATGCAGCATTTCATTTTTCTTGTTACATTTTCTAGGCGTATCTAGCTCAATTTATATTCTCATCAACTATTTATGTTTTGCAAAACTCGGTAGTATCAAATGCTATACCATTTTTTTAAATTTAATTTGGTTGGTATGCGTATTTGAAATAAACACAACGAAAATACCGTATTAAGATTTAGACAAGGCTTAAGATTTATTAAATGGCATTATTAAAGGCTTTAAGAGTGATATCAAAAAACTATAATTAAGTAAAAATTATTTTCAATTAATTAATATTGGATATACGATAATTTCTTTGCATTCAGTCCTAAAAAAAATGTTTTAATAATTTTAGTAGAACACCCTAATTGCGTTTTTGACGTTAGTCATCTAAAAACTGCTGAGGCGGAATTTCACTATCTTGCCCCTTTAATCCTAAAACTAACTTTGAGCTACGATCAGCGATATTTTCAATATTTAGGTATAAATAGCTAAACTTCACAAATTTAGTGCTTACAATGTTAAACCACTGGCTTTTAAACTGACCTTTTTGAAATGAAAAATGAATAATTTATATATTTTTATAACAGCAAGCATTAGCCAGCGGTTACCAGCACGTGTTATTATCTGGTAAGCACATTCGTCCCCTAATCCATTGACTTATGTTCACTCTTTTACCAAATTTTATTATTTTCCTTCTAATAATGGTAGAATTGATAGTGAGGGACATAGTAATATCTAGCCCTTGCATCACGATAACCAACTATTTCTCATTTTTCCCTTTTATAGAACATAATAAAGGTTATAATATAACAACATATAATATTCTATAGTAGAATGCTTCTTGAGAGGCTCAGCTTGAATCCTAACTCGAGTCCCTTAGATTCAAGCTCCAGTTCATATCAGATATAAATCCCTCTTTATGTCGTATGAAAAATGAAACGGCATTACAAGCCGTTGTAGATAGTAACTCATAATAGCCACTCGCCCGTTTTTTCCCTGTTTTCTTACATACTTGAACCCTATTATGTAAACATACGAAACTTATATGAAGTAGCCATTTTAAAAAAAAATAATATTTATGTTTTATCCCATAGTTATTTAAACATTTTTTTAAAGAAAAGCGTTGGCGAATAAGTACATGATATTAAAAGAGTAATACGTTCCCCTACTTTGAGACTAAATTTCTCAGCTCCTCAGCTCATTATGCTTTATTCAGGAATAACTGCCTGATATTAAAAGAAACACGTGTTCCCCTACGGTGAGACTACATTTCTCTGCTGATTATGCCTCACGAGCAGAGAAATTTAGTCTGTATCGAACTCTATAGATATAATTCGAGTTACTAAATGATTCCTAAACCAAAGTTTGCGCAATATTTTTGAATACTTGATGTGTCACCAATACCAGCTAAAATTTTCTTTCAAAAGACAATCCATTACTCTAAAAATTCTAGAACGACTGAACGTGTTGAAGTCGGCAAATTTTTCCGGAATTCATGGGGTACGCCGTTATATTTCCAAAGTTTTGTTTCCACTCCTAAAAACATCATCTGGTTTGTATTTCCGCAAAGTCAATATGACTATATATTTCCTCCAGAGGTGTGCCTTAAGAAACACAAAGAACTCGCATTAATAAGTTCCTCCGAAATGTACTGTCTTTCAGTTGATCAAGTCTGCTATCCACATATGTATTGATATTTAATAGTACTCTTTACAGCACAGAATAGCAGCCTAACTCCGTAAATAACTCTCATCAGGAGAGGTTCCAAGGCTGTGGTATGAGAACTTGATCTAACTAAATGTTGGACTCTATAGAGTTCAACATTTTCTGGTGTATATGTCTGTAATCGTCGTATCTCACACTGTGTGAATGCTTGGCTGACAGATCAATTTTTAAGTCTAGTTTTGATCCCAAATTATAGCAGGCAAGGAATCTGAAACAAAAATTAAAAGAAAAAATAAAATATGATAATTGTTTTCCTCAATTAATTTATTTTATATAGAACTCTGTTAATAATAATTTATTCACTTTATTATTTAAACATTTCTTATATAAGTTAAAACTTTTCCGACAACCTAAGTTTTTCTAAGGTTATAATGGAAGCTCTGTAGTTATCCTTGTTTCCATTTCTTCTTCCTTAGTTGTCTCCTTCTATAATATAAATATCACAAACATAAAAATAACAAAATAAGAATAAAGAAATAAAAAGTCTTATTTATATGTTGAACCAAAGTTTAATGTCTCTTACACTTTTCTCTGTTTTCATGCGTAAACGTAAACGACACCGCGCGAAGCTCGAAAGAAACATTATATCAGAGTTTTTTTTAACTCTTTTCCGTGCTGACTATAAAATGTGTTTTTATATCTCGCGCTTCCATTTACCGTGTTTTTCCTTAATGTAAAAGTTTGTTGTTTTTTCGTCGGCAGGTAAAGTACTTCAAAAGGAAATTAATTAAGTGACAAGAAACTTTTTTATTTAATTTTATTACAACGCAGAAATAAAGCTTTGTACAAGTTCAAAGAAATACTTTTCTATATTTACTTTTAAAATGTTCGAAATTGAAAAGTGACTACCTTTGTAAAGATCAAAAAGTTTAAAATATTGGAGTTATATTTTTCGATATTTTTTACTTTTCCTTATCTATATTTTAGGCATATGAGAGAAGCAATGCGTTTGAAATTAAAATCCGACACCGGGATTTCAAATCCATCCGTTTCAGGAAGAGTCACCCGTGGTGTAGTGGTTAAGGTACGCGGCCAATACACAGAATGAATGGATTTTAAACTTTTGAGTTTATTTAGTCATGGGTTCAATCCCAGCACGGACCTCTAGTAATTTTATGAGGGATAAAATTCTGCGTACCACGTCCTTCAAAAGAGACGTACAGCCGGTGGCCTCGAGCCTGTGCGTTGTCAGGTCCGTTAATGGTCACTTACCCTAAATGAAACTGGGTATAGGAAAAAATTTAGGACCCTCATAGTAGATTCATTATAACACTATAGTGCGTCTGCCTTGTAATAAGAATAGATAGATGTAGTAAATTAAATTTGCAATTGTTCAACGTTCCTGCTGCCTCCGAAAACAATAGATAAAGTTCAAGTAGGAACTCGCTCTCCTATTCCTGCCTGCTGTTAGAGGTAGCAAAATCTAGGGTTATTTCTATGGCGTTGGACCCAAAGTTAAATCAATGAGGTTTCAATGAGGTAACAGCGAGCCTCTGGGAGCCCTAAAATGATGTTTCAGGCCTTCCAATGTATTGTGATAGAGTATGCTCTCTTCAGTAATATATCTCTATGGATGATAATATTCAGGTTATGTAGTTGTTTGTAGCAGACTTTTTAACAATAAGTATTCTATGCTGTTTTAGAAATAGATGAATTAGATATGTTCTTATAGAATTGGAGTCCTTAACACTTCCTTTACAATAGCATTAACTGTTTACCAACTTTTATATTAACTTTGTATAAACTTTATTTTAAAATTTTCCAATAAAGAACTTGCTTGAAAAAAACTTTACTTTTAAGTTAATGTTTCTTTTTCTTAGCTTATTTTATTTGTCTTAAAGAGAATATTTTAATTTTAAGTTGAGAATGTGAATGTTATTTCTTTTCAAAATCGTAAGGGAGATTGAAAAGATAAGATGAAAAAATTTAAAGTAAGAATCAAGAGTAAAGATTTGAAAAAAATTTAAAGTTTCTATAGGATCAATAGTGAGGGTAGTTTAACAAAAGGTTTGTGCTAACTGTAGAGGTACGAGTTAAACGGATTAAGGTCGCTTTGTAAAGAAAACTTTTGTCCTTTTCTTGGAAACAACGACTAAATGAAGAAATCTCTTAAAAACTCTTGCAGGTTTGTAGTTCCTGAGATACCGTCGGACTACCCTTAAGAAATAACGGATAAAGTTAGTTAGCGGTGACAAATGTTTTGGAACAACAAGTTTAAGGGAATCCAGAATAGAGGTAAAGGGAGAAATTCAGAGAAAACCCTAGAAAAAACAAAAAGCTCAAGTCTGAAGAAAAACACCTGGAAGGCTCATTAAGGGCGACAAAGCGCTTAGTACGATGTCGCCCGACACTGCCAGGTTGGAAAGGATCCGTGGTAGGCCCTAAGGGATTAGTTGTTGGTTTGTTTTTTACTTACCTGGATTCAACCCAAATTTCCTCTCCACAACAAATTATACATCAACTAGTCCGGAAAACTTTCCTCTCTAACTAATCCCCTCATCAACGCCATAAAATCTTAATATTTCACAAAAAAATCAACTTTACTTTTTTTGATAAAAATACTTTTTTATGTCACAAAAAAGTTATTGTTATTTCACTAACTACAATAATCTTTCATAAAATTAATTTTATTTTTTTAATTTCTATTTGTTTCTTTTTTCAAATAAATCTTTCACTTTCCAATCAAAAATAACATTGTTTATTTAATCTTTTTAATCAATATTTTCTACTTGATTTTAAAGTTTATCTTCTATTTTATTTTTCAACATTTTAAGTATTTTCTGCCTCCACAACTCGCTTGTAATCACTACTGCTGATCTTAAAAAAATTAGTAGCCAATATATCAAATATTAATTATTAATAATAGCCACTGAAAATGAATTAACCTTCTTTTTCTGTGTGTGCTTAACACCGTAGCTCCTATTGTGTTCATGCTAGAGTTAAAACTTGGTATGAGTTTGAAAAAAAGGTTTATGACATCATTAACCGTGAGTAATGACTCGTCAAAAATTCACAAAATACGGAGAAATGATTGGATCAATGTTAAATTTGGTTGGGACACATGCAGTACTCTAAGTGAGACTTTAGATTAAAGCACTAAATTAAAACTTAAGCGAGTTCGTGATCTTTAAAAAACGTGAAGCAAATCCGAAGTTGTTATGAGGAGCGTCGCTAATTTGAAAAAGCGTAGAAAAGTTTTGAAGTCCCCTTTACCCGTTTTATAGAAATTATATTATATTATATCGTATTATTGGTGGGTATATTTAGTTAAAACCTTTTTAGTAAATTTTCAAAAAAAATGAGCTTATGAGGTAGGGTCATAGTTTTGACCCCAACCTGAATTGAACCCAATTTGATCTAATTTGAACCCAATTCGTTTGGCTGAAGAACATTTAATAACACTTAATTACTCGCAGATTTTATTCTACTCTTTTCATTTAAATTGTGGATAACATAAGTTTCAGTATATGTTTTAGTTCATTTCCTTTTGTTGTTTTTTAACTAAAAATACGAAGCACAATACAATATTTTTAGACAAACAAAGTATCTAACGTTTTAAAAAAGAACATTAAGGGAGATTCTCACAGAGTATATCTGAGACCAGAATAATTTTTGGAATATTTGGCATAACTTTCGTTAGAAAAACAAGAAAAAAGCAAAGTATATCTCTGCTGAGTAAAACAGACTTGGAAAACGAGGAAAAATAAAACGTCAGGGCTATTTAGAGTAAGATATCAGCCAATAAGTTAGACCTTTAGGTCTACCAAGGTCTAAAAAGAAGAGAAAAAGACCTCTGGACCTGAATTTTAAATGTTTAACCAGTAAATAAAGTAAAATGGCTGGAGTAAACATACCATAGAACCTTTTTCTGCTTTTAGAATGCCTTCAAAGAGATAAATTTTTAGTGGCGTAGTTAGAAAGGTCTAGGACTTTTATCTGATGGTCCAATTATCTTCTGGACCTATTCTTATAAACTTCTTTAAGAAATCTACTTTGGAGAAACTTAATTATTTAATAGTCTTTAAAAGTTTGGTACTAGTGGTAGGGAAGTAATGCCGTTTTAGTTTTGAAGTTAGACCTTTTTGGTAATGAATGAATCTTGATAATGTTTCAAGGTATTATTTTCTTTAATTTGATAACTATAAAGATATTTCAATTACAAATGTGTAGCGTTGTATTTTCGATTTATCATTACAACTGTTGTTGAGCAACTAACGTGAGATCCCCTGAATGTATTAATAGTAGTTTAAGGTAGGAAGGTCTTTTAAAATTGACAAGTTCTAGATGCCAGCTTATATCGGTTAGGATCGTATCTTATTATGTTTTGAATGATAAATCTGTTAAAAATTTACTTAAAAATTAGATTATAAAGTTTAAAACGCTGCGCTTGTCCTCAAAGTTCCGCATATGGTTGGTGGTATAGTGCTCGCTGTTTGTAGAGGGTATGCACAGTATGTACCTTAACATTTGTAGGCACATTACATTAGTTCCTACATCCACTGTCGCAACACCACAGAAATTTACTTTTTATTGTTAAGTGTAATTTGTAATAGAGAATAGTTTTCTCTTAAGTTTAAAATAAGTTAGGTTACAAACAAATATTTTTTCCGTCAAAATTTAGATTGTTATTTATTTGACTTTAGTAACCTAAAGAATGAATTATTTAATTTTTTCTTGATTGTTTATAACTTTTTAAATATTATAGTTTGAAGATTATGTCATTTAAATGTCGTTAGTGAAAAATGAGAAAGATACTTTGAGGACAACGAATTTGTGTCGCCTCTACTAGGACATTACAATACACAGACACGGGTACTTTCAAACGTGCCTCTGAACGTGATAAAATGAAACCTCCCAAAACCTTCCAGACTCATATCATTCAATGTCGCACCATTTAGATTTACTCCGAACAAGATATTCTACAAGCGTATATTGCAACATATATCTCAAAATATAGAAACGATTTTTAGATTGTCTTTTTTATTTTCTGTGAATTAAGAGTAACTTAAATAGTCAATCACCAAATTAAATAATTTTTATAAGCTCACAAATTCACTGACGAATTAGACCAAGAGCCCAGGGGTGTTTTGTTAATAAAAAGTGTAATTGCTGAAACCGGTCTCAATTTTCTCGTAAATATCTTCCTGAACAAGGATCTGCAATTCTGCCGACTCGTATCGGATGGGTTTCCCAGGCAGAACGCTCTTTACATGTAAAAATTACCACCAAAGTTAATAAAAAGTGTAATGGCTGGAAACGGGTTTAATTTTTCGTAAATACCTTCCTGAACAAGGATCTGCAATTCTGCCGACACAAATCGGATGGGTGTGAACCTTTGACCCCTAAAGTGCGTTCTGCCTGGGACACCCATCCGATACGAGTCGGCAGAATTGCAGATCCTTGTTCAGAAAGGTATTTACGAAAAATTGAGACTGGTTCCAGCCATTACACTTTTTATTAACAAAACACCCCTGGGCTCTTGGACTAAATGTGAGATAATTAAAAGTGAGGTTTAGAGTTTTTAGTTATCCTTTATAAGTTTATAATTACTAATAATGATTTGGCTTTAAAAAATTAGGTTGGTTAAAATTATGTTGAAACTACCTGTTTCTACGTTAGTGACTATTAATTTGCCGTCATCATCGACGGAAGTAAGAAAAATGTGTTGACTTCAATATTTTAACTTTTTAAGATAATAGAAATGTTCTATTCCTTAAAATTTTCTTGGATCTATTCCAGTGAAAGAACGTCACAGTACTACAGAATATTCCAATTCAATACCTTTGACTTACAGTGATGTAGAAAGACTACTTATTGATTTGATTCAAATGTAATTATTGAAGTCAACTCTTATAATTATTGATTATTAGAGTGCCAGTATTTATACTGAACTTTAGCACCACGGAGGTCTGGGGTTCACTTCCCAGGTTACGCTCTCAGTTTGTATAAGATTTTGTTGAATAAATGATTGCCAATTTAACTTTGAGCGTACCAGTTGCCACTACTACCTGAGATCGTTCCCGCCGAAAATATTCGACTTAAGCGGCTCATTCCTGATGAACAGCAAGGTTCTAAACAGGGAACATCATAATATTGGAGAGTTACAAGTCGTAGCAAATTACTATCGCACTGCGACAAGTAGTCTTTCGTATAGTCACCTTAACTTATTCAGGTCAAAATAATCCATTTAACTGTACTAAATCTGGCATTTTGATCTTAATGAGAGTCGCAGTATCTAAGGCTACTAAGCCTACCATGCATCTTCACATATACAAATAGTATACAAATGTGATTATTCCGTTATATTGTTTTTTAGGACGAGGGTTACAAAGATTTGACAAGCAACCAGAATATTCAGAAGTAAACCCAGGAGAGGATATTAAATTAGACTGTAAAGTACTCAATAAGAAAGGATCATGTTCCTGGCAGAAAGATAATAAGGTAAGACCTCAATAGTTTTGTATTATTTATTTATCCGTCATTACTAATCCTTGTTATCTCCCTTGCTTGTCATATGAAGCTACTTAATATAAACCTCTAATACTTGTGTTTTGCTTTGAAAGTGTAGCTGAATATCATTAGCTGGTCTAGTAAATAACATATATTCATTTTGGTATTAAATATCAACCTTATTCTGTTGTCTTGTTTTGATCATTCCTTATAGTTATGGCAGGGTGATAGATCGCATTATTATACTGCCTTCACAACTGATTGCAATTTCTGTTTAGTTCCAAATATTTTAAAATCATAAAGAGAATACGAAAGTATTTTATGCTAATCATAGTTTGGTGTTGAATGCAACGATATCCATAGCTAAATTGTTTTCATCTTAGACTTGTTGTTGTAACGTACTTTTTTCTTTTCCTCATTTATACCTTAGGTATATAGGAGAAAAATTGTGTTTTAAAAATTATCCGAAACCGGTATAAAACTAAAATTATTCGTTTCAGGCGTTACTAAGGCCTCCTCAGTGGTTTTTGCAAAGTTGTCTGTCTTTGTGTGTGTGTGTGTATATTATTATCATAGCTTTTAATATATTTATGCTAAAGAGTTGAAACTTTGTAGAAAAATCAATCTACTACTAAAGCAATAGTTTGATTTTGTGATATTCCGAAAATATTTTTTATGACGTCATTAACCCGCAATAATAACTCAGCGAAAATTTCGAAATATTTTAAAACGCGGAATAATGATAAAATCCAATTGAAATTTAGCACGCATGTATCCATGTATAAGACTAACATATGTGCCGAGTTTCTTCTTATTATCAGCATTATTATTATTATTAAAGATTGGGGTTGGAGTCGAGGATAGACTCCATTTGCACTGCGACTGGTAGTCTATTGTACAATCCCCTCAATTGGTCCAAGTCAGAATAATCCTTTTCCCCGGACTAGGTCTAGGATCTTTTTGACCAGTGATTCATTGGTAGAGTCAAACTTAGTGAGAATGCTGCTACCAAAGTTGGTGAACCCTTGAAAGGCTAGGGCTTCACATCTCAGAAGTATGTGAGATGCAGTTTCGGTTTCCGATTCACAAAGCCTACACACTGGGTTATCTTTAAAGATACCAATGGTATGGAGATGTTTTCGGAGGTGACAGTGGCCAGTCAGTAGTCCAGTTACTGTTCTAAGGTCCCTTCTGCTGAGACTGAGGAGGTCCTCATTGAATTTGGGACTGGGTCCTTTTAACATAAGTTTACTGTGCCTCATGCCAGAGGATTTGTTCCAGTGGTGCAGGTGATTGGTTAGGAGCCAATCTTTAATTACACCTTTAGCTAAAGCTTTCGGTATGGCTACTATGGGTTCAGGGCCCACAGGAGTGGTCTCAGACCCCTTTTTTGCAAGGATGTCTGCTTGCTCATTACCTTCAATTCCCTTATGGCCAGGCACCCATCTGATTGCTACATCGTTGTTGAGTGACAAGGTCAGAAGGTTTTGTAAGCACTCCCAGACAAGCTTGGAGTTGACTTTGTATGAACCAAGAGCTTTAATGGCAGCTTGGCTGTCAGTAAAAATATTTATAGAAGTCTGATTAGGATTCTTTTTAATATTTTCTATTAGAAAGGCATTAATAGCAAATATTTCTGCCTGAATTATCAGCATTAGTTAAATGTTTATCGAATGACTTATGTACTTTTTTTAAAAAATTGTAAATAATCGAAAAAATAATTAAATTAAGTTGAAATTTAGTAAAAATGTACACTTTTACCTAATAAATAAGTACTCAAAGTTTCGTTTCAATACGACAAGTATATCCATAACTTTTGTTGGATCATAAAAGTTAAGAAACATTGAGCGTGGTTAGTGCTGTATGGATGACCGCTGAGAATGAAACGGATGCATTTACTATCTGAGGATAAGCAAAGTGAGTCCGAGGACATGCTGCAGTATAAAATTTGTAAATTGTATATTTTGAGAATGAGCTAAGCGAGTCCGAAGCAGGGAAAATGAGCGTTGCGAATCCGATGTGATGAGGAAAAGTTCCGAGGTACGCCGTACCTTTTTTTTATTTTAGCGCTAAATAATGCACAATAAATTATGTCACAATGATTCATTTTATTGATTTTCGTGTAAGTATTCCATGTGGTACGACCAAAGTTATGTCTATGTACCGAATGACTGATAAAAATTACTGGAGTCTAACAGTCTCCTCTAAATATTGCTATACACTTAATATGACTTAGCTTTGAGCTATTTTTGGGCCTATTCAATGTATAATGTATACAGGTATGACCCTGCATATCTCAAAAGTATTAAATATTTTAAGCAAATAAAGAAAAGAACTAAGTTTCTTGAGCCACTTAATTTTTAAAAATATGACTGCATTTCAACACTATAAATAACACGGTACTAAAATATAAAATACAAAGAAAGACAAAAGCAATTAAAAAATTCATTTCATGGTGAGCTAAGCAAAGACATTTTTTACTAAACTTTGATGTCAGTTTTTAAAATAAAAATAAAATTAAGAAAGATCCTTGTTATCTTTTAATTAGTTTATTAAGTCTGTTTTATAAGAAATTTACATTTAATGCTGATTATTGCTAATCCGAATTAGTTCAATAAGTTTTTTTTTTTTTGTAATGGGTTGGTAAATAAAAACTTTTTTCCCTTATTGGATCACTGAAAGATTAATTTCTGAAACTTTTCATTTTTTTGCTTTTTAAATTATAATTAAATTAACTTCTTTTAATTGGAAACTTTATAATTCAACAATAGGACTGAAAAATAAATTATTGATTAATTTTATTTATTTTAAACAATTTCTATTTATTTCTTTTATTTTCTATGCTAAAATATAAAAATAATTATTTTTTTAAGTATTTAGACAAGAGAATTATATTATTAAACTTTAATCATGATTAATAAAATTAATATTTTTTATAGTAAATAGATTAATGAATAAATACGTTATGAATAAAAATTTAATAAATGAATAATAATAAAATAAACAACAAATAAATATTAATCTTTACTTTAGAAATAAAGAAAACCGACATAGTGGCGTTCCTTTCCATGGTTTTCTTAAGTATGTGGCTGTAAAAGTTAAAAGGGCCACGTAGGCTTCCTGAAATCGGGGGCAAAATTGCGTCCTGTTTGGCCTAATTACATTTTTGGCAACCCTCATTTAATGTCATAAACATTTTTGTCATTACATTTAATTTTATCGATAAATGTGGTAATAAACTCCTATTTTATCAATAGCGTCGACTACGTCCTTAGGTCTTGATAATTCTTGCCCTAAATTATACTTCGAAAATAAATCAGCGAGCACGTTACTCTTTTTTATGGAGTTAAAGATTTTGTTCCAAACTAGCCCTACAAATAGTATCGAGCACCATTCCTTTAATAAACTGCATAGGCTTCCGTGGTTATTGTCATGAAGATTGAGGTCTTCCTGTGGTGACCGCGTCAATGTATGTGAACTGAGTTCAGTTTTGTAGAGCATTCCATTGTGTCTTACATCCCTGAAGATGCCTCCTAAAGTGGAAGCGAAACGTTGAATTCTTCATCTACATTGACGCGGTCACCACTGGAAAACCTAAATCTTCACCATTCTTTTAGCATCTTGTACAACCTATACATCATTTTCTGATTTTAAAGAATCTAAAAGTTTGCACCTTGGGTTATTTTTTATTAAAGTATCGACCATTCAAATTTCATAAACGTTACTCTCCGATCTTTGATAAATTATTTTTTATTCTTAGTGAAAATTGTCCTTTGACTTGTGGAATGCTCCTACTTTGACGGCACTTAGCCGAACACCTTAATGATTTGACATTTCCATTGTATATTGTGTGGTAATCTAGGGTGTTTATTTGGAGTTATGTATTATTTGGACATTAGACCACAATATCTCAACAAGTTTACAATAAGTATCATTCAATACAAAACGATAAGGCGATTATTATTAACAATAAAGATTTCGTGTAACTAAGCTGTGTTAGGATTTGAAAGTCAGAATGTCATCCAATAAACGAAAATCGCATTTGTTGGTTCGAAAAACTCAATTTCTCGTGTTTTTCTCCATTGATCTGATAGACCAACAAGCTTATAGGCTCTACCAAAGACTTTCTATTGGTTTTAGAAATTTACAAAGAAAAAATAAGCTTACATTTCTACAAAAAGGTAATGCGGGTTTTATTGTTCTTTGGTCAATAGGATTTTTTTATTATTCTCTGACGAAAATAGTTATTTAATTTTAAAAATTACGAGGTTGTAACATTATCATCATAATAATAATTATGGGTCAAAATTCAAATCTGTATTCAATCACAAGTAAATTTTAAGTAATAATAATTATAATAAAATTACTTAAGTATAGACTAGACTTGTTCTTACTTAATTTTGCTGCTGTTGTAATTATTAAACTTTGAAGAAAAACTGGTTGGCATATTTTTTGTTTAATTGTACTGACTTGTCAAAAAAGTTTTCTTGAAAGAAAGCTGGTCGAGAAAAAAAGCTATTGGACGAACAAAAGTTTCTTTTTTTCTTAAGGTTTTTGAAAACAATAGTGCCTTAGGGTGTAATGGAGGGGGAAAGTATAGGGGGCAGAAAGAGTAAAAGCTTTGGGGTATTGTGAATGTTTCTCCCTTATGCCAAAACAGCTGTGAAAACTCAACGTTTATCCAATAAGAACCCAGAAAAGTTAAAGAAGCAACCCAACAGCCCTTCTGGATAAAAACCCTTTTTTTAACTCTTGAAAAAAAAAAGAGTTGCAGAACAATGTCTGAGTTGAACTCTCTTTATACTACATTTATTAAAAGATAGGATTCAACTTGGCAAAAACAACTAACAACTCTAAAAACTCTTTTTTACTTTTTCGTTTTTCATAGCGAAACAATGAGCCCATTTAAAGTTTTCGGGTGTTGTAAATGTAGTTATTCAATTAATATTGTTTCGTTTTAACAGTATTATATAACCAACAAAGTTAAAATGATTATCACCACAATGTTTTTCCTTTAATTTTATGAATCTAAAGCATCGCATCTTTTATGAAATGTGCAATGTTGTTATATCTTATATATAATAGTAACCAATTTCAGGAAGTTAAGATCAAAAATATAAAAATTTGCATTCTTAAGTTCATGCTAATATGTTATATGATTGGGTTTTAGTAACCAAGTCAGGAAATTTTTATCAATTTAATAGACAAATATTAGTCTGGGTATATCTTCATTCAACTTCTACTTTTGATTCTGCATTTTACATATTCATGTCACGTTTTCTTGAAAAAAAATGTTTATCCTTATTCACAATTTTAAATACTGATTTATATATTTTTTAAAAATTATTTTTATCTTCTTACGTTGTATATAGTATATATTTATATCTCTTCGTTAGATCTTTATAAGATATATTCGATACTATATTGTATTTAACTGACACTAAAGTTTTACTCTTAAAGTGCCATCAAGACAAATCGTCTAAGATAACCTCAGAGATAACCTTAATTTTCTTGCATTAGAAGTTTAATTAGATCTAGAAGGGATTTTATTTTGTGAGTTTTTTGCACTCCCCTGAGGAAGACATACCTCCCTGAAGACTCAAGGCTTCATAAACACCTAGAAGTTAATCTCTAACTTTCTATATATGTATTCTATTTTCTTAATCTTTTAGGTTTCCTTTTTCAATAGTGTAAACATTCTTCAATTTATTCTTAAGTGCTTTGCTTAGGGCTTCCGTTTAGAAAACACTGGTAGCAAAACTATAAATACATTTTTATTCATACCTTAAATATTGTAAGTTTTTATTCATTATTTACTAGATGAAATTACGATAGTGGTTTACTAGAGGAGTCTGCATCTAGCGCATCTGCTAAAGTTAAACAGATAATTAAATACGCAGAAAAATATTTCCTTTAGGGGCTGCAACGCTTTAAACTATGATGGGAACAAATGAACCGAGTCAAGAATGTTTTCATATTATCTACGTTTTGTATGTGATGTTGACATGATAAAACATGAAACGGAGTAGAAATTAATCGTACGAGACTGCATCCAATAATAAAAGTACGTTTTAATGTAAATGTAATCTATGTAGAAACGGTACACTGGCGTTTTAGGTGAAGTCTCGTATTAAAACTTTTTATGTTTGAATTATTACCTTTTATATTAACTCTAGGATTAGAGAATTGTGATAAGAGTAGTGCGATATAGTCGTTAAAATGCTATCATTAATTCAACTTCTATAGGTAATAAAGCGTTGGACAGTCCATCTAATATTTACTTTATCTCTTGTTTGTATAAAACAGCTATGATGATCCTAGAAAAGTCAATTAATTGCCATAGATGTTTTAGGTTTCATGCTTTAGAAGTTTATTATTATATCTTTACATAGACACCGATTCATATGGTTTTATAAAGAGTAGTGTTAAAAGCATACACGTAGAGAAGTTAGTTATGGTTTTAATGGAAACGCTGAATCAATTTGATCATGTTGTTTAGGCATTGAATCTGTCATGTTCATCTATGCAAATAATTTATCAAGATTGAAACACAAAGGTGTTCGTCCGATGGCAACAAAGCTTCTATGTTTATTCAAGAGGCAGTTGAACACTTTACAATGTATAACGCTATGAATGAGTCGTGTTTAGCTTGAGAGATTAATTTAGAAAGCTTGAACAAATTCAAACGAAATGTTTATTTATTATAAAGGTCGATTTGTAACCCAGTTTTAAGCATCGAAACCCTTTTATTTTAATTAAGTATAGCGGGTTCGCCGTGGAAATTAAAATACAAAGATACGATTCCTTAATAAGGGGGAAATGTTTTCTTGAGAGACCATTGAAAATTCTTGCGCCAAATATTTGAAAATGTTAATATATTAAGAAAACTGCCTACAAGGTTTGAAATAATTTGATATGCCTAAGAAATTATTCATGGTACAAGTCATAAAATTATGAATTTAAATTAACCACTATGGTAGGCTATGAAATCCATTCATTTATTTGTTATTATTAGAATACTATAAATATATTGAATACGATAGCTCCTTGTCATTATAGCAAAGTCTTGACAATACCTTTGCGAGATTTGCAGCGTTGCTGTTTACAGTGTGTACAAGTATATTTTTTGTCCCCGCTATTTGAATCTAGTTGATATTTTATAACGTAAACATTTGAGAACTTTAAGAATGTTACGATAATATTTTAATATTTTGACGAAACAGAACGTGATCACGTCATGGTGGACTCATATTAACAAAATTTTAATTTTCTTCTAAGAATAAGTATTATATATTGTAAAAGAAAACACAATAAAAATTCTTAAAAGAATCTAAGGCTTAGTAAAAGATTTTGGTTTTGAGTGTGCGCTTGTAGTTACCTGAATACCTGTACAGAATGTTCTCGAATTTGTTTGAGTTTGAACGCCCTTTCCTCTTTCCTTTCCTTTCTGTGTTCCTTACTAAATGAATATGCATGAGGTTCGATCCAGGTTCGTTTATTCTTTACCTTTTAAAGGTTTAGTCCGTCTCCGATTAATCTCGCTTGGAATCAGGTTATTTTATTTAAACCAAAAACAAACCTTTCTCCGGGTGTTTAAACGTGAAGAAAATTAATTTTCACTTCGTTTAACGACTGTTTTCTTGTAAGTTATTAAAAAAATAAATATTTAGTAGATAACAAGTGGAATTTAGTACCCTTTAATTTTAGGTCGTATATGTATGCCAAGTAGAAGAATTCTTATTAATTTTGACACTTGAGAAAATAAAAATATTTCCTTTCACTTTTGGCGCTATTTTAGAAAGTAAGAATAATTTATCTACCGCAATGTAAGCATACATTTGTAGTACAGTTCTACAGCAATGTAGACTTATTTTCAGTACATGTTCGCATATAGACATGTAATGTCTATCGAACGTAAATAAAATTTATTACAGATACAACCATGGTGTTTGGGGTAGACCCTGGGCAAGTTTTTTTTTTAAACAAAATTCGTAGAAAATATAAACACTTACTCTTCGTGTTTAATCGCAAATGCATGTTTTACCAAACCAAGCACAGTCTGATATCATAACCTATTGTCTGGTGTCTGTTAATTACTTCTTGTTTTGACTGATTTTTCTAAAGATTGTATTATAGTACTATGATTTTTTTATAAGTTTACATTACTATATTACCAATTTTGTTCATGTGGACTAAATTGTTTTGATTTAATTATTACAACTACTATAAGATGTAAAACAATGAAAGAAAAGAAGTCTCTCCACAAAACAATACTTTATTGTTAGGTTTTGCACTGATGATGGCCTCTAGTTAGGTTGAAAGCGCTTTCCCAATAAAGTTTTATTTGTTAGGTTTTGCACTGATGATGGCCTCTAGTTAGGTTGAAAGCGCTTTCCCAATAAAGTTTTATTTTAGGTTTTGCACTGATGATGCCTCTAGTTAGGTTGAAAGCTTTCCAATAAAGTTTTGTTTCGTGGAGAGACTTCTTATCTTTAATTTTTTATGATGGACTCAATTCACGCTCATTCTCCTAGTTTACTACTGTGTATACATGTTTGTTTCCCAATACAAAATGAGTTGGGATCCAATTTTGACCCGTAAGTTAAGATGAAAAAACTAATAGTAGCGTCTGCGCTTTTGGTGTGTATTTGCTTACAGGAGGTAAGTCAATATGTCTGGTCAAACAGTAGGATCCAGATTATTGAAATTTGTATCCGGGCTAAATTTGAACAATAGGACTGGAAGAGTTAGCTGACCTTGAAAACTAACCAATTTTTACCCATTTATCATTTTAACGGTCCTATCCTTTTCTTTTGTAGCGACAAAAAATAAAGAAATTCTCCATTCAGATTTAACTGACTTTATAAATATATATTTTACTGTTCAGAAAAGTGTTTTTAACTTATATTTTTTATTTTCATTTTATAAATGTATACGAGTAATTCTGTTATTAGAGAAAATGATTTAAAGCTCCATCTGAGGGTATAAGCCCCGTGTCAGCAAGAGTAATAAAACTTTTTATTCCGTCTACTAAATTTTTCTTGGCTATAAACTTAATTTTAATTGCTACTGTTCTGATTTTCATCTGGTTTTGGATTTGATTTATTTTTATTTTTAGTATCGATATTTTATTTTATTTTATTTTATCAAAATTACTGAGCATAATTCATGCTTATGAAAAAATTGAAATAGTGTTTTATTATTTTTTTATTGATTAAAGTGTTTTTAGTATTTTTTGTATTTAATTTTCAGCTGAATTGTTTGTTTCTGCTGTAATTATGGATTAGGTGATAAAGTAGCTGGTTGATTAGGTGATAGAGTAGCTGGTTGATTAGGTGATAGAGTAGTGGGTTGATTAGGTGATGGAGTAACTGAATGATTAGGTGATAGAGTAGCAGGTTGATTAGGTGATAATATTAGTAGGTCACTTTATTACTCTTTTTTGCTCATCTTCCTTATGAATAAATATTTACTGTTTTCAAGCATTAAGGGCTGAAATTTGTGTATGATTTATAGATGACTTTGACGATAAAACTAACTTATTCTGTTTTGATCAGTTACAGCACTTGCCACTCTATTGGACTGTGATTTCCTATCCTAGGAACCATAAGGCAAAACTATATTTATGTCAGAGAACCTGTAGGCATGTAGTAACATTACCTAAATCGGAAACTCTGAGGAAAGGTGCTGGTGGTAGAAAAGGTGTGTGGGCTGTAAAGAGGTGGGTACGAACCGTAAGCCTAAAATCTTGATGTGGGCTAAGAATAAATAAAAACAAAAAATATTACTAAGACTATAAGAACAGACTGCAGTAAACAAAATATAAATATTTTTTTATGATACTGGATGGGACTGGTACTAATGCTAATAATATTAAAATAAATCATTATGTATCTTCAAAAAACAATGCGAAATGTTATAAAACTAATGCATGTCCCAGTACATATAACTTTAATGCATAATTTAAGTTTCTAGTGATCCAGGTCTGCCAAGACACTTAAAAAGTATTTATCCTAACTGACTAATGTAGAAGATGGCTGAGAAGTAGTTGCATACTTAAATTAGGTACCAGCCTGAATGGCTAAATTTGGGTAAGTGCCTTTTATGGGACTAGGCTATCATTTTATAGGAACTGGGATGTAGGAAACTAAAGAGAGGTAGTGGTGAAATATGCCCGATTTGGGATGGAGAAGTGGTTGGCTAAAAGTAGAAGCGGAACTCGATGTTTAAGACATGTGTATGCACAGTATCGTGGCATTTCGGTGTCACTGGATTAATCCAACCCGCCGAGATATCGAGTGTTGAATCTAGACGGGTTTGGATGGCACTAAACAAACATATAGTGACTTAGGTACATATAGGACATATAGTGAAGATAGGATAAACTTAATTAAAATAGAAAAATGCACCTCATGATGTAACATGTGAAGCCAAGATGCCGATTAGAGCAGAAGTCAAAAGATGCATGGGAGGCTGGTATTTGACTTTAGCACTAACATCTAATTTATTAGACATGAGGATAGAACTCCATCTTAGATTAAGGCGAAAAGGATCAACATATATAGACAACTGAATGGGTGATCTACGTCATTCTGTTATTTCAATAATCTCACTATCACTTTAAGCGTAAAGATTACCGATAAAACCTCGAGCTATTAAGAAAGTAATTAACTTCTCAGTGCTGTTTGTGAAGGAGGTAAGTTGGACATGATACTGGTTCAGAAACTGTAAAAGTATTCAGTTTATACTTTAATTGTCAAGCTTTGGTTTGTTGATATTATCATAATGAAGCAAACAAGAAGCTTTGTTTTGCTAATTACAACGCGGAAGAATTGCGCGTCATAAATCATAATATGTTCCACCTAAATTTAAAACCCTCCAACAATATATTCCAATAA
Organism: Microvelia longipes; assembly: GCA_018340805.1. NCBI lineage: Eukaryota > Metazoa > Arthropoda > Insecta > Hemiptera > Veliidae > Microvelia > Microvelia longipes. Next base: position 51,696,929 of record JACMZG010001863.1, read on the forward strand.
AATATATAAAAACAAAATATATAATCCAACAATATATTATTACAATTAGACTACCTTTATGACCCTTAATTTTGTTTACTCTGGAATCATTTAGATTTAAGTATATTTTATAAATACCTATTATTCTAAGCCTTAGCCCTAACCTTTTATGCACTTTTGTCTTTGTGTATCAAAATTGCACCCACTTTTTAAGGAAGAGAAAGAGGAAGTAAAAACTGGTTAAGAATATTAGTCACTATTTGACTAATGGTATACCAAGACAGCATGTGTTCGGAGAAAGCGCAAATCAAACATTGAATGTAAATGTTTTAAGTATTCGAATGAATGGTTGTTATTATTTGCATGCTAAGTGTGAAATTTTCAACGAATGACAAATTATTTTAATAATTAAATAGTATAATGAGGTTAAAGTAATTACCACTCATGAACTGATTAATTTGTTTTGACAGTTTTCCTAAGTAAATTAGTCAAAAACTGAACAATAAATGGAAAATTAAGTCTCCTAAATGCTAAATAAGATTAAGTATTTGGCTGTGAAAAACACAATTTTGAGGAAAATAAAATGGTATAAAATAGGGAAATAGGCATCATAATTCTAATTTCAGAGGAAAAGTTTGCATTAAGAGAGAATGATAATGTATGATGTCGAAATTCGAGCCGATAAGAAATTCCCCCCTCATGCCTGCCTATAGCTCCTCTTAACACATCCCTCCTCCTGATTTACTTTCACTCAGTTAGTCCTGATTGATGTGACACTCCAGGTCCAATCTAATGATCCATAAACTTTTTAAAGTGCTTCCATGAATAAACTATTGTAAGGAGGATAAACTGGAAATATCGTAAAATTAATTAGGAGTGAAAGTAAAGTTTATAACAGTATTCAAACGTAATCCATTGTCAGTACTATTTACAATTAACGGCGTTTCGGGAGCAGGTACTTCTCCCATCGTCAGGTTCGTCTTGAGAAAGACGGTGTATGTGTCAAGTGTGGGGACGGTGTGTGATGGGGCCTTCCCGATGGGGAAGGCCCCATCGCAGACAAGGTTTCAAAGTGCATAACAAAGTCGTTGATACCTGCCTACGAAGTTAGGTTAAATTCCTAACACCCAACACTTGACACAGTATTCAAACGCTCCAGTCTTTTTATCACCTATAGAAAAAAGCTTATTCTTTTTACAAAGCTCTTATCTAGTTAAAAGGCTAGAAACAGATCGCTCTTTTATTAATTCAACAAAATATGTAAAATATGGCTCCGGTGTACACAAAATAAATATTGTATTACTTTTGCCAATAAAGAACTTGTTTAAAAAAAATATATGTGCCAAGAATTTCATGGCCCAATATGTTTGCACTTATAACCATGTGAGATTAAACTCCATCTTAAGTTAAAGCGAAAAGGGTCAAAATATATAGACAACTGGATGGGTGATCTACGTCATTTTGTTATTTCAATAATCTCACTATCACTTTAATTATAAAGATTACCGATAAAACCTCGAGCTATTAAGAAAGTAATTAACTTCTCAGTGCTGTTTGTGAAGGAAGTAAGTAGGACATGATACTGGTTCAGAAACTGTAAATGTATTCAGTTTATACTTAAATTGTCAAGCTTCGGTTTGTTGATATTATCGTAATGCAGCAAACAAGAGGCTTTTGTATTGATAATCGCTCCCCAATCAAAACAAAACTAATTTAAAATATATTTTAAACGTAATATAACTAATTTTAAATGTATTTTTATAAACATAATTAAAATAGCAATAGTTCCTTTGATCAATAGTTATTTTGATTAGGATAGCAACAGTTCATTTCAAAGATAGCACTGTTCATTTGATTAGGATAGCACATTTAACTAGGATAGCAACTGTTCATTTGACTAGATAGCAAAGTTCATTTCACTAGCAACAGTTCATAGCAACTGTTCACTAGGATAGCAAAGTTCAGGATAGCAAAAGTTCATTTCATTAGGATAGCAACTGTTCATTTAATTAGGATAGCAACTGTTCATTTGACTAGGATAGCAAAAGTTCATTTCACTAGGATAGCAACAGTTCATTTCATTAGGATGGAAATTGTTCATTTAATTAGAATCGGAACAGTTCATATTATAATTAGGATATCACCAGTTCATTGATAGATAACTTAAATATTACGTAAATAATGAAAGATAACTAAAGTTTTGCCACATTTCGTAAAGTCACTTGTAATCTGTGAAGACTTGAGAGGAGCATTCTAATATCTTTTGATGCACCGTTCGTCGGGTCGGACAATATCTGCAAGGCTGAATTCTTTCTCTTATATGTAAATAATATTTAATTTTATTAATTAAAAGGCACTGTTGAAGACCGTTAACGGTTGAAAGCCGGCTCTGTTATATAAATATAATAATGTTTGAAGAGACAAAAACTGTTCTGTTTTTATTATTGATTACTACGGCACTCCACAACTCAATTCAACATACAGAGTTTACTTTAAGTAAATACTTATTTATTAGGCATGATTTCTAATTTATGCAGTTCTTGCTATTAATTGAAGGGCTCGTCCTGAAAATGTTAAACATTTATTCTGCGGTCTTATAACAAGATTCTATATAAGGTAAGCCAATGTGGTTACGATGTTAGTAATAGGACACCTTGGTTATATTTTAGCAATTTTTCTGTAAATATAGGATTTTAAGTAATTCTTTAAGCAATTTAGAACATCATTGTGGCACTGCCTGTATTTTCTCGTTGTTATTTTCAAATGGTCTGCAGAGGTTATGCCTAGATTGCGTTTACTAGATCGATAGTTTATTAGATTACATTTAGAAAGGTTGAGAACCAATTTCATAAGCTCTAAGCGTTGCAACATAAATAGACTAAAGTTTTCACCCCCCCCCCCGCTAAAATAATCTCTTACAAGGAAAAAACTTCCTAACCACCACCTACATTTTTCCTCCATCAAACTTGAGGAAAAGTTAAAACATGCAGGAAATATTCTTAGAAAAACATCCACCTTAATCATTTTACCAAGAGAGACAAAAAATAAACTTTCCCTCCCTTGAGAAGAAAAAAACAACTCGCAAACTTCCAGATGATTAATTTGACTCCCTTGACGAATAAATAGGTCATTTAGTTTGGTTTTTTAATCTAAGTTGGACTTTTCCTTGTTTTTTAGTCTTTCATAATTAATTTTGATCTTTTATTTTCACCCTTAAAAAAAGAAGACTTTTTTATTATCATCATTTGTTACATTTTTTGGTTAATTAAAATTAGTATAATTAAATTATATTGTGGAAAATGTATCATTAAATTCGATTGAATACTTTCACGAACAAAGGAATACAAGAGCGATAGCCACACAATCCTATCTTAAGGCTTCAAATTTTGTCCTCGAAGATTGGTGTCTGAAGGCCAAAGACTTCTATAAATAGGACAACTTTTGTATCAAATCTTTTGTTCAGTTTTGTAGAGCATTGTGTTTTGATCCGTCATCGCGGAAATAAATTTTTCAATGTGCCCCAGTTGAACCGAAACATTGGAATAATCATCTATATTGACGCAGTTACTACCGGAAGACCTAAATCTTCTTGACAATAACCAGGGAAACTAATATAGTTTATATAGATGAAAACACATTGATCTACTTAACTGTATTCAGTATGGCTTTTAAAAGCGCCGTGGAGTACTTCACAATAAATATTCACCAACAACCACGTCTCTCCACTAAACATTGTCTATTAAAAATAAATTTACAGAGCCGGCTTTCGGCAAATAGCCATCAACAGTGCCTAAAACAAACGAAAATTATAAACTTAAAAGTATACAAAATAAAGGTTACAGAATAAAAACTAAAACTAAAGGAAAAACTTTTGATTTTTATTCTGTAACCTTTTTATTTTGTATACTTTTAAGTTTATGAATTTGGCTTGTTTTAGGCTCTGTTGATGGTTATTTGCCGAAAGCCGGCTTTGCCAATTTATTTTTAATAGATAATATTTAGTGGAGAGACGTGGTTGTTGGTGTTATTTATTTTATTCAGTAATCCATCCATGTATTACTTAGTTCATAAAAATAGAAGCAAAATATCTGATTCATCGTCTGCATCAACGTGGTCTTCAGATGACCATAATCATTATACTTCGACACAGACTCTTCTTTCAATCTAAATCCCAATCTAAATTCCAATCCCTAAATAGTATTTTAGATTTCTTAAAAGTACTTAACAAATTATTTGTCAATTCAGTTTTTCACTTCAGGGATACAGTTGAAATAAGTTCACACCAAAGGAGAACTACAACAAAAGAAACGAAAAGTCTGCTAAAATTGATGAGTATAAAATATAGCGAGAAAGTATAAAAAATGGTCCCCAAAAAAGGACAAAGTGTATCAAGTACACACCGAGTCGACCTAAGCAGCCAAAGAGTTGTAAAAACAATGGCTCTTATAAATCTAAATCAGTAAGAAAAAGTGTTATACGAGGGAAATGCTCGAGCGAAAGAGAAAAAAGGTGTACCAACTGCTTTTCCCGCTAACCCTTTATTTTGTTAGCTTTGGTCTTCTACTAGAATAAACTTTTTTACCTTTAAAATTTTTGTGTCTTCTTTTTTCTTCGTATCCTTTTCTTATTTTCCATACTCCCTTTACTAGAAACTTATAAACAACCCTTATTATTAAATTATTTATAAAAAGAAACAATGTCACGTGTAAAAAACATATAAAATTTTCTAGGACCTCGTTCACAAATATATAAATCTTGATTATTTGTCGAGATAATGCAAAAAAAGAAATGAAATGTATTTTTTTTAGTTTGTATTTTACATCTAAGAACAGTCTATAAATTTTTATTATTTCTCATTTTGTTTCAAGTATGTTATATAAAATGAAATATGTACAGGGCAGCGTGAGAAAGGAGTGTAAATATATTGGCAACAGGGAAATAATAGTCTTGCAAAACTATTAAACAACTCAAAGTTTTCCTAAAGCTATTTGTAGTTTTCATTTGAATATTTCTCTCTTGTTTTTGTTTTAAGTTGTATCAAAAGTATATTTATAGCTCAGATTTATTTAAAGTCAATTTTGTTTTGTGAACATAAGGTTATAGTTTTCTAGTTTAGAACTAGAAAAGTTTAGAAACTAGATGGTAGACTTGTTAGCATATCATTGAGGAATATTATTAGAAGCTTCTGAAGAGCAATATTAGAAATTAATCCTCGTTTTTAATATTGCTATTTTAGATGTCGATAATTTTGATCGAGTACATGTTAAATAATCTGATTGGTTATAACATTGGAATCGATGACAGAGTACACAGCAGGATATTTTGTTGATTTAACTTCTCTGTCACCTGTAATAAATGGAAGTATTGTGGTAAGGAACAAAATGCATGTCTTATTTTTGTAACTAAAATTTAGTATTTTTCATTACTCTTGCAATAATTCTGTTCTTCAGGTTTGCTTAAGTCATTGTTCATATTTCTGTCGGCTTCACCTTGAGAGTTTTTTGCATTGATCCCTTTGCCTTTCTATTCTAAAACAAACTTACCCCTCTAGGAATTAAAAGATTTACACACAGACAGAAACAAATAACTCACATACACCATACTTTACTGACTTAACCTTAGAAGAAAAAGATATTCGTAAAGCTATAAGTGAACTGAGAGGTGGAACAGGACCAGGACATGACGGAATCACAGTAAAAATAATCAAAGAAAATATTGAAAGTTTTATACAGCCTTTAATACATATAGTCAACTTAAGTTTTGTGCAGGGTGAATTCCCAGAAATATTAAAAATAGGTATAATTACTCCCATACACAAAAAAGGAGACCACACAAAATTATCAAATTATCGACCAATATGCATGGTGTCCAATATTGCAAAAATAATAGAAAAAATTGTCAAAACACAGCTAATGAACCATTTAGATAAACATTCAAAATTAAATAATGCTCAATATGGCTTTAGGAAAGGAATCAGCACTCAAGATGCCATTACAGCGGTGAATGACTTTATAATTGAAAGTTTAGATAAAGGTCTGAAACCAGTAGCTTTATTTTTAGATCTAGCTAAGGCATTTGACTCAGTATCTCACAGAATACTAATTAGAAGAATGTATAAATTAGGACTGTCGGGCAATGTAATTAAATGGTTCAAAAGTTACTTGCGAAACAGAAAATATAAAGTAAAAATAGCTGGACATGTGAGTAAAGCATATACATCTGAGTATTCAATACCTCAAGGCACGGTGACCGGTCCGACAGCTTTTATCTTATTTATGAATGAAATATTCAATTTACCAATTAAAAGTAAATTAATTTGTTATGCTGATGATGCATTTTTGGCATGTGCCTCAAAATCGTTTGAGGAAAGCAAACATATAATAGAATCAGACCTGAAAATAATTAAAGAATGGCTGGACAACAGCCTACTGACTCTAAACATTGACAAGACTAACTGCATGTACTTTTCACTGTATGACATTCCTCACAACGACTTACCTAACATAAAGATGCATAAAACTGACTGTGTACTCTTAGAAAAGCAAGACTGTGACTGTCCCGTAATTAAAAAAGTAAATAGTGTCAACTACTTAGGAATACAAATAGACCAAAATTTAAACTGGAAAAATCATATAAATGTTCACCACCAAGCTTAGACAGCTAAAATTCATATTTATTACTTTTAGGAAATATCTTCAAATAAAAGAATTAAGAGTTCTTTATTTTGGTTTAATTGATTCTATTTTGAGGTATGGAATTCTGGCATGGGGGGAGCAGCAGATTCTAATAAACAACAAGTTCTAGTTCAGCAGAAATCAATTTTAAGAATAATCTTTAATAAACCCAGAATGTCACATTCAAAACCACTCTACAAAAAATTAAAAATATTAAACATAGATAATATGTTCCAAATGGCATGCTTGACTAGAATAGTGGAGGGTAAGCACAAATTAATTAAAATAGGACATGGAGCTGGCACAAGAAGTGAATCACTTCAACTTTACGGAATACCTTACAGACGAACGACAACAGCACAACACAACTGGCAATATCAAGCAGCACTTATTTACTACAGTTAGACTCAACAACACAGACAGGACTTGACTATCAAAAACTATAAACTTAAACTAAAAGACATACTACTGACAGAACAGAATAAAGACTAAAATGACCAAAAAAAAAAATGCTCTTAATATTAAAATATCTACTATATCACTAATTATCTAATATTATTTAAATAAAATAAATTAACTAACTCAATTAAAAAGAAAAAAATAGTCTTATATAATAATAAAAATGTCATTAGGTATTAGGTTACTTCTTCATTCTTAAATTATATTATCTTATATATTATAGTTACAACATCTCTATTTCTTTTTTGAAACATTATTTCATCTATATAATAAAAATGTATAAATAATTGATTATGATTTTTTTTAAAAAAAACGACCAGATCTATGGACTGGTCTCCCCCCATCAGCTCAGGGCTGGTTTTACCCTAAAGATGGGGTAGTATTTGCATAACTTTGTAATATTGTAAAATTATTTATATTGTTTATTTTTTTTCAAATACATATTGTTTAAAAAAAAAAAAAAAAAATTCATTTACCTCATTGTGAATAAATATCTATCTCGTAATAAACACGATTATGTTTATAAAACACTTCACCACTTTATCTTTTATAAAAATGGTTCCTGATTCGTCAAATGATTTTTTAAGTATCTATTGTTCTTACACAGGATATTATAAGCATTCTAGTAATAGATATTTTTAATTATCGTTTTGTGGTTTTATCGTACAAAATGATTCAGCAAGATTAGTTCACCAAACTTTTTCCAATTCGATTAAGTATTTTTAGTTCTACCTTTTCTTCCCCATAAAACTTTTATTGTATTTTTGTGATTAATAAAATCTTTTCTTCTCCAACTATTCTATTCTACTCTTAAACTACTTTTAAGATCCCCTAGAGAATCGTTTCTTAATACAGTCTGTATTCAAGTGAACAAAAACTAAAATAAAAAAATAGAGATTTGGGATAAAAAGTTTTTACTACTCTAGGTTTTTTTTAAGATTCTTAAGTAGAATTTTTTGATAGATAAAGTATGGTAGACATCGTCTCTAAAATAAAGGTTGGGTCGTAATATAACCAATTTTACGACTTTGTTCTTGAGGGAATTACCTATTTTATGCACTGAACATGTGTGCTGGATTCAGGAGTAGAAAATTTAACTTTGTATTAAATGTGTTGAAATGAATGGGTAAGAGATAGTCATAAAAAAGTGGCTCAAAGCAGGTGAACTTCGTGTTCCCTCTGAAATAGGATTGGTTGAAATAGGAAAGCATAGGATTGTTTCTAATTTTGGGAATTTCCAAAGAAATCATTATTTTTGAGTCAACCGTGAACGGTGAATTTCGATGTAATATAGAAAATTCGTAGCACTCCAAAACTTTCATTATTGACCAATGATGATATATGTTTCTTGTTCAACTGGGTATAGTTAAAAAATTGATTACCTTTTTTAAAAAGTTGGGACATTTCACCTAGGAAATGTAACAAGCAATAAGCAATGCTAATTCTACATTATGGACACAAAACTAATAATATTAACTAAAACCATCTACAAAAATATAAATGGGTTTTTGCATTTCTCTGTAGCTTTCTATAATCTATATTTAATAGTATGGACGAGAATTATTACTTCTACGACTACTCATCCTCATGATGCCGTAATAAAACGAAACTTAATATATATAATATTATATTATAATAATATATATATATATATATATATATATATATATATATATATATATTACGCAAAGTAATATACTTGTACTAAATTTCATCTTAATTTGATTTTTTTAAACTTTATATAAAAACCATATACAGGTCATTAGATAAAAATTGAACTATTAGATAAAGTTATAATTTTAATAATTAAGTTAGTATTATAATTAAGTTAAACTATTATAATTTGAACGAACGTAAGTGAGTTCTTACATTTCAGAAGATTGGGACGGCGCGTATGTTTTTTGTATGTTTGTATGTTTGTATGTTTGTGTGTTGTGTGTTTGTTTGTACGTGTCGCGATAACTGCCGTAAAAATTGACCGATTTAATAAAATTTGTATAAAGGTAAACTAATTATGTGTCAGAGCTGTATAGTTTTTGGTAATATTCCGAAAAATATTTTCAAAATGGCAGCCAAAATGGCGGACCGGAAAAAAAATTTTGAGCGAAAAAATCGTGTTGTATATCGTTTCAAAGCTCTTAAAGAGTAGAAAAAGAAAATATATGTTACATGGTCAACATTTTAAAATTTTTTGAATAATTTAAAAATGGCGGCTAAAATAATGAACTCAAAAAATTTAAAATTAAAGGAATAACTCGAGTAATATATCGTTGTAAAGCTCTTGATTAGTAGAACAATGTATATACTAAATTCCGAAAAATTCAACATGGCGGCCATAATTTAATATAATAATTAGTTTTTACTAATTTTATAAGAATTTACAAGATAAAGATCTATTTTAATATACTTTAGATACTTTTATACAAATAAAATTAACTATGTCAGAGCTGTATAGTTTTGGTAATATTCCCAAAAATATTTTCAAAATGGCGGCCAATTGGCGGACCGGATAAAAAATTTGTGAGCAAAAAAATCGTGTTGTATATCGTTTAAAAGCTCTTAAAGAGTAGAAAAAGAAAATATATTTTTCATAGTCAACAATTAAATTTTTTTAATAATTTAAAAATGGCGGCTAAAAATAAACTCAAAAAATTAAATTTAAAGCGAGCCTTTTTAACTATGTTATTATAAACATACGCAATCAAGTGAGCGAAGCGAGCCTTCTTTACTATGTACTAGTAATGCGTTGCATCAAGAACTCACGTCAAAGTATACATAAAAAAATATTTATTTAAAGCAAGTGAAATGAGTTTATAAAAACATTTGGATGCTATACTATTTTAAAGTAGAAACTCAAAATGGCTCGCTTCGCTTGCTAGTTTAGGTATCTTAAACATTTACATAGTAAAAGGCTCGCTTCGCTCGCTAAATTGCTTATATTATAATAATAAAAGTTAAAAAGGGCTCGCTTCGCTCGCTAGATTGCTTATATTTATAATAATACAAAGTAAAATAGGCTCGCTTCGCTCGCTAGATTGCTTATATTTATAATGCATAGTAAAAAGGCTCGCTTCGCTCGCTAATTGCGTTATATTTATAATGATAATAATATATTATAATAATACATTCTTATAGAAGGCTCGCTTCGCTCGCTAGATTGCTTAATACAAAGTTAAAAAAAGGCTCGCTTCGCTCGCTAGATTGCGTATATTTATATTATGCATAGTAAAAAAGGCTCGCTTCGCTCGCTAGGCTTATATTATAATAAACAAAGTTAAAAATAGGCTCGCTTCGCTTGCTAGATTGCTTAATTTATAATAAAATATATTGTAAAAAGGCTCGCTTCGCTCGCTTTTTTGCGGGTATTTATAATAATAAATAGTAAAAGAAGGCTCGCTTCGCTCGCTAGATTGCTTATAATAAAAATATATTGTAAATAAGGCTCGCTTCGCTCGCTAGATTGCGTAGATTTATATTGATGCAAGTAAAAAGGCTCGCTCGCTCGTAGATTGCGTATATTTAAAAAATACATAAAGAAGGCTCGCTTTCGCTAGATTGCTTAATTTAATATTAATGCGTAGTAAAAAAGGCTCGCTTCGCTCGCTAGATTGCGTATTTATATTCATGCATAGTAAAAAGGCTCGTTTCGCTCGCTTATTGCTTTTTTATTAAATATATTGTAAATAAGGCTCAATTCGCTCGCTAGATTGCGTAGATTTATATTGATGCAAAGTAGAATAGGCTCGCTTCGCTCGCTAGATTGCGTATATTTATAATAAATACATGGTAAAGAAGGCTCGCTTCGCTCGCTAGATTGTTATATTTAATATTAATGCATAGTAAAAAAGGCTCGCTTCGCTTGCTTGATTGCGTATGTTTATAATAATACATAGTTAAAAAGGCTCGCTTTAAATTTTAATTTTTTGAGTTTATTATTTTAGCCGCCATTTTTAAATTATAAAAAAAAAATTTAAAATGTTGACCATGAAAAATATATTTTCTTTTTCTTTCTTTAAGAGCTTTTGAACGATATACAACACGATTTTTTGCTCAAAATTTTTATCCGTCCGCCATATTGGCCACCATTTTGAAAATATTTTTCGGAATATTACCAAAAACTATACAGCTCTGACATATAGTTAATTTTACTTGTATAAAGTATCTAAAGTATATTAAAATAGTTCTTTATCTTGTAAATTCTTATAAAATTAGTAAAAATTAATTATTATATTAAATTATGGCCGCCATGTTGAATTTTTCGGAATTTAGTATATAACATTTTTTGTTCTACTAATCAAGAGCTTTACAACGATATATTACTCGAGTTATTCCTTTAATTTTAAATTTTTTGTTTATTATTTAGCCGCCATTTTTAAATTATTAAAAAAATTTTAAAATTGACCATGTAACATATTTTCTTTCTACTCTTTAAGAGCTTTGAAACGATATACAACACGATTTTTCGCTCAAAATTTTTTTTTATCCGGTCCGCCATTTTGGCTGCCATTTTGAAAATATTTTTCGGAATATTACCAAAAACTATACAGCTCTGACACATAATTAGTTTTACCTGTATACAAAATTTATCAAAATCGGTCAATTTTACGGCAGTTATCGCGACACGTAAAACAACACACAACAAACATACAAACATACAAACATACAAACATACAAACATACAAACAAACATACGCGCCGTCCCAATCTTCTGAAATGTAAGAACTCACTTACGTTCGTTCAATTATTATAAAATATACGCAATCTAGCGAGCAAAGCGAGCCTATTTTACTTTGCATCAATATGAATCTACGCAATCAAGCGAGCGAAGCGAGCCTTCTTTTACTATTATTATAAAACATACGCAATCAAGCGAGCGAAGCGAGCCTTTTTTACCATGTATTATATAAATATACGCAATCTAGCAAGCAAAGCGAGCCTATTTTTACTTTGCATCAATATAAATCTACGCAATCAAGCGAGCAAAGCGAGCCTTCTTCTACTATTTATTATTATAAACATACGCAATCAAGCGAGCGAAGCGAGCCTTTTATACTCTGCATTAATATTAAATATAAGCAATCTAGCGAGCGAAACAAGCCTTCTTTACTATGATTATTATAAATATACGCAATCTAGCGAGCGAAGCGAGCCTTTTTTACTTTGCATCAATATAAATCTACGCAATCTAGCGAGCGAAGCGAGCCTTCTTTTACTATGCATGAATATAAATACGCAATCTAGCGAGCGAAGCGAGCCTTCTTTTACTATTTATTATAAATATACGCAATCAAGCGAGCGAAGCGAGCCTTTTTTACAATATATTTTTATAAATATAAGCAATCTAGCGAGCGAAGCGAGCCTTTTTTCTAACTTTGTATTATTAAAATATAAGCAATCTAGCGAGCGAAGCGAGCCTTTTTTAGCGAGCTTTCTATAAAATGTATTATTATAAATATATATTTGTATCATTATAAATATACGCAATTAAGCGAGCGAAGCGAGCCTTTTTTAGTATGCATTAATATAATAAATCTACGCAATCTAGTGAGCGAAGCGAGCCTTTTTTACAATATATTTTATTATAAATATAAGCAAATTAGCGAGCGAAGCGAGCTTATTTTTAACTTTGTATTATTTGAAATATAAGCAATCTAGCGAGCGAAGCGAGCCTTTTTTACTATGTAAATGTTAAAGATATCTAAAGTAACAAGCGAAGCGAGCCTTTTTGAGTTTATACTGTAAAATAGTATAGCATCCGAAGGCTTTGATAAACTCATTTCGCTTGCTTTAAATAAATATTTTTTTATGTATTCTTTGACGTGAGTTCTTGATGCAACGCATTACTAGTAAACTATATATAATAAAGCTATTATCCATAATACCAGAAATGTCGCTCTTATGTATAACTGTATTCGTGCCAATACAAACGCAAACCAATAAAAATTTGTTTCGCGTTTTGAAACATGAATTTCCGCAATTTTTCATGACAGTTAAAGTATGTTAAGTTAATAACATATTAAAGTACTTAAAATGATAGCATCAATAATAAAAAAATAATAAAAAATATTTGTTTTTCATAATTAGTTATAGAATAAGGAAGAAAATGAAAGCGTGTTAAAAATGATTAGATAAATTATTTGTAGAAATTCATTTGAGGGCGGAACTGAAATCAGCAAAGTTTCAGGCTAAAGCTTATTAGATATTGCTTTAGAGGGGCGAAATTCATCCCGGGGGATGTCTGCCAGAAACCGACGCAAATTTAGCCTTCTCTCCCTCCCCCGAAGAATACTTTCCCGAACCCTTTTTAACTTTGTAAGCAAGCAACACCCGAGATAATAACTTAATTTCACTTGCCTCCAGGGCTGATATTAACTTTGACTAGTTTTTCCAGCAAATCCTTCCCTTGATTGAAATTTAATATTTTTTCACGTTAAATTTAAGATTTTTTTTATTTATTTATTTTACTTTATGACGGTTATTAATATTATTATAACTCATTTATTTTATAACTTTAAAATAAATTGATAATTGTTCCTTTATATTTTTTTAATGGAATATAATAAAAAAATATTTAACATATTTTATTTAAAAAGTTATATTACGTATTTTATTACTCAAGTAATATTTTTTATTTTCTATTTATCGGTCAGTTATTAAGTTGAGACCAATGGTGTACTCAAATTCTCTCGCCTTTGATGTAAAGACGTTAGACAACCTAAAATAATCATAAGACAACCTCCATGGGACGTTTTTTCTTTGTATGTAAATCAGAAACTACAATAGCATGCTAAGATTAACGTAAAAGTTAAAAATAATAACTTTTTTACGATTATTTCACCCCACTAAGCAATAAAAAATTAAGTGCGTGAAAATTATTCAATTTTATTAATGCTAATTTTTTTTACCGATTAATGAAGTTATAAATGTAATTTTATTCGTAATAGCAACATGCCATTAATATTTAAAGCGTCTGTTTTTTTAAGTGCTAAGCAGACTAGAGTTTCTTGATGCCTTGTTATAGTATCGAAAATTGAAATGGGAACAAAACTCTTTGTGATTTAATGAAACATTTGAAAGTTAGGAACGCTTTGTAATTAAATAAAAGATTATAAAGTCAGGGACGCATCGTAACAGTACCATAAATCAAAAAAACAAAGTTGAATTGTGATAGTAATGAAAATTGCAAAAACAAGGACGCTTTGTAATTGTATCGAAAACATGGACGCAGTATCGAAAATTATAAAACAATGACGCTTGTTATTGTATCGAAAACACATGGACGCTTTGTAATAGTATAGAAAATTTATAAAAGAATGACGCTTTGTTATTGTATCGAAAACACATGGACGCTTTGTAATAGTATCGAAAATTTATAAAACAATGACGCTTTGTTATTGTACGAAAAATGACGCTATCAAACAATGACGCTTTGTTTGTACGAAAAAAACAAAAACGTTTTGAAATAGTATCGAAAATTTATAAAACATGACGCTTTGTTATTGTATCGAAAACACATGGACGCTTTGTAATAGTATAGAAAATTTATAAAACAATGACGCTTTGTAATAGTATCAAAAATTTATAAAACAATGACGCTTTGTTATTGTATGAAAAAAACAAGAACGCTTTTAATTAGTATAGACAATTGAAAAGTCAGATACACTTTTTAAAAGTGTCAAAGATCGAGAAAACAACACTTTGACTCCAACTTAAGGCACTACTAAAATGATTAGCATTTATTTTAAAAATAATCTATAAAAATAAAGAGAAATACTTAAAGTGCGAACCCTAGAGCCACTTATTGTCCAAGGCCAGTACATATAGCATACTGATGAATTAACCAGCATGATTACAGGGGTAACTCAAATTATATGTTACTAAATCCTAAATATCTTTTTATGTTTTAGTTTTAGAAGGATAATTTTAAATTTTATTAATAAAAGTTAAAACATCCTTTGTCTAAAAGGATACCAAAGAGATCCTATCAGAACTCTGTTTATTATTTTCCAACCAAATAATTTTTCATAGAAAACTTTAACAATATTTCCCGATAAGACCTTTTCCGACCCTTTCCTGCTTACAAACTTGATTACATGTAATACCACAAGGCTTTAGTTTAATAAAGGTTTTGTTAGGGGCGAGTTGAGCTCTGCCTCAAATTTTAAGGCGCTCTATTGAGGTAGTGGGAGGGCAACCTCAACCCTCAAAATTGTTAGTTAAATAAGCTAAGTATAAATATTTAATAATGCGTTGCAACAATTGCGCCCCTTTTTTAGCTTAAATCCTCTTACAAGAATTAATAAAAATACAACCTGTTACTAAATTATAACTTTAATTTATTTTTATTTTTTTTATTTATGATTTTATTCTAATTTAATTATGCTTAATTGCATCCATCTTTTAACAACTTTTAAGAATAATAAAAATAAATTTTAATATTTAAGCTTAATGTATTCTTTAAAGTATAAACAATTTTAACTTGATTACGTATTTAAAGAAATATTTTGCTGTAAAGAATATAAATTTTAAATGTTATTACAGTTTTGAATTAAGGTTTCGGCGAATAAGGTAGCTTGGGCAAGTAAATGTTTTAGTAGTATAAATTGTATAAAGGATTTTATAGTTTTACATAAAATATTAGTATTACCCAAAAAACTAAATAAATAAAAACTTTAATGTAAATTTTAATGTATAAAATACTAAAAAGTCGGGTATGGGGTACCTCAGAACTTTTCCTCATCACATCGGATTCGCTACGCCATGTATAAGATGTATGTATGCTAAGTTTCATTTCATTAAGTATTCATAACGCTTTCATTATCATTAATTCATTTATTAACCAATTCTATGAATGAACTTATGTATTAATTATCTAAGACTGTGACGGACAATAAGTCCGTCACCAGTAATATATTACTTATATTACGTCTTCGGACTCGCTTCGCTCGTTCTCAAATAATGATAAAAATAAAATATTCTTTATTTATATTAAACATTGCTTTATATACACCTACAGATAATGAAAACATACTGGTTGGACTTATTGTCCGTCACCAGTCCTTAGATAATTAATACATAAGTTTCATTCATAGAATTGGTTAATAAAAATTGAACTAGCGCTATGAATACTAATGATAATGAAATGAAACTTAGCATGTATACATACATTTATACATGGCTACATGCGTGCTAAAATCTCAAATTGATTGCAACATTTTTCGACGTTTTATGATTGTTCGAAATTATTTTTCCGAAATTATTATTTTTACCGAGTCATTTTTGCTTTGTTATAATGTCATAAAAAAATTATTTTCCGGATAGCACAACTACCCTATAGACAGATATTTGTATAAAGTATCAACTCTCTAGCATAAATACATTGGGAGCTACGATGATAACAGACACTTACACATACACACCCATAATCATACAAACACAGATAACTTTGAGATAACTACTAAGGAAATTTTAAAAAAAAACCTGAAACTGATAATTTCGGTGTCATCCCGGTTTTGGATTTTTTTGCAATCATAATACTTTTCCTATATATCTACGGTAAAAACGAGGTAAAGTAAAAAAAATCTAAAAAATAATTCTCTATCTGTGATAATAATAAAGCATAAGTTCATAAATCTTCATGAACTAATTACTAAATAATATAAATTGTTTTTATTACTTTTCCTTATCAACTGCCGTGTTTATCTTAGCAATCCAAAATGTCTTCATAAACGGAAAATTTTGATTACAATTGAGACTCTTTTATCGTCTCGAGTGGTTTTCCGCATGCTGTTTGTGTCAAGCAAGACACTAGCCGTGTTTACTCTTAAAACTTGCTAAAAAACACATAACTTGGTAAATATATATATATATATATATATATATTATATATTATATATATATATATATATATATAATATATAATATATATATATATATATATATATATATATACATATATATGCAAGCAAATTGTATCACCCCCTCTTGTTAATATTGACCTCAAAAAGAGTTGGTGGTTTTCTTTCAAAAACGTAGATGCGGCTTCATTTAGCCCTAATATGTCAACGTAGATAAAATAGAAACACACGAAACTTGATCAGCGTAGTATTTAGACTGTATGGGTTACCAGAACTACCATTGTTTGAAGCTCGAGTTTACTATGCTAACTAAATATTTTGGCATAAGTAGCAAGAAATCTTACCTTTTTTGTCTTTTTATTTCAGTAATTTGATTATTTTAGGGAAAAATACCTTTTTCATAAATAATGGTCGTTATAACGCAAAGGATATCAAATTTTATATAGAATTTAACTTCGCAAATAGTAATAAATTATAAAGAGGGAAATAATACAAGATAATTCTAAACCTCAGTGTACGAAGCTACCCGTCCCCTCTAATTCGGATCTCTCTAATTAATCACTCTCAAGTAACCCAAGGTAGTGGGGAGGGGGGAGGTAGTAGGTAGAGTTACAGCAAGAGGAAATCGTACATTTTTATTCCTCCGTTGGATATCGTTTTGAGATATAAATTCATGTAAGCTCTCAAAATTAGGTTTTCATAAAATTGATCTGGGACTATTGTAAATCAATGCTGAGCTTAATTTGCCTTGAATTAATTCCAAAGAATAGATAAATCATTGATGTTTGTAACTACTTTATTTGAACCTAATCAAAATGATAATGATTCTGTGCCCAAAATTTTAAATGATATGTATCATATCTTGAAATGTCTAAACATATTATGATATGTTGAGGAATTTTGAGATATCTAGTATTTATTCCCGTGCATATCAAATAGACGTAGTGTTTCCAAAGCTTTTTTCTTTTCCTCACTTACTATCGTAAATATAAGGAAAAGTATGGTGTTATCTTTTAATATCCGAGCCCGAGATCACATTAGAATTATCTGCTTGTAAGACGCGTATAACTCCTAATAAAAAAGAATTAAAATATACTCCTGCTTTTGTTCACGCTAGAGAGATGAAACTTGGAAAAAACCACACTGAAGGTTTTAGTCCATGAACCAAACCTGAAAAAATATAACTCGTTTTGTACTACTTCAAAACATTTTTTTTAGTAGTATCTTGTATATGTAATTGTCCACAAACAAATTGTAATATGTATTAGCAAAACACGCGACTGTATACTCTAAAATCCGTATACGATTTCTAAAAATCTAGTGTTAATACCGTACTTAAAACTATTACATCTATATTAATTTTTTATCCTTTCTTATTTCTTAAAACTGTAATTATTCTTCAGCCCCTTCAGAAAATCTTCATTTTAAAAGAAAGAAAGAAAATTACTATTATATTCCTTTTCCTTTGTTTTCATTGTTCTATTGAAAAGTTTTTCTTTTTTTCGAAATTAAAAGACCCTTTTTGTGTTACTCTTTGTACAAGTAAAATTACTTTTGTATAAAACTATTGAGTGAGATTTTTCAATAAAGTTGCAAGTTAAAGGAGTTGTCCACAATTGTATTGATGAAAGAGTCAAGAAAAGGGTTGCTGGTCATTACATCACTTTTGTACTTCTCTCTTTCTTTTCAACTTCTGTATTTTACTATTTCCTTTTATTGCTTTAAGTTTTGATGTCTTTACTTCTTGTTTTTACTTCTCTTGTTTTCCTATTCTTGTCATTTTCATTCTGTTGTTTCTGTTCATCCTTTATTTATCGGTTATCTCTCTCTCTGAATGATTTACGAGTTGTTTCTAATTAAAAATAGTTTTATTTAACAATTATAAACCAATTTCAAGTTCTTCTTTTTTATCTTGAAAGACTTCTATTTTTGTTAGCTTAAAAACTCAATTTGCAGAGTTAAATGTCTTGTAAATCCGATTTCCATAATTATTCGAGCTCATAACAAAACATGCATATAAAATCAGATTCATACGTATAAAACCAAAATTGCGCTGGTTATAAATTTATCTGCATAATTGCATCATG
The DNA here is from genome assembly GCA_018340805.1 of Microvelia longipes. NCBI lineage: Eukaryota > Metazoa > Arthropoda > Insecta > Hemiptera > Veliidae > Microvelia > Microvelia longipes. The sequence goes on from JACMZG010001863.1 coordinate 51,715,985, forward strand.
TTTTTGTTTAATTGTTTAATTTTTTTAAGAAATTTAAAAACATGTTACATTTTACCTAAAAAATTAAAAGAATGTTTTTAGGTGATATCTACACTTCCATTACGGGAGTTATTTCATGAAGAATTTTTAAGGAGTCAGTATTGACGCAAAGGAATATATAAATAAGCAATAAGATTAAATTTGTCTTAAAACCTTTATTTTTCGAGATAAGTTGCCTCTGAACCCTGAAACGAATTTTAAACACACTCCCGGGACCGACCCCGCCATGTTGTCTTATCCCATTAGCGATTTGTTCAAAGAAATTTTGCTAAAACCTAAATTATCTAATATAACTATTGTTGAACATTTTTTTACATTAAATTTTCTACTATAAAAACTATAAACTATTGTTGAACAAGGTTATACTACATCAACAGTTGTATAGTTCAAAGTATAAAAATCTATAACCAACCCTTTGATCCAATGGTTTTAATTATTTATATAAACTGTTTATCAAAATAAGAAAAAGTTGGAAACTTAGTTGTAATCATAAATCTGGTAGAAATTTATGTGAAATCATTGTATCAATCAATCATTTAAACCTAATTTCGCTACCTTTTTAGAGTTTTTAAACTTCCCATTGATTAGTTAATAATTTGTGTCCCAACTGTTGTTATCTTATTATCTTTCCCTCCTGAGGAATCTTGTTATACTTCCCAGAGGAGGAAGAGATGGAGTTCACCATCTCTTTTTACTTTTTTTAAGTTTTACCACCAACTTTATTAACTTCCTCTTTTAATACTGATGTATTATTGTCTTGTTATGTTACAGCCAGTAGGAATATATTTAAAGAAATATGAGTGGGCAGGATCTCAAGAGGCGGGGGATTGCTCGCTCTGGGTCCGGGCGGCCACCCTTGAGTTTGATGATGGAGAGTGGGAATGTCAGGTCACAGCTTCTGACTTCACGACGCAGGACGCTCTCACGTCCGCTCCTGTTCGCCTCGTCGTCAGGGGTAAGATTTTCAAGCATTAAGTTTTTCTAATCAGAGATTAGTTGTAGCAGAACGGTGAAATCAGGGCTCTTGTAATCAAACGTCTGGTGATTAGTCCAGTATTATATTAGCAATATGAAGTGATCAACTCCACGATCGTGTTGTAAAATGAACTTTATGAAGTTGACCTATAGTCGAAAGTTAACTTGACTAAACTTTCCTATTACTGTGTGTGATGGAATAGTTATTTATGCAACAATGGATGAAAGTAAGTTTTACAGCTCAAGTTAAAGTTTCGTCCTAAGGCAGCGCCGAAGGAGGAAACTGCATTAGCTCACGAGGCTTACCGAGGGAGATAATACGAGAGCTGAAAACTTTCATCCCTTGTTGCATATTAAATTTTATCTACGACTAGAGAACTAATACTAACAACTATTAATATATTCTTTAACTTCTTAATTGTTATTGTGTTAGTTTAGTTTATTCTTACCATGTCAATTACTCTGATGAAGAAAGAATAAAGCCACTATCTTCACATTATTTTATTGTAAGCTGTCAATAGAATAATGTGTAATACTATATTTGTAATTTAAACATTAGCGTGTGTATATTGTATATTCTACCCGTAGTACCAACATAACACTAAAAAAAATCCTAAAAATTTCCTAAAATTCCTAAAAATTTTACAAAAAAAATTCTGTCAAGTTGGCAACACTTTTACTTTTCCTCCCTAGGGAGTAAAAGTACATTTACAGTGTGAGATAACAAGACTGTATGTAGAACTTACAATACAAGGAGTAGATAAATAAAAATAAATTTTTGTATGTGGTAAAGTAATTGAAGAAGTTCTATCAAGATTTAAACTCTAGAGTCTCAGGACCGTATACAGCGACATCCCCGCTAGGTAGTCGCTAGGTTAAGTCTAGTGCCTAGAGAAACATAACTAATATATTTAATTAAAGATTAAAGTATTTTCTCTGGGTAATTTACAATATACCAACTTTAGAATTATGGTAGGTGAAGAGAAAATTTGAGGACTTAATCAAATGAAATCGATGGCACATGTTCAATCAAGCTATGTCGCCCTAAATAATCTCGAATTATCGGTCTAGTATTAGCAGATAAGCGAGACTTGAATTGTTTCAACATCGCCTACTTAAAATCTCGATTTAATGATTTTTCAAAACAAAGTGAACGTAATACAAACACATTATTTGTTTTTATTAAAACGCATTAAGTTAAGTGGTTGACAACTGTTGGGCGTAGGTGGGAAAAGTTGATTAAGGTTATTGTTCAAAGGATTTCAATTTGCTGTCATATTCCATTCGTTTGTAATGACGTCATAGAAATCCTTCATTTTAGGGATTAAGAAAGTAGGATGAAAGACTTATACTCTTAAGTCTAAAATCACTTGGGTCTTAGCTAAAAGTTGATTCTCGTGAATAATTCTGTTTAAATCACGGCCTATTATTTTGACTTGATTAAAAGAAAGAACAGGGGAAATAATTTTTATTGAGGACATTTAACTACATTTTTTTATAAATTTTCTAGATTTCAGCACCTACAGGTCCCCAAATGGGACCTCTGGGTGCCTGTAAAAAAGGGATGTCTAAAAATAGATGGATATATGAAGTCTCGTACATGTTTTGTAAACACTGAACTAGGCAAACATCTCAGCAAACAATTTTGGGTGATATTCGCGTCTAAAATGACGTAAAAGATTAGTTTCAATTGTTAATTGTCAAAAAGTTTAAATATCTTTTTTAAAAAAAATGTTTTTAAAATGGTTGTTTAATGTTTTTAAATGGTTAGGCGTTTTTAATTGGTTCAAAAATTATCTGCATGTATCAAATCACTAAAGTCATAAAAAACCCATCATAAATTTAAATGCTACGCATACTGTGCTAGCCACAAATGTAGTTGAATAAACTTAGGTTAGTAATTTTTGTGATTATTGGTCTCCATAATAGTTCAATATTTTAGTTTATATAGTTATATATTTTTTTTATTTTTTTGTTCGATATTTTCTTGTTAGGGAGACTAAAGAGTCTATGGTTGTTAAATTATTTATTCATGCTTTACGATATTTTGTTTGTTTTCCAGGCATATTCATGTAAAAATATAAATGATAAGTTAGAAAAATTCTAACTACGTCAGAATTAGAAAACTAGTGACTTCTATGTTCATATCACCGAAAATCATCTAGGCATAGCATCACACTTCTTCATCTTCTAGGCATTACAAAGCACTTTGATTCATCAACATTACTTCATCACTTTGATTTTTTATGCTGTGCCAAGAAGATTTTCTGTGATATTAACATGGTAGTCACTAGTTTTTAAATTTCTGACGTAGTTAGAATTTTCCTAACTTATCATTTCTATTTTTGCATGAATATGCTTGGAAAAACAAGCGAAATATTGTAAGGCATGAATAAATAATTTAACAAACATTAAATAGTCCCTTTAGTGTCCCTAACAAGAAAATATTGAACTTAGATTAGCATTATAGAGTCAGAAGTGCACTCATTCAAGCATGACTGATGATGGCCAGAATATTTCAAAAGTCGGCTTTCGAGAAGAGGATTTAATTTTTAAGCTACATTTTTATATATTTATTTATTAACAAAGAATTTATTTATTTTTATTTATTTATTTTTTGTGTTTATGTGTTTTAATTACTTGAAAAGGCTAAATTAGAACATACAATAATATTAATTATTTTGGAAACTACATTAAATTTAAAGAAATTTGATACTAATATCACTACTTTCCTAAGAGTTTTCACGAAAATATTGTTTAACATATAAAATAGATTTTTATTACCATATTTACATTTTATCTAAAATTACCATAGGTAGGTAATATTTATTAAAAGTATGAATTACTATAGACTAACATGAATCAAAATACTAGAGGCAAAGTCCATTGAAGAAAGTCCAGAAATATATTATCTCGATATTTTTTTACGGAATTAATGTGTACATCTGGCATGTTCCGGTACAAAGGCTATCGGTATCATTATAATATTTACGTTATATGTTAATGTAATTAAAATTATAAAAACTTAAATAGAGACCTGCTTTTTTAATCACGTGTTTAAATTTTACAACCTCTGGTTAAAAAGTGCTCATTAAATATATAAAGTACAAATCAATAAAGTACTTTAAATGTTTACGGAGTAATAAAATCTAACTCGAGGGGAAAAGTATTCAGTGGCTAAGACAGCTCAATATAAACCTAGCGAGCATGAAAAGCAACAAATTTTAATTGGAAAAATCTACACGGATAGATTTTCATCGGAGATTTTATGTATCCAATCTATAAATTTTACCAAACTAGCTAATTGTATCTGGAGTGTCCCATTTTGGAGAGATATATAAACACTGTTTGTGGTTAAAATATTGCCCTGATTTCAATAATTCCTGTTACATTTTTAAAGCCTTTTGTAACAAAGGCTTGTGAGCAAGAGGGTTATTATTATAGGCTATTAAATGTCTCCCATTTTGTCTAAAAGCAAATTATTAAATTTGATTTACAGTAACAAAATTTAATCTTATATATAATATATATAATATATTATATATATATATATATATATATATATATATATATATATTCATTTATTTACTTATTTATAGTGAAAGTATTTGTAGTTGATTAATAATTTTATTTTTAATGTTTACCTTTGTTAGATGTTTAAGTTGTTTGGTTTTACTTTTATTATAGCGATTAATTAACTTACACCTACATTATTTTTTTGAGGTTAACTTCATTAATTATTAATCGCTATTTTGAGCATAGAAAACAATTTCGGGTTGTTATCAATTTCAGGGCCAACTTGATAAATAAAAGATTGTTATAAGAGATTTAGAAGCTATTGGTGGAGAGTAGAGCCAACAATTCTTCTTATATTGGTAAAATAATGGCTTAACCATCAAAAGAAAGGTATCAATATCCTTCATAAATTCTAACTTAAAAGGAATAAATGTATAATGGCATTATCTTTCGCCATTTACTATCATAGCAGAGTATATGAGGAGCTAGAAAAACAAATTGGTTCAATTCGATGGAATTAAAGAATATTTCTTTAAACAAACAAAAATCAAACTTGATATCTTGTTATCTTCTATTCCCTAATTTTTTTCCTTTCGATGTTTACTTTACAACCGGATGAAAATAAAGACTCGGATTACTAATGTCCTTGATGGTATGAATCAAAAAGAATTTCCTTATTTGCCCTAACGGGGGTGGGGGGGGGTGGTATTAGCTTTTCATATTTACTAATGCGATCTTAAGTTTTTTCAAATTATAGTAAAATCATCTATGAAGATTTTTCACTAGCCTAGATTGTGTTCCTTTTTAATGTGTAGCATTATTTTTTCATTACAAATATTGTTTTGTTATCATATTGATGCTTAATCTATTAAAATGACAAGATTTTATTAAAAATGCCGTCTTGAATCTTTGATCTTTCGCCTTAAACCGTAATATTTAAAATTTTGTTATTATTTTTCCTCCTCTTTTCCACAAAGACCCCAAAAGCTAAAATCAATTTTTAGGTATAGTACTCCTTTCGAAAAATAATTTTGATCAAGTCACTATAATCATTAATGATGGTGGGGTTCCGTCTATACATGAAGTGCATGGATTGTACCCTTGATATAAATTGTGGTTATATGAAAAATAACCATTACTTTGTCCTAAGCTACCTCTATAACAAATCCTGATATTAATCTAGAGAAGTATAGCTTAGCTTTGGCTTTAATTCCAAATGGCGAAATACATTAAATTTAAATTATTAGATTTTTCACATAACTTCAGGTTAAAGTTACTATAAAAACGAACCCGTTATTCTAGGTATTTCCAAGAACTAAAAATTGAAAGGATAATAAAAGGATAGTATGTGTGCCCTATTTTATGAAGAATAAAAAATACGGGAATATCTTGTAAATCTACTGCCTTCTCCTCACTCGTCAAAACATCCTGCCCCACTCGTTATTTCAAGAGTCATTCCTTCTAGAAGAGACAGGATTTTATCGTAGAGTCATGTATTTTAAAAGAAGGGAGGGAAGTAGTGTCATTTGGTGGAATGAGTGTACAATATTTCCTTCCTAGAATATTTTACTATTATTATTTTTCTTAAGACAGAAAAATATAAAAAACGCATTGTTCAGGTTTATAGTTTATTTCCTTTGTACGATTTTAAGTAAGTTCATCATTCTTGTAATGTCTCTTTTCCTTGCGCTAATAATGTTTAGTTCTCCAATTTGAGAACTTGAAAGGTTCGCCTGCTAACTGTAAAATAAGGATTATTTTTCCCTCTTAATTTTAATGTTTGAATTTCAGAAGCATTAGTTATAAAATGTATTTTGATTACATATTTTACAATATTGACCTATTTCACAGAAATGGTTGTGAAAATAGGTCAGGGTCTAGGTACCAAGATATTAGACACAATGGGTTGTGGGGGTTGACCCTAGTACCGGTTGGAATAAAAGACTGCCTACTCTCTAAACAGTAACGGATAAAAGGTCATAGTAACACAGAAAGGGGCAAAATGTTGGCCAAGATAATGGTACATGGTAGTATCACACAGAGAGATATAAAGTAGGCCTATGCCATGGTACCTTGTATTAACACAGAAAGGGATTAAAAGTAGGCCATGGCCATGGAACTTATTAGTAACACAAAAAGGGATTTTAAGTAGGCTAAGGCCATGGTACCTGGTAGTAACGCAGAAAGGGATTAAAAGTAGGCCAACACCATGGTACCTGGCAGTAACACAGAAGGGAAAAGAAGTTTGCCAATGCCATGGTACCTGGTAGTAACACAGAAAGGAAAAGAAGTAGACCAAGGCCATGGTACTTAGTAGTAACACAAAAAGGGATTAAAAGTAGGCCAAGGCCATCGTACCTGGTAGTAACACAGAAAGAGATAAAAAAATACCTCCTCTGCATCCCATTCTGCGTCTCTATTAGCCGTATCATTTTTATGGTATTACATTTTTTATCTTACATATCGTGAAATGTATCTTAAGTAAAGGAATACTATTAGTTGAAGATATCCTTTATCTGTGGTTAAAAATAAAAAGGAAATACACGGGTTTCCTGTCAGAACAACTTTTCTTTACTCTAAAGGAAAAAAAAGGATTCTCAAGAAGTCGGAAAGCAAAGGAAAACTAATACGATTAGCTATCGAAGAAAAAAAGGACTAGGGTTAAGGGAGTGCCCTGGAGTTAACCTCGTTCGTGAGCGGAATATTCTGACCTCCTTTGCCATGCCTACAGACACCTCTCCTTTACCTCCATTATCTCACTGACTTGAGCCCTTACATTCGTAATTAAAAGTATAAACTTCACAAGAAAAACAGTATCTTGTGAAAGTCACGCTGAAGTTTTACCGTGAAAATTATGTACTTAGATAAGACTAAATTAATATTATTAAATTAATTATAAAGACAGATTATAGTCTGAGATTGAATAATAAGGGTTATTATACTTTGAATATAAAAATTAGGTGTAGACTAGCTAATGCACTACACCTAAACATAGATTGGTAGGTTGTGAATATCATACGGGAACGTGTCTTATTTTATTTCCTTAAGTGGCTATTGTTTCTGAATTCCTAAGAAGGTTTGTAGTAGACCACTTAGTCGGAATTATTGAGCCACGTTAATTCTAATCTTTAGTTACTCGTCCAGGCCTCACCATAACCACCTCCTTAATGATAATTATATTTATATAAATAATTATAATAATTATATTTCCTAACTTATTTAATTATCTAAAAGAAACTAATACATTGGCTGAAATTTAAACCTTATCAATCCCTATTACCAATCTATGGTACTAGTAATGCGTTGCATCAAGAACTCACGTCAAAAGAATACATCAAATAAAATTATTTATTTAAAGCAAGCGAAGTTAGTCTATCGAAACATTCGGACGCTATACTATTTTAAAGTATAAAGTCAAAAAGGCTCGCTTCGCTCGCTACAATACGTATATTTATCATAATACATAGTAAAAATGGCTCGCTTCGCTCGCTAGATTGCTATATTAACAATAATACATAGTAAAAAAGGCTCGCTTTGCGGGCTAGAATGCTTATCTTTAAATAATACATAGTAAAAAGGCTCGCTTCGCTCGCTAGAATGCTTGTATTTATAATAATACAAAGTAAAGAAGGCTCGCTTCTCGCTAGAATGCTTATATTTATCATACTACATAGTAAAAAAGGCTCGCTTCGCTCGCTAGAGTGTACATGTTTATAATAATGCATAGTAAAAAAGGCTCGCTTCGCTCGCTAGATTGCGTAGATTTATCATAATACAACGATATATTTCTTTTTCTACTCTTTAAGAGCTTTAAAACGATATACAACACGATTCCGTCGCTCAAAATTTTTTCATCTGGTCCGCTATATTGGCCGCCATTTTGAAAATATTTTTTGGAATATTACCAAAAACTGTACAGCTCTGACATATATTTAATTTGTTTAAAAGTATCTTAAGTATATTACAATAGATCTTTATCTTTATTAAATTCTTATAAAATTAGTAAAAACTAAATATATTAAATTATCGCCGCCATGTTGAATTTTTCGGAATTTAGTATATATCATTTTTTGTTCTACTAATCAAGAGCTTTACAACGATATATCACTCGAGTTATTCCTTTAATTTTAAATTTTTTGAGTTCATATTTAGCCGCCATTTTTAAATTATTCAAAAAAATTTTAAATGTTGGCCATGAAACATATATTTCTTTTTCTACTCTTTAGAGCTTTCAAACGATACAACACGATTTTTTCGCTCAAAATTTTTTTTTATCCGGTTCGCCATATTGGCTGCCATTTTGAAAATATTTTTCGGAATATTACCAAAACTATACAGCTCTGACACATAATTAGTTTTACCTGAATACAAAATTTTTATTAAAATCGGTCAATTTTTACGGCAGTTATCGCGACACGTACAAACACACACAAACATACAAACAAAACATACAAACAAACATACGCGCCGTCCCAATCTTCTGAAATGTAAGAACTCACTTACGTTCGTTCAATTAATCCTTTTTATGTATTATTATTGTTATTATTATTATTATATTTTTTTTTTCTTTTCACTTATCCCTGTTTTTATTTGAACCACCCATTCTCTTTTTTTATAGTCAATTTAACCCCCTTCAAATTTAATCTTTATTAATTAATTATTAAACTAATCAAACTCAAAAATTTGTCTTATGCTGTCCATCAAAAACTGTCCCAAAAAAATCTTTACCTTTACGTTGTTTTCCTTGTTTTACCAATGTTAATCATAGTTGTTGCGTGGAGCTAATAATGTCTAATTAAGCACCACATTAAATAAATAATTATATTTCCTCTTCCTCAACATTATAAGCTCATTGTACCTTTGGAAATTTTCTAAAACAGCAAGAGCTCTTATTAATTGATCTTTTGACTTTTATAAATATTATATTGTATAAGATAAGATTAAATTAGAGATTGGAAATAAATAAAAAGACTGAATTAAATTAATTATATGTTAGTAAAAAATATGTAATATTATAGATGTTATTGACTCCATAAATTTTTTTATGGAAACTTTTGTTTTTTATTATATCCGTTTATTTTGTATTTATTGTTAAATCAAATTTTCACATTTAAAAAAATAACTAATTGGGCTTCTTAAGTAATAATATCTCTATGCAAACAATTGTTTCTAGTTATTCTAAAGTTCTACACAAAATGCTTTTAATTTTCAAAGTGCTTGATCAAAGTGTTTTCCTGGCCCCATCTGCGGCCTAGCACAGTTATTGATTTTTAAATTTAAAATTGGGCCTGCTTTAGACAAAGTTGATTATGAGATAAGTGGCATGGGGGGAATTTAAGTTAGTAGAGTTATAGAAATCCGTTTCAGATATCCCTAACCACTAGCTGAACTAAATAAACCCGATCCGAGACGAAAAACCGTGGTATATAACCGCGTAAAACCTAAAATACGGGTTTTATACAACTAATTTTAACTTAGGTGTTTGATGTTTTTGGGGCGATGAGTAAAATGAATGGTCCAGAGGTCCCTAACCACGATTTTAACTGATTAAAACCGGAGAAAAGTCGGTATGACTACTTAAAAGAAAATTTTACCATAAAGAATAAAAATCTGGTTCAGGGTACCTTAGAACTTTCCCTCATCGCATTCACAACGTTCACCTCCCCTACATCAGACTCGCTTCGCTCGTCCAAAGATAGTAAATTGATTCCTTTTATTCTTAACAGTCACCTATCCATACACAGACTAAGCTTGATGCTATTTAATTCTATGATCCGACAAAAATCATTAGATATGCTTGCGTATAAAAACGAAACTTAGTATACTTTATTACGTAACGGTTTACACTTGTACTAAAGTTCAACATAATCAGCCTATTTTCCGATTTTTCACATTTCTTTATAAATCATACAGAGGTCAACTGATAAAAATTAAACTAATGATATTAATGAGTTAAACTTGTCACATATGTTAATCTTATACATGGCTACATGCGTGCCAAATCTCACATTGATCACTACATTTTTCCTCGTTTTATAATTTTTAGAAATTTCGCTGAGTATTTTTTGCAGGTTAATGCAAAAAAAATGTTTTCCGAATAGCACAACTACACCTATAGAATTATTTTTGTACCAAGTTTTAAATCTCTAGCATAAATACACTGGGAGCTACCATGATAATAGACACACACACATACAGACAGATAAAAAAACTCCTGAAACGGAAAATTCCGGTGACATCCTGGTTTTGGATTTTTCGCAAACACAATCCTTTCCTTATATACCACAACTTAATGAAGCAACAAGTCGTTACGGTATAAATGAGGAACCACAAATTTCAAGTTTAGTGCCGATTCATATGTTTTTGGCTCACTCAATCGAATAAAAAATCCAGAGGTCCATAACCACGAGCTGGTGTTGAGAATGAAACCGATCCAAAATCAATACGACTACTTGAATTGATCAATAAGTTACAAAATAGTTAAAAAATAGTCAATTACCGGAAAACCGGAAATAAATTTCAAGTAGTCTTGTTTTCGATGGTTTCTAAGTGTTTATATGTCCAACAATTTTAAGCGAGAAATTGTTATCATTTCCTTTGATACATCTTTTCGAAGGAAAATCGCCCTGCTTGCAGGAGTCATAGCGAAAATTATTATTTTTCAATATTATTTTTGAATAAGATTTAGAATCTTTGTTCTGTTAACACTGATTATATTTTTAACATCTTATTTTATTCAATCGTCCAATATCTGTTAAGTTCCGATTTGCTTTATAAATCCATAAAATTTGGTCAAAAAATACGCAGCGAAATCGATATGACTTGTCTGCTATTTATCAAAAACAAATTTCACACACAATGAAGGAAAAGTCGCAGAATATGCGAAGTAAAAGAAAAGCAACAAACTTGACTAACACATCACATCCATCAAAATTTCCCTCAGCAACTCCGTCTTGTACTTCTCTCACCACAAAACCTCATGTTACGAATCATAATGACATTATGTTGTAGAAAGTTTTCAAACGTTATAACTTGATGTAATTTTATAACATTTAAATTCTTATTTCTTCTAAAACAAGCATAAAGAAGAATTCAAATAATTCTGAGAAATTTAATTGAATCAGTTTTGACGCAGTAGTTTGTAATATGAGGATTTAAGGTTTCTTTTATGAAAGTTGCTGATATATTTTTCGTGGTATAACCTTAATAAAATAACCTGATTCTTTCGAAAAACATATCTACGTTTCTCCAGAAAACATATATTACTGTAAACAGACCCGGGTTTCGAACCCTCCATCACCATCAGTGTCTAAGCCACAATAATTTAAGAAGAAGTAAAGCAAGTAATAGCGTAAAAAGTATCAAGTCAAATTAAAATGTGCGAACTAAAGAGCTGAAAAACAAATTACTGAAAAAAAAACTAGTTACAAAGAGATACTAGCTTTTCCTCAGTAATTTGTTTTTAAACTCTTCAATTTGCACATTTTAATTTAATTTGTAATTTTTTTACGTCATTACTTGCTTTGGAATCCATCTTATGCAAAGAGGGGACTATAGAGTCCTTATAAACACCTTTTCTGTACTTAAAAACTTTAAATTAGACCCTCTATATTGTTATTTTTATCTTAAAAAATCCGGTACGGGATACCTTGGAACTTTTCCTCATCATACCGGATTTGGTACCGTCATCGTCACTACTTGAGACTCTCTTTGCTTTTTCTTAAAATATATATGTGCAACACTCTTCGGACTCGCTTTGGTCGTCCTCTGAAAGTGATTACACTCGTTTAATTCTTAGCAGTAGCCCATACAGGCACTGATCTCGCTCGATGATGCTTAACTTTTATGATAGAAAACCGTACATACATTTGTATTACTTGAGATGCACTTGTATTAGATTATTTTTCGATTATTAACCATTTTCTAAGATACTTAGTTCAAGTCATTGAAGCCATTCTAAATAAATTGCATTAAAGCTGGAGGATGAGATGGAACACATTTTTTAATCTTATGTATTACTTTATGCGTGTCTTACTTCAAACTGATCAAAACAATTTTTCGGGTGTATGAATTGCCTACATTTTTGTTGTGTCTATAATGTCAGTTAATGACGTCATAAAAATCATTTACCGTATGTATTGTATATGTATATTAGTATTGAATAATACTAATATAGAAGGAGCATATGACCGTAAAGACAATGTAATTCTACTGATAACACGAAAGCCGGTTGACTGGTAGTCTGAAGTAGGGGTACCACCCTAACAACAAAACATTATTTTAAATATGTGACATACATATCCATTAATTCAGAAAGATCGTAAAGATCAAATATACTAACTTAAAACACCTGCTGAGTATTTAATAAAATCGGTCTTAGATGGCAAAAGGATAGCAGAATACAAGAATCTACATTTAGTTGACGAGGACTACTTTTAATATAATTTTAATTAAAAACGTTAAGCTACAATTTACGATGCTTAAAATATTCTCATACACCGATATTTATATTAGTATTTTATGAATAATCAATCATTAAATTATAATAGAACATAATAATTCACCAACCGGAAGTATTGCCAACTTTTTTATTAAGAAAATTGTATATTTTTTGGGTGGCAGCATTACTTAGGACCACCAGAGAACCGCCTTTCGTGTTATCAGTAGTGCTCCTTCTATATATAGTATTATTCAAAGGCCGTACTACACAACTCGAGCTAAAGTTGATTTTTGTTCATTGATCATGATTCGCTGAGTCATTATTGCCAGTTAATGGCGTCATAAACAAATTATCTTCCAAATGGCACAACTAGAACGGTAGATTATTTTTTCTACAAAGTTTCAATTCTCTAGCATAAATACACTAGCAGCTACGATGATAACACACACACACATACAGACAGACAACTTTGTGAAAACCACTCAGGAGGTCTTAAAACTCATAAAACTGATGATTATGATGAAATCTGGTTGCGGATTTTATTGAGAAAACACAATTTTTTTTAGGAAAAAGTAAAAATTGATTGTTTTCCAAAAAGAGAAATATTAAGAAAATTTCAATTTATATAATCTTATTCATGTTTTTATTTTCGTGTTAATTAATTTGTCTTATGTTTGTTTAGTATGTAGTGACAAACTTATTTTAACATCAACCGTCACGTTACACTCTTAACTTTTTAGCTTTGCGTTATTTTCCAAACAATTTCTCAAAATTTCCATCATATTTAATTACAAACTCTTACCAGTAACGACGAAAATTACTAAGAACGTCGCGCTGTTGAATTTATCACTTTGAAGTTTTCAACTGGAAAATACTTAACTATTTGGTAAAAAATATTGTTAATTATTGTTCCATTGTTTAATTTATTTAAATAAAATTATTCATAATAAGTTTCAATTTTGTAATAATAAATTTTGTTTTTGTAATAATAAATGTTTAAATTTACAAGCCACCTCCGTGATCCTTCGGATGACGAACTCAGGATCTAATGAAATTGTCTTTTTCATAGAAAACTTTGCCTTGAATAAGGAAAACTTCCTCTCCAAAGAAAACTCCCCTCCCTTGTTATATAAATAACTATCACAACAGTTAAATTAGCTTTTAACCTTTATAAAAAATACAGTTATAATTTACTTGAAGCTTCACCTCGCCTATTTTAAAAGTGTTGAATACTTTCGCTCCTTTACAAAGTATAACAGAGGTGAATATATTTTTCTTCTTGATTCTTCTCAAGTTGACTCCTTATCCCTGAGTTATTCAGACCTCTTATCTTCAGGCAAAGACCTTTAAGCATAACGAGATGGGTTTTCGCTGGAAAAAGTGGCTAGTTTCCTTGATATGCTTATAAACACCTATATCTCATACAAACTCAGAGGGGTTACCCAGGGGTCTTTTGCTGGCCCAATCTTCTTTGTATGCTTATGATGCTTTTTTCTCATTTTTCTTTTCTTCTAGCCCCATACTTATTATTTTATCTTTCCCTACTACTTTATTTTTGTATAGGTAAGACTTTATCTGAACATTTTAATAAAAAATTGTTTTTCATTTTTCTTAATCTATGAAAAGTTTTTAACACACATAAAGATTTATTATTACAATTTTATTTTTAGGCGTACATTTTTTATTGATTATTTTAAATTTTATTTAATTTTATTACTTGAAACAAAAAACTTTTATTAATTGATTCAGTATATAAATTTTCCTCTTTTATTTTTTTAAATTAAATCTTTAATAATATACTAATAACTAATATAATAATAACTTTAATATTTTTAATATCTTTAATTACCAAAACAATTTAGATCTTTTACTTAATTTGCATGCTTGGTAAAGTAAAGAAATTCTTAGAATTTCTAAGAAAAATATAAGAAAAATAAATCTTACTGACTTAAGTAAAAAATAGGTTATTCTTTAATGATTTGTGTTATAAGCTTTTATAATGAGTCCTCTCGGAGGTAAGATTCGAGTCTTATTACAGGAAAACAATTTGTTGCTCCTGATTAGTAATAAACACCCTCGTCTTGGCGTCAAAACTTTTTACAACAAAATGTATCTAGTTTTAAAAAAGCGATCCTCAGGATTAAAAATTGTTTATAGATTTATGAGTGCTGGTGGAGTTCACCATACTAAAAAATCCTTCTCCGAATAAGTCTCTTAAACATTATTGTTCCTTTGGATTTTGCATCTGGAATCTAACTGCTCAGAAAATGTGATAGCTCAAGTCTGCCTGCTCAGGAATCTGACTGCGCAGGAATCTGACTGCGCAGGAATCTTAAACTTACTTTTTTCTTTCGATAAGTTAGTAACTCTCAGTTTGATCTAGTCTATCAACAATTAACTTTTGACTTTTAGACATCTGGACTCTCTTAGATTTTAGATGACATTGTTATTGAATTACAACTCAACTTTTATTAAAGTCTGGTATAGTAAAGATACATAAAACCATTTCTTTAAGTTCTTTAACTAAATTACAATTATTCAAAAAATAATTAAAAATGACGCCCGCTATAAAAAAATATTTTTAACTTAGTTGAAAAAAATGTGAAAAATTGTTTAGTTAAAAAGAGAAAATTCTCTTTATAATTTCGCAGGCTTATCGCAGATATTGATTGAAAAGGATTTATCAAAAAGCAATATTGAAAACACAAATCCAAAAAAATGTACTAAAAAGACTTATCAATTAGAGTTAATGTAAAGATTATTGACTTATCAGAGTTAATGTAACGTCAAAAGAGTTAATGTAAAGATTATTGAAAAGTCTTATCAAAAAGAGTTAATGTAAAGATTTATTGACAAGACTTATCAAAAAGAGTTAATGTAAAGATTTATTGAAAATACTTATCAAAATGATATTGAAAACATTTATCGATATATATATATATATATATATATATATATATATATATATATATATATATATATATATATATATATATATATTATATATATTTATTTATTTATGTGTGTGTGTGTGTATATATTAAAGGACTTATCAAATAGCGATATTGAAAACACGTATCACAAACATTATTAAAGAAATTATAAAAAAGCGATATTGAAAGCACTTATTGAAAAAAGTCATTAAAAGAACCTATCGAAAAAAGTTAATGAAATAACTTATTGAATAGAGTTATTGAAATAATCTATCAAAAAGAGAATTATGGAGAGGTAATCGAAAAGATTTATTAAAAATATTTATCCGGGTTTATGGACTTTATTTCCACTCTTTTAAAGTGTTTTGAGGTAAGTCAGAAAAAAATTGCAAAATGTACAGCAAAGCCCTGAAGTTTTTCTAGCAATAACCGAATTATGATAATTTATTCATTTTCTTTTTGTGAAAACCTACATTTTCCGACATTGATGCAATTACTAAACTACTGTTAGAACTCTTTGGTTTTCGATAGAAAACTTGGGTTACAAGGTCCCAAAAAGAAATAAAAAGAAAA
Organism: Microvelia longipes; assembly: GCA_018340805.1. NCBI lineage: Eukaryota > Metazoa > Arthropoda > Insecta > Hemiptera > Veliidae > Microvelia > Microvelia longipes. Next base: position 51,732,461 of record JACMZG010001863.1, read on the forward strand.
AGAAGAACAATTTAAACCTGACTGGAATCCCTGATCTTCATTTTATAACTTTAATCCAAACAAACCTTTATACAACTGGGAAATACTCAAATTTTTCTCTATTATGAAAAAGAAAAACATGTCTAAAAAAAATTCACCTTAAAAAGAAGATAAAATATAAAATAAAAGATCGAGGAACGACTTTTCTAACGACAATCGCTCTTTTTACAGATCCTTACCTATCTTTAAAAAGTTTTCACTAAAAAATTTTCTTTCGTAAAAATAAAAAATTTCTAAGAAAAACCGCTTTCCCCTTTTGAATTTTTAGGTATCATTTTCAAGCTCTTTTTAACTATTAGCGGGATTTGTAGAAGAGCAACTTTATTACTACAAGGGCAACAAAATTGCCTCCTTTCTTTAAAAGATAAAGTTTAACAAGGCTGGATTAGAATTGAAAAGAAAATTGTCTCTCTTTCTAAAAAGCAATAAAGGGCGATTGATTTAGGATAACTTTTAGCGAATTTCTTTTTATAGGTTTTAAAGTGACCTAATTTTTGTTTGTAAACTATTTATGTATTCTTTGAAATACATTTAATCCACTGTATTCAGTAGCCTTGGTTTTATAAAATATTATATTTATTATATAAATTATATAATGCCAGTTTGACATTTTCTACTGTTAAGCATAATTAAAAAATCGGGTACGGGGGTGCTTCGGAAATTTTGCTCATCACATCGGACTCGCTACGCTCATCCTCCTTGCTTCGGACTCGCTACGCTCATCCTCCTTGCTTCGGATTCGCTTAGCTCGTCCTCAAAATATACAATTTGCCAAATTTATACTGCAGCATGTCCTCAGACTCACTTCGCTTGTCCTCACTTCCATTTTCCTCAGATAGTAAGTCCGTTTCATTCTCAGCGGTTATCCATACAGCACTGACCACGCTCAGTTCTGCTTACCTTTTATGATCCTACAAAAATCATGGATATACTTGTATTAAAACGAAACTTAGTGTACTTATTTAATTAGTAAATGTGTACACGTGTACTAAATTTCAACCTAATTAAACCATTTTCTGACTTAAAATTGGTAAAAAACGTACTCAAGTCATTCGATTAAAATTAAGCACATATGTTTGACCTATGTATGACTACATACATAGTTTGGCACATACTATGTATGAGCCAAATCTTAACCTTATCGCAACATTATTCGGCGTTTCATGAATTTTCAAAAAGTTTGCTCAGTCATCATTGCGGGTTATTTGCGTCAACAAAATATCTCCCGGATAGTATAACTGTCCGGAACTATTCTTATGTAACTTATTTATTAGGTAATACTATACACTTGTAAAAAAGTTCAACTCAATTGGACCATTTTCCATTTTTTTACAATTTTTTAAATAGAGTACACAAATCATTCGATAAAAATTGAACTTATGTTGATTATGAGATAAAACTTGCTTCTTACATTAGTCTTATACATAGCCACATGCGTGCCAATTTCCAATCCGATCGCATCATTTTTCTGTGTTATGATTTTTCTAAATTTTCGCTTAGTAATTTTTATGGTTAACGACGTCATAAAAAATATTTTCCGAGTAGCACAACAACAGCAGTAGACCTGTACAAAGTATTAACTCTCTAGTATAAATACACTGGGCGCAACGATGATAACAGACACACACCCATACAGACAGATAACTTTGCAAAAACTTAGGAGGCCTTAAAAATGCCTGAAACGGATAATTCCGGTGACATACCAATTTCGGATTTTTTCCCAAACACAATACTTTTCCTATATACCTACGGTATTAACGAGGAAAAGTATATATAAAAAAATTAAAGAGGCTTATATATTTTATTTACTGTATATCTTTAAGGAAGTATATCTTGTTTGCTTAAAAATGTTACATCATTGATTAGCTTGAAATAAAGAAACTTAAAAATACCAAAAAAAAAACAGGGAAATATATGGTCTTTGGCTACTAAACTGGTTCGCGGCGTCGGCCTTTCAGACCGCTTTGAGTCTTGCCTGCTCCGCAGCTTCAGAAGTCTTCCTTTGGAGGCTTCCTGTAGTTACATTGTTATTTATTGTATCACTTGTTTCCACATGATCTTGGTATTGAGAAAAGCGAATTTTCAAGGAGAAAGACGCCTCGCCTGGTGGGACATGCGCCCGTTCAGATTGCCGTTCACCCTTGGATCCTTCGAATGGGAGCATTTTTTGTACAATCGTTTTAGAGCCACACAAGATTTAGCGCGTCTGATGTATATAATATATATATATATATTATATTATATATATATAATATATATATATATATATATATAATATATATATATATATATTATATGTATATGTATTATATATATATATCCTATTCCCCTTTTGCCACTAAATTCGCTAAAACGGATATAATTAGCTGTAAGGTCCTTTGGTTGTAATCTTGTAAATTCCTTTAAATATATCTATAAATAGATTAATTATAAATCTATTTATACAATGAAGGTACTTACACTACAATAAAATGTAATGAAAACCATAAATATTTTATTGTCACTGTAAGCTGTTATGTTGCATGTATAGTGGTCAGAATGAAGCTGTAAGCTTGATATTGTGTTTACAACGAAATCTAACCAAAATAAACCCGTGTGGTTAAAGGCTCAGCTGTACGTATAACCTGGAAACAATGTAACAGAAGCAATCTTACTTGTAACCTCAATTTCAACCTCTCATTTCAACCTCTGTGACATCTTTTCAAATATTTGTTTGAACAAGCAGTATTGATTTTCACTTTTCCTTTTTAATACTATCGGTATATAGGAAAATTATTGTGTTTGCACTAATATTTCGAAATTGATATATCACCTGGATTATCCGTTTCAGGTGTTTTCAAGACCTCCTGAGTGATTTTTCACAATTCGTCATTTGTTAAAAATTGAACTGATGTGATTAGAATATGTTAATCTACAATTATCAATAAATAATCACACTGTAATAAATTTTGATTTTTTTTCTGAATCATTAATGCCATTATAGAAAACATTATTTTACGGATGGAGTAACTAAACCAAAATATTTATATTTGTAGCAAGTTTCACATTTCCAACATAACTATGATCTACGACTAGATAGGACACACGCACATATAGACACTCAAGTCGGTAATATCTGGAAGTCATAAAAACATCTTAAACGGATAATTAAAGAGAAATCTCATCGGGTTTACCTACGTACGGCAGTATTAGTGAGGAAAATGAATAAGTCGACCAATGGTTTACTAAGAGTCCTGAAATACTATGGTATAATGGAAATAAGAGATTTCTTAGGAATCGAAGAATCAGCTACCGTCGATACTTGCTGTTGGATATGAATATCCCTGGACCGGTTTCGCATAACGCCACATCAGCAAGCGGGGCACACTCGAGCTCTCAACTAATAAATATATCAGTAAATAATTCTAGTCTCAATGAGCACGACGAGTCTTCTGAAGATTACTCATCTTCAGAGGGCTCGTCGTGCTTATTGAGACTAGAAGTTATTCACTGATATAACTTTATTAGTTGAGAGCTCGAGTGTTGCCTCGCCTGCCGATGATGGCGTTATGCCGAAACCGGTCCAGGGATATTCATACCCAACAGCAAGTATCGACGGTAGCTGATTCTTCGATTGCTTCTTCAACTTGCGGTAAACACAACCTTTTTGATTTCTGAGGAACTATGATTGCCTATGATGACCCTCAATGACATAAAGGGATACATAAAGTTGATTTTGAAATCCATTATCCCTGATGAGGAGGAAGGCTTCAACTGATCATTTCTTATTTTTTTGGACTCTTAGAAAATCCCAAAAATTAGTGAAAATTTACAGTTTTTATGGCTTGACCGGACGAATTACTGAATTGAGCATTGACTAGGTTCAGCATAAACACTAGTCTTTACTGAACACAATATGTGTGACAACAGTATGATTACATACATGTATGACATACAGTATGATTACATACATTTATGACATACAGTATGATTACATACATTTATTACATACAGTATGATTACATAAATTTATGACATACAGTATGATTACATACATTTATGACATACAGTATGATTACATGCATTTTCAGGCACTTACGGCTGTGATTTGTATTTTTACGATTCAAACATATCTACTGTTATTTTAATGTATTTGTTGGTTTTGTTTGTTCCAGTGGCCCCACAGAAGCCTCGGATAGAATATAAATCACTGCAGGTATTACCTGGTAACAATGTTACCGGCCGAGCTGGTGATATGGCCATAGTCAAGTGCCTCAGTAGATACGGCAATCCGCCAGCAAAGCTTAAATGGTTTATTGGTAAGTCAAATTAATTTAATTAATTATTTTTTAGATTTGCAATGATTTCTTCTAGACAATAGTAAATTATTTTGTGTCTTTAAAATTTCCACTTTAAAATCTTCAAGGAAACAATCTTAAGTGTTAAATGTGCGTCTTTCAAAGTGATGGTTAAATTGAAAATGATTTTATAGTTTACTTTCATTGGCGTTTATGGTTAATAATCAATTAGATAATTAAGTATCTAATTGATGAATCCAGAGTGGAGTGCTCTTATGTTGATCATTGGATTCCAGCAAGGATCTTGAATAAAGGGTAATAGTCAGAAGAAAATGAACATAAGTTGAAACTCAACCAACGTTGTGTGTTGAGAGCAGGTCATGACCGAATGAGATGAGATGGCGTTTTATCTTCTTCGTTACAAAATCTGTTAAGTGGGCTATTATAATATACCCTTTGATTGGATTTGAAACGATTTATTTAATCTATAAAATTCTGGGGGGTACAGTTGTTTTATTCCCGACTTTAGGGAGTTGATCTATAGATAGAGGGAGGGGAAGGGGAGAGCCGAGACTTCACAAATAGATCAAAATGATACAGTGGTGGCAAACTGTTGAATGTTTTTATTTCAACTCTGCTGTTGAGTATTTCAAGCTTTTAAGTTTTCTTTTTATACTTTTACTTCATTTAAAACTCTATTATAGGGTCAAAAATAAAATTATTTTTAAGTTTCCTTATTTTTAATTTTTTAATTATTAAAAAATCGGGTACACACCGTACACGATTTTTTACGTAAGTACAAAAAACTTATTTTTAATAAGTGCACCACCTCGGAACGTTTCCTAAATTTGCTACGCTTATCACTACAAACTCACATAGCTCGTCTTCAGACAATAAAAATTATGTTTTATTTCCAGCAATTACCTAACCAGGTACTGCCATTGTTCGATGCTGCTTAACATTAGAGATCTAAGATAACCCACTGATATACCAGCTGTTCAGGTTGCTAGCAAGAGTTTATAAATTCAACAAAAAATATAAAATACAGAGAATAGGCTCTCGGCCTTTGCTTTTCCGACAAGAGGCACCAATTAATTGCACCAATAACTGCAATATTTGCTTATTACACATTCGTAATTTATTTTATGTTTAGGTGAGACGGAGTTAACCGGGAATCAGAGTAACAGCCCGGAAGTAGACAACCCTAGGACGTGGGTTGCTTCGTCGGCTCTTCAGTTGACTTTAGAGAAGAATCAGTTCGGAAAGAGTCTCAGATGTGTGGCTGTCCACGAGTCTTACCCAACAAAAGCCCAGGGTGTCGATGTTAGACTTGATGTCACTTGTAAGTTTTTGATTCTTTAATTTACCACTGATCATATTATCTACGTAAAGATTGAGGTGAAAACGGTAACAGGTGGTCAACTAGGTAAACAACTGTAGCACTGGGTGGCCACTACGGACAAATAAGCAACTAAAAAGTTAACTGCTGATGCTTGATAATCCCGCTTTTTTCAAAAACTCAAAATTTAATATTTATAATAAGAAAAGACAAAGACCTGCCCTTTCAATATCTTAAATCTCAAGTTGTCTCTGTTTTTCACAGTCCAATAATAGCATTGTTAATTAGGTTACTGCTTGAGCCCTTAAGATACTGAATGATGGTGCATTTAACTGAAACAAATTAGAACAATACGATATCACTGATTATATTTATTGATTCAATATTTTTGAAATTAATTTAAATTAACACGCATTAGCATTTTGCACAAAAATAATCTATGTTTTGATAATTATGTGCATAATTATGTTCCGATAACTATTGTTAAAACACAGCTGTAAATAAAAATGTTGGTTGCCTAAAATTTTCTACTTGAACGAAAACTAGCAAAAATACTTTTTTTTCGGGTGGTTATAGAGTACGCCTTTTACATTCTCAAAAAAGTAGGTGAAATGAGTTTTTTTACTGTCTGCGACAGTAAAAGAGTTTTTACTGTCGCTGGTGAAGTTACTTAAACGTCCACTAAGTTAGCGTTAGTAGTTTAAAACAAGGTTATATTTCCTTCCTTGGTCTTTCTACTTTTTTGGATTATAAAATTAATAATCGAACGTTTGTGTTAACAAAGTTTTGTTATTTTCAGAATGTAAGTTATTAATTATTAAATGATTAATAATCACGGATTCAGACATTGAAAATTTGCTTCCTGAATTGAAACTTTTAACAGTCAAATTTGTATTCATTATACTGTTTTTCTCCTAAATTTTTGTTTACCATACGCCAGAAAAAATAGTATATGCTTCACAACTGGGAATGGCTTTTTTACCTTGGCTCCTTGTACTGTCTCGCTTCGCTTGACAGTTAATATAGTCGCCACGGTTAAAAAGACCTTCTTCACAGTCTTGTAACATAATATACTATTCTTATGTAGAAAAAATGTGGCAAAAGACACAGTGTTCTGAACATGTGTAGTTTATTTTAGCCACAAGAATGTCCACTTAGCGCTGGTGTCAGTTTTCCTTGTTGAGTACTCTTTCCAAGTCCGACACCCCTGTAATTTTGTTTGACAGTGATTTATGACTTGCAAATTATACATTTATTAGAGTTTTATAATATTTATAAGTTTAAATAGCGTGATTGGTACCATGATTTCTACAAAAGACAATAATATTGTCACTTTTTCAGCAAATCTTAATTTTTCACCAGCATATTATGCTTGTGAGCGATTCAGGTCATGTCAGGTGAATCTACATGGACAGAAACTGCTCTAGCGATTTTGACCTCTATGTAAATTTATATACTTTGCAAAACATTTGAGTCTGTAGCGCCTCAAAGTAATTTGACTCTAATTTATCAAAGTAATTGGAGTGTCTAATTCCTCAAATTTAATTTAACTCTAATTTTGTAAAGTAATTTGAGTCTTTTATTCCTGAAATAAGTCGAAACCGGATAGTTATGTGTTATGTTCTTTAAACTTGTATAATGAATATTAGTAAATTCCGGTGAATATCGGTGCAAATATATTCCATTAAGGTTAGCATATAGTCGGACAATTACCATCTGTAACGCCAAAAGTCAAGGGTTTAAACTTTTTTTATAAGTAATTTTCTTATTTCACATAATAAAGATGAAGTTTTCGACATTTTATTTTCTTCAAAAAGATTTTCAAAAATATATTTCTATATCTGAAATACCTTTCTTCGATTTGATTTTAACAAACTCGCAGTTTTTCCTGTAAATCCATTGAAGGCATGAAAATGTATGTGGTTTGGAAAAAAGAAAAGGTTTTTTTTGTATTTTAGAAGTCTGCATATCGAAAATAGTACAAACGTGTCAGGAATATATTCTTGTATTTTTACCCGATTCCCTATTCCCTTTGGCTGCTAGGGATTCCCCGGTTTGTAAAATTCACGCCTATATCTTGTGTGGTGAATGTACAAGGTTTTTCTTGCTCGGAGATCATGATTCTGTGCTTATAACAAACTCTAAAAACCTTTATTTCTTACAAAACAACTTTGAACCTCGAGTAACACCAGTCGGCATGGAGATCATGATCATTGTTATTTTAAACATTACTTACAACACTCTATGAATAGTAATATCTATTGGATACTGCTTTCATGATGTATCCAATGCGGGTTTATTGCTCTTCAACTTAAACTGAATTCTTTCAACTTTTTCTTTATTGACTACTAGAGTTTACAGAGACTATAGAGATGGCGGTGCCTATCTTTTAGCATTTTTATCCTATAAATTAATATTCTAATCCTATTAATAGCAGGATAAAGCAACTACAAGACTCTTGTAGAACTGATTACAACTTATTTTATTTTAAAAAATAGCTTACTTTCAAATTAAACTCTTTTTTGAACATTAAGAACAGGAAAACTCTATTTTGAAATTGGTATCGTAGTACACTTAATTCACAATTTTACTGCGAAATATATATCAGAGAAATTTAATAGTTTTAAAATTTAAAAAAATGTATCATCAACTAGTAATTGTTTGTTATAATTAGCTATTGTCCTCACTTTATGCTTTCATCAGTGCCTAACAAATATTTAAGAAAAAAGCAAAGGTCGTATTGTTGGAGATTTTCGCTTTAGAATCGACGAACACAAAATACTTTCAAGACACGTTAGATGTCTTGTATGATTGTTAGATGCTTATGATTGCCTCTTGTTAAGTCTAAATCTTAGTATTTTGTCAAATAAATTGTAGATAGACTATAAATAACAGTGGAGAGGCGTTTATTCCATCTTCTGTTACAATATAGTACGTTCACACACACCTTTAGATCCGCGGATCGTACGATCTCTCAATACGGTAATATTAGCTGTATGAACCATGCGGAGAGGATTCGATCGCATACGCTAAAACTAGGGAGACGGAATCTAAATAGACCCCCGATACGCTGTATGTACCTTTAGAGACGATCGTATTTAACGGATAACCTTCTCGTCGAACTTTTATTTTACTTTATTTCACTTCAATATTACAGTTTTTGGTCAAATAACTTTTGGAATATTATTTTTTTTAGTGCAACTTTATTATTATGCAAAGAAATAATTAAATCAGAATTTAATTAAATATATTTTTTGTTTTAAACTTCCTTATAACCAAAAGTGAACCTTCACTATAAAAGACGCCATGTTTTGGCGGGATCAGTTTATACGTAATCTCACTCGATCGACTACACAAAAAATGCACTAAACGGTGCAAGAACCTTATCGTATTTAATGCGTATCTAATACGATCGCCTGTTAAATACGCTGTGTGTACCCAGTAATATTCTTCACGGATACTTGCCATGTTACATAATAGACTTTAACTTAGTCCTTAGTCAATTTTAAGCATATAAATTAGTTAAATTGTTTTGCTAATTTTCAAATTAAAAATCGCTAATGAAGTCTTAACTGCATTTTTCTGTATTATATTATTGAGTTCTTCATTTTGATTGAAACAGCTTTTTATCATAAAGTACTTAATGAAGAAAGTAGTACTAAGTATGTACTAAAACTCTATGCATGCCATTATTTCCTTATACTTTTCCTTAGATTTGATGTTGTTAGAAATGTTATTTATATAACAAAAGTAATTTTCAAATTAGTTAAATTTAACAATGCTGCTAATGTTTCAAATAATATAATTGTAAAAGAAGGAGTTTAAAATTATAAATTACTTATTCATTATCTAGCTTTCGTTGTTTTCTGCTCCATTTTCTCCTTGTTGAAAAGCCATCCCCCTATTCTTCTTTGTTTAATCTTTGTTCTTCTTCCAAACTTACTCCTTATTTCCCAAGCACAAAGACACTCTTGGGAAATTTAAGCCGTTTTCATCCTGCCTTTTGTTAAACGGATAAAAAGAGAATGAATGACTTGCGGTTATTCTCTGTTTATTTTCATTGAAGAAAAAATCGTATAAAACATTCAATAGGTTCTTCGCGAAAAATTATCCTTGCTATTTTTGAAAAGCATCATTTTATATAAGGACTAGTTTATTTAGTCCATCTTTTCTAGAAGATTCGTTTATATCTCTTTAAAATATTTCGTTTCGTATTCATTCGTATTTTTTCCCAGCATCTCACTTTTATTTTTTTATTATTATAAAAAGGTTGGCAGACATGAATTTGACAGGAATCTATTAAGGATTAAAAAGGATCTCTTTCCCTGTTTCCTCTTTTATAAACTTAATATTTCCAACAATCATTTATCTAATAGCTTTCTATTTATGAAAATTTTATACCTTTTAAAATTGACAGCTCTATCAAATACTCAAGTGTATTGAGTTTTATCATTATTTTAGACTTTAGATCATTTAAGCTTATTTACTGTCAAGCTTAGGCTGTAATTGAAATTGAATCGCTGTTCTAAAATTGAAACATCAAGTTAGAAGTGCTCGTTTGAGGAAACTACACCTTGGTCCAAAGTTATTTCTACGACTTTTCTTTTCAGCTATTTGGGAATTTTAAAGAAAATATGAGTGACAGAGGTTTTTTGTGGTGAATTTCAAATAAAACATAGTATTGATTTTTTTTGTTAAGAATGTGATTAATGGGGTGGTGCTCTTTATAGCAAGCACGAAATATGTTTGGTTATTAAATCGTTGTTAATTATGTGTTGTTGTTTTAATTTGTACTCTTAGTGACTTATTGTTATTTTTAAATTGTTAATCGCGTGCAAAAGAAACAGATAAGAGAGCAAGTTTAATTAAAACGTTTCTTTTTATTAAAAGATAAGAAAAAAGTTTTATCTCTTGTAATAAGATTAATAAGTTACAATTGATATCAGGGGAATAACTTGTGATATCTTTTGTGAGGATTATACAGAGGAAGGATACCAACCCGTTCCAACGCAGACCAAATTCATTTAGACTTAGGAATCTGGGGGGATATAAATCCTCTCGGGAAATCATCTGGCCACGAGAGCGCAAAGGTGAACCCTGAAAGGAATCCCCCTTTCCTTTAACGATACATGAGAAAAACCAAACCTTTAATACAAATATATATACATATAGTTATTTACTCTGACTTAAAAAGAACATAGGTCGTCTCGTTGGGGATTTTCACTTTGGAATCGACGAACACAAAATACTTTCAAGATATGTTATTACACACGATATAACGACCTCCGGGAAGAGGAAAACAGAGCAAAAAATTTCCCTACCTATATCTAAGGGAGCTATTACCCTTAAACGGTTCTTATATTGGCAAGGCCAACCCTTCTTGGACTATTTGACTTTTTTGCCCTCTACATCTCTTTAAAGGCATCTACTCAGAAAATAAGCATCGAGAAAAAATCATTTCATCCCCGTCAGAGGATTAGACGGTGGGGAGAGAAATCGTTTTAACCCGACTGGATTGGGGCGGGTTTTTCATGGGGCCAAGAAAACGAGGTGAGAACTTCCATATATTACACAACCCCCATGGATTTTCTTCTTCACAAGTATATATGATGACCTCTTTAAAGATTTTTTGTACAATGCATTTCATTTCCTTTTTTCGATTCTATACTTTTACCACTCTCTAACTGTTTTATTCTTATTGTTTATCAAGGTTATTGCTTTTCATTCTTTATTTTTACACATATACTTTAGTCCTTTAATATAAAAATTGTGTCATAAATTATTATTCTATTACCATTAGAATTTTTTTTTTTAAATTATGAAATAACTCCAATTTTCATTTGTACTTATACTCCTTATTTTGTATGTAAAAAATCGGTCTTCTAAGTAATAGATATGTATGCACCAAGGGAGTAAAGAATGCTATTATTTTAAAGAGCAGTTAGTTGGTTTCTTACGCGTAAGCCGAGGGATTTATGTGTTTAACACCCGAGGCAAAGCCGAGGAAGTTATGACTATTAACTCTAGCTACTAATAACTCTAGCTAGACACAACGCTCTGACCAGTCCATTGCTTCCCAACAGAGAACTCTAGCACCCAGATGTCAGCGTGCACAAACTCATTCTTTAGCCCTGACCTGAAAGTCAAAGCTCCGCAGTGCTATTAAGAGACGTCTGTCTTCAAGAGCCGAGCACTTCATTCCTAGTCACTTACGTTAATCGTGTCACCACCTTCACTTTCACTGACTGAGTTTTCGGACATGCAAAGGCTCAGTATATCTTTCCGACCTTCATCTCCCCCTGCCCGCAGAACATTAACTTTTTGTGAGCTGGAGACAACGGAAACGTAGATCCAGACTTAGATCCAACCCCGCATTTGCGTATTAATAGCCAAGGGAACCACGTAAAACCCTGGGTTGGCCGGCGTTGAATTCAAGACCTCCCGGCTGTACGTTACAAGGGAGAACCTCATATTGAGGTCCTCCTCCGGCTGGATTTGAACCCTGAACCTCAAGGTCGAATGGCAAGCGCTTTACCACTGAGCACTGGACTCGGTTAAACAGAACAAAATTATTTTTCTTATTTTACTATTACTTGTAGAGTAGAACGTTTATAATACATATCAAAACACAAACAATGTGCGGAAAGCCGAAATCAATTGATATATTTTAACGTTTATTCGCTCTTGGAGGAGGATTTAATAAAGTTAACACAGAGCCCCTGAGAGCCCCAAAAAGATGTTTCAGGTCTTCCAGTGTATTTAGATAGGCTATGCATCCTCTAGAATATATCTCTATGGTCAATACCAATTTAAATGATTGGATAAAACATAAGATTATTGCAAGCGGAGAGATGACTTTTATCGAAGACAGTTGCTGTAAAAACATTACCTTCAAAGCAGTTTATATAAATCGAAATTTATTTCGATAACAATAGATCGCGATGTTGGAATTTCAATCCGACTCGTATTAACCGAATGGCACTCTATGTAACCAAAATATTAATTAGTCTTTTATCTAATTCATTTATTTAGATGTATTTTTACATTTTATTGAAGTCAAATCTAACTTTGATCTCTTTCGAACACAAAAAAAGTCAGGTTCTCATAATTTCATAATTGTATCACGCAAAACAATTTTACCTTTCAAAATATTTTTAGACATTTATCTTGACATGGAAGATCAATTAGAATATTTTTAGAGCAGCCTGTACCGATTTGTCTTGTTTTTCTTGTCTGAAATTTAAAATTAAGGTATTCAAGCCTTACTGAAGTTATTCGAAGCATGTTCTCTTCCCAAATGGTCGAAGGGATGCCTTATAAAATATATGTAATGAGTTTTAACTTCTTTTAAAAAGACGGACGACTTTAAATCCCGCTATAAATAAAGGGGCCTTTATAAATTGAGTCTTTAAGGATTTCGATAGATCGAATCTTAAAAGTACAAAATGGTGAGGGTAAGAAGAGCGGGATAAATGACAGAGAATTTGAGATCCAATAAGTGGGCTATTTGTCGCTTTTTCTACCTTAAAGATAAATTCCTTCAACAGTTTCATGAGAAGAAGAATTTTTACAAGCTCAGAGCTTTTGAGGTTTCAAATTAGAAACCTGACCTTTCTCTTATAATATCAGGCATCGCTTTTAAGCTTAAAAGTACATATAGTAGATTTACTTGTATTTTTAAATAACATTTTCCTGTAAATTAAAAAAAATAGTAAAATACCAAAATCATTTGTTCATTCATTCATTTAAAATCATTTGTTTTATAATTATTTACTCCTATACTGTTCAGATAATGAATGTAAAGACGTTGACAAGAAAGGAGATCTATTTCCTTTGCGTATATGTATGTATGTATATATATATATATAATATATATATATATATATATATAATATATATATATATATATATATAATATATATATATATAAGGAGGAGGATATTATAATATATATATATATATATATATATGTAAGGAGTTTCCCCCCTTAACAATTATCTATGGATTTCTCAAATCAAAACGAAACGTGGAAAGTTAACATATGATGATATGTAGAGGAGATTAAGAAGCCTGTTGTTAGTAGAAAGTGTGAAGAGTCACCCGTGGTGTAGTGGTTAAGGTACGCGGCCAATACACAGATGAATGGACTTTAAACTTCCGAATTTATTTAGTCATGGGTTCAATCCCAGCACGGGCCTCTGAGATTTTAGTAAAAGGGATAAAAATTCTGTGTACCATGTCCTTCAGAAGGGACGTAAAGGTAAACGTGTACCTGTGCGTTGTCAGGTACTCGTTAAAGATCCCTTACCCTAAATGAAACTGGGTATTGGCCAAATTTAGGACCCTCATTATAGATTCATTATAATACTATAGTGTGTCTGGCTTGTAGTTTAAAGTGTATGGAGGTTTGGTTTAGCAGCGAGGGCACGTGTTGTTCCTAGTGTTTACTAGACTATAAGAGTCAGTGAAAATATGTATGATTGCTTGAAAAAAGCACGAGAGGAACCATAGAAATCTACGGCTCTTCTGCCTAGATTAGATGAAATATACCTACACTTGAAATTAAAAGGAGTAGAACACTATCTTAGGGAGCTGGCAAAAAAGGCCCAACAACGTGGCCTATTTGCCTGATAGTTACTACCACTCCCCCCTCCCTCATATTACTACTGCTAGTAGAAAATGTATGGCTTCATCATCCCAAATCCCAAGTTATAACGTCATAAAAATTTTGAACTCGCATTTAAAGATTGTTTTATATTTATAGGTCTTTAACAAGCTAATATACTTGAGATCAATTTTATCAGTTTCTGTCTAATCAGGCTGTCTTCAGTAGTGTAATTTTTAGTAAAATTTCGGTTTTAAATTTTTAGGTTGAACCCAACACTTATTTTATGTACCTACTATAATAGGTAAGAAAAAGTGACTTGTATGGAACGTGATAACCGTACACACATTGAGAATTTGTTGTTTCCGACTTATTTCTTGTCTAATAATGGTTTTGACCTTTAACTTCTCCCATCAAGTGTAAAGAAAAACATTCCCAAGTCTTATCAAGTCCCTTGGCTTTGCTTGATATCGGACTTTGCTATAAATAAACTGCTGAGCAAGTTAATTACAGATCTCTATCAGAGTCCTGACCACAAGGGAGCAAAGAGACCCCAGGCTGTAGAGCAAAACCAATTTTCGAAGTGAAATTAGTTGTTTCGTCTTCTCTTCCCAATATTCTTTTTTTTTCACATTTTCTCTCTTTGTCGTCTCTAAATTTAACATCAGGGGTTGTTGATAGTGTAAAGGTTATAGCTCGTGGGCCTACCACCCAGATAGCCCGGGTACGATCCGGGTTGGGACATGTAGGATTTAGGAACCCTTACACGTACCGCTCTTCGAAGGAGAGGTTAGTTAAGACGATGATTCTGAGCATGTGTGATGTCAGGTACTTTTATAAGATCTTTCAACCTAAATACACTTAAAAGGAATTGAAAGAAACAGTCTCTCCACTGATTTAAAAGATAATATATTGACAGAGCCAGCTTTCAGTTTTAACAAACCATCATCAGTGCCTAACCAACAAAGTACAAACCAAATATATTTCAAAAATTCATATTACAAAATAATTTTTTGTAATATATTGGTTTGTACTTTGTTGGTTAGGCACTGATGATGTTGTTAAAACTGAAAGCTGGCTCGTCAATATATTATCTTTTAAATCAGTGGAGAGGCTGTTTCTTTCAATTACTTTTATTGATTGACTCCTCAGCTCAACTTATTTATAAATACACTTATGTTGAACATAATTTAGAAATGTTCAATAGTGCATAGCTTATCTGTAAAAAACATGTTTCTCTCGTACGGTATTGAAATCAGCCTAAAATTAGTTGACACCGTGGGAACATAATGCCAGAAAGCTGGTGAGGTTATTCCTGGATGTTAAACCACGCCCACCATTTCAAATTGAAGTCTTAAGGTATACAAGACTGGTACTTTCGTGAAACGGGGCCCTGATCTTTCTTGTCTACGAACGAGGGAATTGTGAATTAAGGGTTTTTAATACTTGGATGACAAGGAACGTAGCAGAGAGAGGTACCCTGTTCCAGATTTTTAATATTCTGACAATGATCATACTGTGAATCTGATGGTGTTAAGGTAACGTGTCCTTTTGTACACAAGTAAAATTTAAATAATGGATATACAGGTGAAGTGTATTAGCCCAAGAGGACCTGAAAAAATGTGACTCAATGTTTGTACTACTTCAAACCAAATTTTCCTGAAAATATACCTTAAATTATGAAGAAAAAACATAGTCTGCCTATCCAGAGTCCCTTCATATGATTACGCATGCTCAAAAATTTATAAAATCGCACTAATAATCAAATAAATTTATAAAATCATTACTCAATAAGTAATGAGGGTAGAACTCGTACCTGTATAGATAATATAATAACAGATGTAAATAATAATTTAGTTTTAGAGTCTAAAGTGGTAGAATTAGGTTTAAGTGATCACAAGGCCCAAATATTGTCTCTTCAAAATATAAGTGAAAAATCCATGGATGGTACAATTCAGAAAAATGTTAAAAGAGTCATGAACGTAAACTCATTATCATTATTAGAGTATTCTTTAGGTTTAATAAATTGGGGTACTATGTACTTGACAGAGAGCTTGAATATTAAATTTGAAATATTTGTCAATGAGTTTAATTCCCACCTAGATGCCTATTTACCTTGGAGAACTAGTACGATCAAGCCTTGTAAAGTCAAAAGCCATTCAACGCCTTGGTTCACTGACGAATTAAAGTCCATGAGGGATGCCTATTTGTCCTATAAACAACTTCATGAATGCTTAACAAAGATGACTCCGGGATATATTTTACAAAAATCAAAATTAATCCAATTAAAAGAGAATACCGTAGCGCCATTCAAAATCCAAAATTTCTTATAATGACTCATTAATAGTTAATGCTCCCATAAAACCAAACAGGCATGGCAAATAATTAATAATACCATCCCTAAAAAAAATATCTCCTCCTTTAAATTTAAAAAACAACTTTCCTGGTACGATGACTGCTGATGGCTTCAACAAGTACTTCATAAATTCAGTTAATGACATGCTCGATAAGATTCCACCTAGCAAAAAATCGTTTCAGGAATACTTAAATAATGTTCCTACCGTAAATATTAAATTTACCTTTAAAGAAGTCACTGTTGAAGAAGTACATAACATTTTAAAATCCCTAAAAAAATCCAAAAGTTTTGACATTTTGGAGTAAATTTGAAATTTTAAAATCAATATCCGGCAGTATTTGTGAACCACTTGCTCACTTGATTAATGTGTGTTTTAGTGAGGGGTTTTTCCAGATTCGTAAAAATAGCTCGAGTCATTCCAATTCATAAAAAGGGTAGCAAAGATGAGTTTGCAAATTATAGGCCATATCCTTATCCCTGCCTTGGCTAAAATTATTGAAATATGCGCTAAAAATAGGTTAGTGGAGTACTTTGAAACCAATAAATTATTCTATGAACACCAATATGGCTTTAGAAAAGGTTTAAGTACAATCAGGGCTGTTACGAGATTTGTAAATATCTGTTTAGAAAATTACGATCTTCAAGAAAAAGTTTTGGCATATTTTTTTGATTTCTCCAAAGCCTTTGATGGAGTACAGCTAGAGATTCTGCGCATAAAACTAATTTTTTATGGGCTTGATGAAAAATCTGTTAATTTTATTATTTCTTATTTAAAGGGCTGGAGACAGTATATCGATTTGGGTGGTACATTCTCTAACTTTCTGGAAATAAAACATGGCGTAAGACAAGGTTCAGTTTTGGGTCCTATTTTATTTTTAATTTTCATAAATGACCTGCCTTACGCGATGCGGTTACTAGTGGCAGCTGCTTTTCTTTTTGCCGATGATTATGGAGTGTTTTATCATCCAAAGTACTATCTGACTTGCAGCAAGTACAGTCCTAGCCTTAGGTGTTCTTACAGATTGGTGTAATGCGAATAAGGTTAAATTAAATAATGACAAAACTGTAAGTTTACTGTTTAATTTTTAAAGCTACTAATTTGTGTTCATTTAAATTCCTAGGGATTCATTTAGACAATAAATTATCCTGGGAGCCCCACTTAGATTTTTTGGCTAAAAAGCTAAGTACAAGCATTTATATGCTGAGAAAAGCCTCTACGTCTGTTTCTAGTAAGTCATTTAAAAATAGTTTATTTTGCCCATTTCACTCATTACTATCGATGGCACCATGATATGGGCCATGCCCCAAGTGTTGACAGAATTTTTATATTGCAAAAAAAGGGCAATCAGAATATATATAACCTACCTAATAAACACCGTGCCGAAAATATTTTAAGAATAAAGGCATTTTCACTCTTTACTCTCTGTATTGTTATCAATTGCTCGTATTCATTCACAGTATTCAATCAAGCTTAACAGTAGAAAATATTCATTCTTATTTACTAGACAAAATAATTTGTTTGTTGTACCAAAATGCAGACTTGAAAAACAGTGAGGTATAATTCTGTTCAGGCTGGCCTTCGACTTATAATTTATTGCCCGTTGAAAAAAGAGGGTTAGATGAAAAGAAATTTTCTGGGTATATAAGAGAATTATTATTAGACAACCCTCTGTATAATATAGTGGAATTTAAAAAAATTGATTATTAACACTTTTATGTATTTTGACAATTAACTTTGTACAATGAATTGTATTTGTTAAATAAAGCTTATTTATTTATTTTATTTTATTTTATTCTAATTTCAGTTTTCTTGAAATAAGTGGTTCCCTGTGGGTCGTGTGCAAAACATGAAGATAATATTTTTTAAAGATGATAAAATGACCAATAAAGCGAGTCTTCAATTATCAAAATCGGATAATATAATACAACCAAAGTTATGGCCTTTCAAAATCATTTAAATAATGGTTAATTTATGCAAAGTCAGCGAATTTCTTTGAAAAAATATTGGCTTTTTATGCATTTTTGGCTATTAAACAAATTTCATAACTTTAGTTGTAGTTATCCAATTTAGACGAAAAACACTTGTATTATAGAAAATTTAACCAGCTTTAAAAAATGACCTCTTCATGTTTTGCGCACGACCTACAGGGAACCACTTATTTCAAGAAAATTGAAATTAGTGCGATTTTTTAATATTTGGAGTGAGCGCATTTATATGAAGGGCTCCAATCTGGATAGGCAGACTATGTTGTTCTTCATAATTTAAGGTATATTATGAAAAAATTTGGTTTAAATTAGTACAAAATGAGTCAGTTTTTAGGCCTGGCTCTTGGACTATATTCTTTTAATTTAAAAATATAATTATAGTTTAACACATGGCTAAGCACAGTTGACAGCGTTGAAAAATAGTGTTGAGGAACCAATAAGGTTGGTCCGATTTGAAATAGTGACCGTGGTTTAATATCCAGGAATAACCTCATTGGCTCCCTGGCATTATATCCCACGCTGTCAACTGATTTTAACCAATTTTAGTCAATCCTAGTTTAATTGCCTTACTTTTTATGGCTACAATTATTTTAAATATTGTTTCTTAAAATGATCTCTAAACTTTGTTATTCTTACTAAAGACACAAATTTCATAAAATTGAACCCCGTTTCGTCCTAAATCAAAGTAATAGTGATATTTGTTTAGTATAAGGTGGTTTTATTTGTTTTTCTAATGGAGCTCAGAGCGATATGTAACTATTATAAATCCTCTAATTAACTCCCGAACACGATTTTCCTTTTAGGGTTCCATCTCAGAACTCAGATGTATTCATACGTTCGAGGAAATTAGTTTTGATTTTTAAAAGCAAGCGATACAAATGGAAAGAAAAGATTTAAAAAAAATACATTTTCAAAAATGGTCTCTTTTTTCTCGATTTTTCATAGATAGTTTTTTGTTGTCGGATCCGGATACTTTTCAGAAAAAAGGGGGAATCGTTTGGAATTACTCGGTCTACAAATAGCGAAGAAAACAATAGAAAACGGACTATAGGAAGATAGAAAACGGAAACGAGAGATGGGGGACCGGGTTCGATCCACCCTGGGGACAGTGATTATTTATACGATACCGGCTTTTCCTTTTTACCAGTTTTGTATTCATCCCTGTTTTTCTTGTCCCTAAAATCGATCATTTTTGTCTCCGATATTATTTCAAGGGGGTGGGCGAAAATATTCCTCGTAACAACAGGATCAGATTTGTAAAAATTACAAGTGCCTCTATTGACAAATCATAACACAATAGTTTTCAGTACATTTTGTCTCTTTTGTTACTTAATGTTTTCACTACTATGTCATGTCATGTTATGTCATGTTATCACTCTCATGTTATCACTCATAACCGCATAGGATAAATATACCAATTTACTCTAATAAAACTATATAAAAGATAAGATATGTATTAGATAACTTTTATTACGTTATCATGAAAATAACCATATTTATACAATACAATTGTGCGAGAGATACCTAGAAAATGTAACAAGCAAAATGCAATGCTACATCTGGGAACTGTTCTATTATTCTTCATTTGTCATCATTGATGGCTCGACATAATGTCATGTCCCACTCTGTTTCGTTACGTCTAACTCATCAGGGCGCCGACAGTTAGACGTATCGAAACAGAGTGGGACATGACATTATGTCGAGCCATCAATGATGCCAAATGAAGAATAATAGAAGAGTTTCCAGATGTAGCATTGCATTTTGCTTGTAACATTTCCTAGGTGTCTCTCGCACAATTGTATTGTGTCAACTATTCATGTTTTGAAAAACTGCCGTCGTATTGCAATATCATGTAAAACTGCCGTCGTATTGCAATATCATGTAAAACTGCCGTCGTATTGCAATATCATGTAAAACTGCAGCCGTATTACAACCTCATGTAAAACTGCCGCCGTATTACAATCTCATGCATCACTGCCGCCGTATTGCAACCTCATGTTTAACTGCCACCGTAATGCAATCTCATGTATAACTACCGCCGAATTGCAAGCTCATGTATAACTGCCGACGTATTGCAATATCATGTAAAACTGCCGCCGTATTGGCAATCCATTGCATCATGCGCCGTAATTGCAACCTCAGTTTTAACTGCACCGTAATGCAATCTCATGTATAACTAACTACCACCTGCCGAATGCAAGCTTCATGTATAACTGCCGACGTATTGCAATATCATTGTTAAAATCGCCGTATTGCAATCTCATGCCGTATTGCAACCTCATGTATAACGCGCCGTATTGCACTCCGTATACTGGCGACGTAATTGAATTCATGTAAAACTGCCGTTTATCACTGCCGTATTGCAACCTCGACCGTATTTGCATATACTCGCTACTGCGGCGACGCAACTCATGTATAACTGCGACGTATGCAATATCATGTAAAACTGCCGCCGTATTGCTATCTCATGTATAATTGCAGCCGTATTGCAATATCATGTTAAACCAGCACTTGGAGCAAAAACTTAATCCTACAAGTATAAAGAATAACTTACAGTAACTGCTTGTAACTCTGTACTAATCAAATCTCTTTCCGTTACCATTAATCCCTTTACGAAAGCGAAATCCTAATTAATCTTTACTAACGCAGTCATATGATAACGGAGAACTAAACCTTCAAAATTTGTTTAATGCCATACAAGTGTTGGATGACAATTCCATAAAAAGTATAATAATTTTGTTCACGACATTACTATTTTCCTTGTCTACTTTTAAGCAATAAATTAAGATATGTATAAAACAAGCTGAATAGAATAAGAATAAGAGAAATAAATAATATTTTTTCACTGCACATATTTATAAAGTACCAAAACTCATAGAATTTTGTGTTATATCAATGAAATAAAACTCTTACGTTCTAAAGGAAGGAAAAACTCCAGTGTCCCCCCAGAACTGTTGGGCACAAAAAAACGCCCTTACATGTATAAAAAGTAAAAATAATTTACAGCCGGATAATGCATTTGGAACACTCTATAGCGGAGACTCTTTTTTATTACATTGCTTTGTAAAATGCTAGACAGCAATAAATGTAAAAAGCGAAAATATTTTCTTCTTTTTCCGAGCTTTTATTAACAGAAAAAAACTTGGAATTTTTTATAAAATAGTTTTTTTCTGCTTAAAAGAAATTATGTGCTTACATGTTTAATGTTTCTTTAAAAGTAATGCTATACAGTTTAAAAATAGGTATTAAGTTTTATTTATTTTTAAGTAGAATAAACTTTGTTATTGTTCTTTTTTTAAAGTAAAGCTTTTCTTTTTAGTAAAAGATATTAAGAGAATACCTTTAATAATAATTTTTTGTGATAAAACATGAAATACTTCTAAAAGGGTTTTAATGTTGGATTAAATTTATTAGTCCCTAAAATTTGGAAGGTAAAATTTTATTGTTATATTATAAGCCGTGTGTGTAAATAAAGCTTTAAATTATTTCACCCCGAAAAAGGGGAGATAGTAGGGATTAGATTATTTATATTAAATCGAAGACGCATAGTGATGGCCCGGTTATAGAGCCCTGTGTTAGACATGCCACAAACACGGCCATGGATTTGTGGCATAGAGGGGCTATTCAACCACAAGTGTCTCTTTTGTTTTCTGAAATCCCCCTCTCGGTACTAAAATCAACACTTTTCCTGCATATAATTAATGTAGGGCTATAGTGTAGGACAATGTAGGACATAGGGCTCTGCAGGAGACATTATAACGCTGTATCTGTAGACCTAGGACTTGCTTTTCATTAATAATACAACTAAATCCTCTCTAAATTTAATCCTGTTTTATTTGTATAATAAAGTTAATATATGGTTTGTATGTGTGAGTGTGTGTTGCACATTTACGTGAACTTGTGTGAACATGGACGACCCATATCAAAATCTATTTAAAGTACTCTACATATAAGTATTCTATCATTGTGAAACAAAAATTAATAGTTTTCAATTGTAAATGTTGAACTAACATATTAAAGTGCATAAGTACTTTATTATGTTATTAGTGAAAACTTATAAAGGTACTTCAACAAAGTACCAGCATTAGCATAAGATAATTCAGGAAATTTATTGTGTTTTGAGTACTTTTATCAGAATTGTGAAAAAAGGCTTATGTGCCTTTCAAAATAACACAACAATTATTCTTTCTATGCGAGATATTATAGATATTATTCTTTCTATACCGGTATTCTTTTTATACGATTTCTCGTATAAAGTGTTTATAAGTATGAACGAATCTACTTTATCCGATATAGCAGTAAATGAACGTTTCAGTAAGTATATAGCACTTCATCATTAAAGAAACATCCATGTGGTATGAAACCACATAGTCTTGACTGTGTTGACACAGGATTGTTGGGTTAAGTGCCAGCGGCTCTATTGCCTGGCATCCTGCCATAAACGTGCGCTTCAGAGAAACACCGACTAAGCTGTTGCTTCATATAGAATTCCTGTCGGTTGCCAAATGGCAGACGATGACACCGAAAGTAGGAAAAAAGTTCAGACCCAAGCATACTAAGGTTTTCCACGACCAGGCACCCCCTTTTCCTACCTTTTTCCTCTTATTTACAACCTATTACTGATTAAAAACATGAACACCTCAAAAGATTTATAAAAGGTTTTCCCTTTTCCTCGCCTAACTCAGGCATATAGTATAAGTTTACTTCTTTATTTACGATCGGAAAGGCTTTTCTTCCGTATTTATTTGTGTAAGCGTTTTTAATGTCACCTCCTATGTTTGAAACTGATAATCCTATTCCAGGCTTAACCTTGACTCGTTTATTTTCAAATTTATTTTCATCGCTTAGTACTTTTGGTGTAAGGAAAAGTATTGCGTTTGCCCTGAAAATTCTTAACTGATGTTTCACCATAATTATCCGTTTCAGACATTTTCATGACGTTCTGCGTGGTTTTTATCATGCTGTCTGTTTGTGTGTCAGTATCAAACATAACCGCTGTGTTTAGAGAGTTAAAACTTAAAAAAATCTAACTTTAGGTTTTGTTGTGATGCTCGGAATATGGTATTTTTTAGACTACCAAAACTTTTTGCGTCATCAACAATTACAAACAAATCTTTAAAAGTCAGAAAGTTAAATTCTGATTATCGATTCCTTCCTATCGAATTGAAAGATATCAGAAATGCACATCAATAGATGGTCAATTGAGCCAAAAAATGTAATTGTAAATTCGCCGTTTTGAAAATATTGACTATTAAATGATAAAATTTAAACGGCCCATAAATTTTAATTTTCTAGCTGCCTGCCGACATTTAATTTATCACCAGATATTGAATGTTTGATTGGCCTATAACTTTTAATTTTCTTACTGCTTTTCGACGACGAGTGAAAGGAGTCTGAGTCATAACTCTTTAAAATTTAAATAATCATAACATACTGAAAACGAAGGGAGTCCGACGTTGTGAAGAAAAAAACCTAGGTACTCTATTTAGGGTTTTCAATTTAATTTATTTGTTATAAATACTGTTAAGAGCAAATCTGAAGTTTTGTATCTTTCTTATCGAAATACTTCCTCTTTTCGTCGAATTTTCAATAGAGAATGTTGCTTATAATGTGTTTATTTCTTTAGATAGATGTTATCTTGTGTGATATAAGGCTCAACTATTTTTTTGTTTATTTTAGCATTTTATGTTAACATTAAATCTTCGCTTTGTCGTATTTTATGCAAGTCATGTAAAGACTGCCGTTTGCTGAATATTAAGGTAAAGAGGCTTGACATTGATAGATGAGCTTAATGGGAAACCTATTAGAATTCGGTCTTTCATCTATGCATCATTCTATTCAGTTTAAGCATCAGCTATTTACAAAATGTCACGAGCTTATAAGTAAGGAGAGAGCGTGAACAAAGTTCATCTTCAAAAAAGTATAAAGAAGTCTTTTAGCAAGATCCATATGTTTTTAATAGCAAAGTACTTTCAACATTACTAGATTTATCGCCTTCTATTTTATTCAATGACTAAAAATAAATTCTATTTTATTTCACTGATGATGGCCACTTGTTATGTTAGAAAGATATTTTTATTAAAGATATACTTTTTCTGTAAAGATATTTTTCTTTTAAATATATATCTGTGTGTGTGTGTGTGTGTTTATTTGATGCACTTTATATATTATTGGTATAGGAAGGGCAAGTTAATTCGTTGCCTGTTCTCCTCGACTTCATTTATCCGAACAATATCATAAACGCTAACTTTTGTAAACAGTTAGCAATAATTACTGATTCTGTATCCTCCTGAACTCTATTGGTAAATTGGGTCTTTATAGAAAAAAATATTAGATATACCTTACATATAAAGAACTTATCAATATATGCTTGGTAAAGTTTTTGTGTAGAAGCAGTAATTCTTCATACATGTTAACCTTAAAGAAATAACATATTGTATGTATAATAACCACATTTGTTCTAAACCACACGCTTTAGCAACGTTAAATTTATGTCAATATGTCTAATACCTTTCATGTTCAAATTATCTTAAAGGAGGAAACAAATATCTGTAGTAATGTAAAGGAAAACAATTGGGTTTTATTAGGGTTGAATTAAGTTAGTGTTGTTTCAGTATTATTTGATTTCATCACGCACCTAATGAAAACAAGTTCGAAATCGATATGAAAACCTTCTTGTGTAATTAGATGTTTACAGTGCTCTTTCGCATTGTAACGAAGTTGCTTAAATATTTTATCTTTTATATTTTAACCTCTTTAAATATTATTTGTCTAAAGGTAACTCTTCAATGTTAAAATGATGCTTTTGGTGGAATATCTACGTGAATTACGTAAATTGTTAAGTATATTTAGAGCAGTCAGTTATAATCATTGAATACTGTGTTGTGAAGCTGGTTAATAATCAGAAAATTTCCCCTAGCGCCTTTTAGTGCCGCAGCAGTTGGTAATTAGACATCAGATCCTTTTAGTCTATCCTATAATCGAAAAAAAAGTTTCTTTGTCTTTAAGATCTTATCTTATCTGCAAGACATTTCTTTTTTTAATGGATACCACTGATGATTGCCTTTTAAGTAAGGCTATAGCGCGTTTCATATTTTTTGTACAGAGGCTTATTTTTTTAATTATTAAAATATTTTATAACTATAACTTATAAAATTCTGGCGCGGTGGTACGCATGTTGGGCGAATTTCCTTTGGGATGCGTGTTTCCGTGCTTAACAACAATCCTGGTAGGGACGACAATTTTTTATCGTTTCTTTTTTACATAATATAAGTTTACTACTACAAAATAATTCTGGTGTGGTGGTCTGCATGTCGGGCGAATTTCCTTTGGATGCGTATTTCCGTGCACGCATACAGACAACTCATTTTGTATGTTTTTCAAAGGAAATGCGCATAATTATCCAGTTGGTTATACAAAACTATGCCTCTAAAATTAGAAGTACGCACCATTATTTCCACTAGTTTAAAGCTTAGTCTGTCACTTAATTATCTTTAAGCTTAGTTATCTTTAAAGGTTTTAGCGCATTTCCTTTGAAAAATACAGACAAAATGAGTTAGGAGCAGTGCTTAACAATTGAGTAACTGCTTAGGTTCTGAAGCATGAACCGGAACCTTAAGCAAGAAATGGGTTGTTTAGCACGGAAACACGCATTATAAATTAAAATTCACCCGACAGCGGACCACCGCGCCAGAATTATTTAGTAGTTGTAAACTTACATAATGTAAAATAATATAAAAAATTATCATTCCAACCAGGATTGTTGTTAAGCAGGGAAACACGCATCCAAAGAAAATTTGCCTGACATGCGGACCACCGCGTCAGAATTATTTCTAGTTATCTACAAATAATTGTAGATAACTAAAATTATACGTCGCTATCTATATACTATTTTCAATCCACATTATGAAAATCAAAAGAAAAGCTGTATATATTTCAAAATAATATACTGTTTTCAATTCTGTTTTGACGTATTTATTATACGTCGTTTATATATATTATTTTTAATTCTTTGTATGGAAACAAAAGAAAAGCTATGCTTTGCTGCCTATATATTATTTTCAATTCAGTTTATAAGAAGCGAAAAAGAAGCTTTCCGTCACCATTTTATATTATTTTAAGTTCAGGTGATTAAGAGATTTATGTAAAGGAGCAAAAAGGTTAAGTCTTGTAAAGAACATAGTTTAAATATCCTTATAGGTGACTTTATTATTATAAATATCTCGTCTTTAGAGGCGTCTTTCGTGACGACACAGTAACCTCTTTATGTTTACATTTAATTTGCATATATATATTATGTATTTTACGTTTGATACTAATTAATGCAATAAAAGCTTAACCTCGTATCCTTTTTGTTGATGATAAAATAAATTAGGGCTGTATAGAAATTTTAATAGCTTTATCTGGTTTAAATTTCTTCCAACATTTTCCAAGTGCTTATGTTTTCTAAATGTTTTTTGTTAAATGTATTTTTAAGACTGAATATTTTTTAAATAATACTTGTTCTAGTGACGTCATATGTAATTGGTCGGTTAGATTTTTAATCACAATAATATTTATAAATTAAATTATATATATATATATTATATAAATATATAATATATATATATATATATATATATATATTATATATATATTATTATTATATATATATATATATATATATATATAAATATAATATATATATATATACATTTATAAAGTTAATCATTTATATATATACATACACAACACACACACACACAACCACAATATATATTATATATATATATATATATATATATTATATATATATATATAAAGTTAATCTAACAAAACTCGGACTGCTGTCTTCATTGTTACTTTTCCTAATTATAAAGTTAAAGTTTTACGGAATGTTATTTTTTGTGGCTTGGGACCTATGAAACGGATTCCATACATGTAATCATTAACGTTTTTTTTAAAAGAAAATTCGCTAAAATTGCCTTATTTACAATATCAATACAAAAGATGTTTAGTGTTTTTGGCAAGCACATAGTGCCAAAAACACCCTGTATAATGCCTATGAAGTACTATGCACGTCTCAAATATTGTCCATCCAGCGTTTTATGCTTTTCCGAAATTCTCGCTGTCAAATTTCTGTCGGTTAATGACGACATAACAAATATTTTCCTGATAACACAACAAGATCTAAAAATGTATTTTTGCACTAAAATTAAATTCTTTAGCATAAGAAAGATACGAAGCTATAGATACATCAGACCACTCGTATAGACAGTCAACTTGGTAAAAACTAATCAGGAGGTCTTAAAATCACCTGAAACTGATTATTCACTTGAAATCCCGAATTAAAATTTTTTTGCAAACACTAAAAAAATTATGAAATATAAAAAATTGAGGAAATATAAAATGATAACTTTTTTACCCTTAATTGTTGGGCATTCCATATCGTTTAAATATGTCAACATTATCCAAATCGCCTCCAAGAAAAGGTACCGATTGAGACGTACCGACTACCCACTTCTCGGTATCCATGGTAACCGTTAATACTGCATGTTTAGTATCTTCGTAGGCAAAGAAGAGAGACTAAATAGTTAATTAGTGAAAAGGTTTATAAAAGAAGACAGCAGTCCAAATATAGTTGAAAAACTACTACCGAGCTTTCAATTTTGGTTTTTTATGTGTATTGTACTTATTTTTTTTGTTTATGGTTATTCACTTTTGTAAAATATTTAATTTTCTTTCAATTATTTCTCCATGTTTGTTGTAATCACAACGTGTTGCGGTTATAACTTGTAGTTACTCTGTACTTCTCTAATCTTATGTTATCTTCATTTTTGATAACTCTTATCTTTTGTTGTTTTCTCTTACATTATTTGATATTTAGTTTCATGTTTATAGTCTTGTTGTTTATGTTTTAATAAAATCTATTTATCCTGATGACGACCAGGATCCCTGGTTGAAAGCTCGGTAGTTGTTTTTCACCTTTATTTGGCCTGCAGTCTTCTTTTATAAACCTTTTTACTAGTTAAATTTTTTACAGTCCAATAATACCTCTTTTTGTTTAAATAGTTAATGTATATGAAATCAAGATGTTTCAATTTAATAGATTAATATTCTAATACCTGTAGGTTAATTTAATTCTTTTATAAATACATTAATTAATCCTCCCCTTTTGTAGACTTAATAAAATGTTTCATCCGGAACACTGATGTATAACACTTAACATTTTATTGGCTAAATGGTAGAAAGAAAATTTCATAATGGATTATAACATGAATTATTTCTACTGAATTACTCCCCCCCCCTTCCCCCTCCCCTAAGGCTACGAGTTATCTGTTAAATCTATTGGAAAAATTATACTCGATTGTCTTTATAAAAAAGTATTCGAGTTTAAAAAAGTGATAATGTCATTTTATGTACCTCGAATTGTCCTTTTATAATGTTTTAGAGAAGTTAAAATATAATTCAAGGAGAAAGTTAAGATTATTTGGATATCGTATTTGAATTAAGTTTGATTAAATATTAATGTATGCTTCTATTTACTACTATGAAAGGGAAAGTTAGGTGCTGAGTATGACAATGACTCCCTTTTTTTTACCAAATATCTACAGTTTATCACCTAAAATCTCCAAAATTTTTCACCCAATTTATCACCAAATATCCATGGTTTATTACCTACGATCACCAAATGTTCATTATTCATCACCAATACCACGGGTTTATTACCTACATCACCGAAACTCGCTCGGCGTGGTCTTTCCATTATAATCAAATAATTAAGTGTAGCATGTACGCTCTATCCCAAATCCGCAACGGTGCTCTCACGGTGTGGTCAGAGTCCGTCCTCACCCAAATTGAGTGGACCCTCAGATAGTCGCATTAGCTCTTATATCCTCGGCAGATTGTCCCTCGATCCGGTATTATTATCTCGAGAAAATTCTTATTTGACTTCTTTTTTCACCCAATATCCACGCATTCATTATTTGCAATTCCACCACTCGCTCCATACTCATACTTGTGCTCATTAGTGACCACTGGTGTTCTCGTTAGTACCACGACTTTCAATCTCGCCAGCGACTTCTCGTGCTCATCCTTCATCCACCTCCTTCTCTCGACTGTCACATACTCAGTCTTGCTGGGCTTGTTGTCCGTCCCCTCGAGCTCACAGTAATAGTGTCGCCACTATTGATCTACTCTTCTTGCTCTCCAGAATTACGGTCATCTCCACTGTTTCCTCTTATACTGAAATGCCACAACTGTTTTGCATTCATCAAGTCCCCGGCGTTCAACATAAGTACTCACCGCGGTTGTTCCTACATTATTGCAATCACTCCAAAGCATGCGCTCGCCGACTCGCCTTTTTTCGGTCCGTCTATGCCTACCCCCTACGTGTTGGGCTTCTTACTCAGCGCGTCGCGACTTCTTCAAAAAGATCTTCGCTGGCCACCATAGTTCTGTTGTCTATGTCCTTCCTATGACCCTCTATGCATTAATCGCATACGCGTTCTCGCACACACTCTCACTTACATCACTCGTAGTCTCTCCTACAATACGCGAGCTAAATCTGCGCTGTCGGTATCTATCGCCTTTGTGTTGCAACCGCTCCATTATCCAGACGGTGTCTTATTGATGCTAGTCATCTCCATTGAACATAGTGCCTGATCCTGCTAGATATACGCGCTTTCTTCATCAAGATATCACCACCTAGCGATTAATTACCTGTCGCAACTCTTCAATGTAGCTTACGATTATCTATTTTCACGCCATACGAATATCACCAGTGGGTTATCGACTTACTCGCTAGCCAACTTCCTCTCCCAAAATGTGGACTCGTACCGTGCCCCATCATCGAGCTGTCTTTCAAGTACAAAGCCTACTCGCGTCTTCATGAAAATAGAGCACGTCTGCTTTACCACACTCTGACACACTCACCACTAACTGTGCGTCGCTGACTCACTCGCTCTCTTTGCCCAGAACTAACGTATCTACAAATTGTGCCGATATTGATTCTGATCAGTCACCCGCAATCTCGACGCTTCATTGACCATGCTGGACTATCCGGCTTTATGTTCGATACCAAACTCCATATTACGGTGTTACTTATCCGTACCTAACCGTCACGTTCGCCTACTGTGATCCCTGCTTCGCCACCTTTCTCTCTCTCATAGATGCCTTAAGTCCCTTGTGTTTACGGTTCGCTGCCTACTCGACGGCGCCCAGCCGCTGGGTATACTCGCTACATCCGCTGGATTCGTAACTAGTGCCTCCACCCAAATCGGCTTTCGCAACTTCCATCCTTCATCCTCCCGTCAGCAGCGCCCGCCTCCTCTCGCGCGCTGCCAGACCCGTGTGCACCAGCGCCACACCCTGCGTGATTCCCGTTCAGCGCTATCGAGTTGACCCGCGCGTTCTCTTGCTCAAACCCGCCGTTAGCCCCGGCCGGCTTCTGCGTCGCCCTGAGTTGCATCCCGCCCAATGCGCGCGTACTCGTGTGGCGTCTAGATTTTACACCGTTACATACTCATTCCACCTATCCCTCTCATGTTCTACTAGACCATATTTACTTAAGCGATTCGACATTATTCCTGGATAGGATCTGCTTGTCGTATATGCGTGCATGGCGCACTTCTTAAATCGAGTCTTGGCTCTACCCTCCTTTTCCTGCCGAAATCCCTATCGACGACATGAGTTGTGCTATCATCACTGCTGACATGTATTTACTGTCGCCGTCAAAAGAAGTAGTACTCGTCTCCTACGTTAAGCATATTCGATCAGCTGTCCTCATGCGCATATCGTTCCCTCTGCACTAAGTAATTCTACTGTGCTCACCCCTATTTCTTGCAACATTTAGAGTCATCAGCTGCCGTAATGGTAATCATCCGATAATCCTTCTGATTCTATATAACGTATCCACCCTGATAATGTCATGAGTCTCATAGTACACCTTTATCCATATTCATTACGCTATCTCAGACTGCGCCCCGTATGTAGAAGTTGTGTCTACATTCTGCCATACTATCTGCATAATTTTTCGAGCAGTCTGCGCCTTATATATTCTATAATAGTACTCTGCAATTGTCTTAGTACCTACGCGACGAATCATTATAGTTATATTATTTCTGTTCTAGAGTATAATTATTACCAATTACTATTTACTATCAATACCGTATAATCTAATGACAAGGTTCTAAGCCCTTGGTGTGCTTTACACTAATGTTACGACCTGTCATCATGCATGATATTTTAATATATATTACCGATTAACTGGACTGTTATAAATGAAAGCAGTCGTAGACTCCGCGAGAATATTTAAGAGATAGAGATCGGGTATTGACCGGACTCTGCATAATAATATACAGCATAATATTAGAGTTTCCTTTTCATGTTCAGCGTCGCCTCCTCATGCTCTTATATGCGCCAACTACGTGCAGACGGTGCTTCCTCCACTAATGAACTTCACACCTCCGCATCTTCATGTGCTAGGATGGAATCGCTTTGTAGGCGGAGTGTTCGTAATAGCTATGTACGCTGTCGAGACGCGCTCTCGTTCACTGGAGATCTCACTATTTCCTGACCGATAGCGTCTCTCAGACTCTCTCGCCCGTTTGATATGACGTAAAAGTTTACCGCCCGAAGACTTCTCAGTGACGCCGACGGTAGTCCGCTGGGATGTCCCATCTGAGCATGAGCTGCTCCATTTGTGGACTTGATAGATATATACCTTCTGTCGTCTACGTACGGCGATAGGTGGGCTCTGTATGCAGCGTTTATCACATCTGGTCGCGGTTATGCCGATAGTGCGGCCCTACCCAAGCGGCGTTGTTCGTAAATATGAAAACGCAGAAATATAGAAAGTCGCTCAATTACCAGAGTATATCGCTGCTCTCGCATATTATAATGCTAATCTTTCGCATATATCTCTCTCTCTGATATGCAATCGTATACTTCTTTAGGCGCGCTATCTCGCGCGATACTGAACGCGAGAAGGTACGATACAGTGAGAAATCGGTGGTGGCTCTCGAGGATTCGAGGGGCTAAGCGATTTGGCTCTTTTGCGAGTTGGTTAAAATTAACAAAATGGTTGTGATTTTTTTTAGTTCCTAAGGACGTAAAAACCAGAGATAATCTTGCTGACTTAGGTTTAAACCCTCGTTTCTTATTTCTTATACCAAACGTACAACTCGCATAAGAACAAGCTTTGTGGTGCAATTAATATTCATTCCTGACAGTTTTTATAGAAATTTAGTGAAGTCATCTTTTCTTTCCTGTGTCCACTGACCATTTTTTTTGTGGCGAACGTTGTAAAGAAAAGATATAATATTTTTTGTGTCTTTCAACTTTGATTTTTTTGTGGTTAATGTTTTTTTGTTGTAAGCAAATCCGGATTTGCTTAAGTAATGGACATTCGACATTTTTTTTTGTAAAATAAACATTTTTAAATAATAGGGTACCGGGCAACTTAAAACTTTTTAAGCTCTCAGGTGCTCTGTGTAACCTCATTAAAACCTCTAGCAAGAGTGACTTAAAGTTATAATTAATAAATTTTTCTCGGTTTCCTGCACATTGTTTGTGTTTTGATTTGTATTTTTAACGTTTTATTATATAAGTAATTGTAATTTTGTACTGATTATTTGATTATATTTATAGCGAAGGTGGTCAGGTTAGTTTTTCGATGTTTCAAAATTTAACCTATTGGGCCCCTCTAGTAATAATATCTCTATGGATGCGACAATGCCTCGATGTGGCCGAGAGGAAGACACCATTTTTTTGTATTCAAGTGATCTCCTATATATTTGAAGTTCCAAGACTGCTTTAGCTAACTCGAGTGCATATCTAGCTCTTTGCTGCTCGAGTTCAAACTGCTGACGTTGAATCTCTTGATTTCTTTTTTGGAGTTTTAATCGAACCGCAAGTATGTTGCTCGCGCTGGCTCTTGTACTGTTTGATCGAACTGATTTTGATTTTATTGAAGCTGATCGACTCGAATCTAAGTTCTCAATCTCGAGCTGTCTTTCATTTATGAACCAACATTAAACACAGTTTGCTCCACATCTTTAACGCCTTTAAATTTACGTAATAATTCGACCATTTCACTCAGAGAAGTCCTGGCTGCCACTAAAACTCCATGATTACCAGGTCTTCCTTTAGCTTCGTCGATAAGGTGGATACCTTCCTCTCTCTTATATTTTAACTCTTTCAAAAACTCAGTTACACTCTTCACCAACCTTACCCTCATTGATCTCAGAATAAGACATTTTATGTAAATTATTTTCTGAAGAGAAAATGTATGCTTTTTCATATGGGTCATTTCCTATTGAAAATTCGCTAACAGAAGTCAATTTAAAACAAACTATTCTCCTATAGGATTTTCAGTTTAAAAAAAGAACCTGGTTTCAAGCTATATTTTTTGTGAAGCATTAATGCTACCTTCAGTTTGAAATTTTCATTATTAATGCATCTGATAACCTTTTTTTAAAACAGCTAAAAAACTTTACTTTGAAAGACTACTGGAAGTAGTTTAATTCGGCTTGTTAAACTATTTATAGATCTTAGTTTTAGGTTTTTTTCTCCTAATGGATAAACTGTGTTCAAGATTTTTTTTCTTTACATTTAATATTTAATTTAATAAACGTCAAAATCAGAGCTGCTATTTACCTGAGACATTAACTTCTTTTTTGTTCAAACTACGTTCAATTAAACTCTTTTTTCATCGTTAGTTTGGTTGTCAATAAGTTATTATATTACTTTGGCCGCTTTAACTGTCAGCTATTTCATTTTGTTTTATTTATTTTTTGTTAGTTATAGTTACTTTATTTCTACGCGTAGAAAATTATTTCCCTACCAGCATGCTCAATATTTTTGCTTCTCATACCGTACGTAAAATACAAAAAATATTTATAATGAAATTGTTGTATGTGTGTTGTCCAATTCTTTACTATCTGCGTATTAATGTACAATTGTATCGTTGATTTATACAAAATTATATACATACATACATACGTACATATATATATATATATATATATATATATATATATATATATATATATTTATATATATATATTATATATATATATACATATATATATTATGTGTGATTAAAAATCTAACCGACCAATTACATATGACGTAATTATATATGTAATAAAATGTAAATATATATAAAATGTAATAATTTACACGCTTGAAATATATATATTAAGATATTTGTATATAATCTTTTATAAAAAGCATCGATAGTGTTCTTTTTTAAATCCTATTCTTTATCATTTTTATAAGTTGACGTTGGGTTGTAAGAGCAAAAGTTTTTTAGATAAGGCAATAGAAGTAGATTGTAGTGGTATTAAAGTGACCTTGTATTTCTGTGTTTTACTGGTGTAACGGTGGTTTAGTATATCAATCAGTTTGATTGAGTGCACTAAATTCTTTATCTTGTCTAGTTACTCAGTGTCTTTCTGCTTTACTAAACCGTTTCTTCTTCTTCTTTTTTTTTTTCTTTTAAAAAATAGTTACGTTATCAATTTAAACACCCGACTTTTTTCTAGATAAATCTAGTCGGCCCTTTAGGACTATAAGGCTTCCAGGTCAAGCTCACAAAAACCTCCCTCTTTGCTAATCACTTAACCTTTTACTTTAACTCTTAGATGACCCAAAGTATTTTGGAAAAGCACCAGGTGCACGTAATCCCTCAATCCCTTTTACCCTAAACCAAGGAAAATCAATTTAAATTTAACCATCAATTAATTAATCTTTACCTTTAAAACCGGGATTTTTCAATTTACGTCCAGTACTCAGAAAGAAAGGAATAAAAGATCGTGTGTTTGTTAAAATAAAAACTTATTATCTTAAAGCTTAAACATTTTGTATTTTTACTGTCCATTTCGAACAGTCAAATTGTTATTAGCTCAACAAGGGATAAATACGAGTTCATGCTCCCTAGGTGCCTATGGAATCACGTTTGTTTTTGAGGCCAAAGCTAAAGAAATCATAATATTTAAATCGTGAGATTTGCCGTGGTCCTACCCAGTTAAGGTTTTACGAGATAACCTAAGAGGTTCACGTAAGATAGGTTTGTTCGAGAAAATTGCGGAACAACGTTTTATTCTCTCCAGCTCAGAAAAAAATATGCGAGCAAATAGAGGGTCAAAACTGAACACTTACACAGCGAAATAAAATACCCGGACTTCCCAGTGTCTGTGGTTTCATAATTAACTTATGGTACTTGGACGTTGTGTCAGGTTCTAAAAGAAACCTTCCTGTAACTTGGACTTTTAAGTCAGGACTATGGAGTAGTAGAGAAAGTAGTGAATCTAGTGTCAAGGAAGACAAAAGGAAATGCCGATATTGGTGTAACTAGTACCTCATGGGTTTAATGGAGCAATTATGATCAGAGTAGATAGTAGTTAGATACAAAAGAAGCATACGAGGCAAAATGTGAACAAGTCTAGTGTGTTTAGCCTCTACTAGGAGGGTAGAAATACTCAGGACATCGCCCGATGTAATGTGCATAAACTCTGCAGGAACCAATATTGTATCATTCAAGAGAGAGAAGGCGCTGAAACAAATTAATTAAATTAAGGACGCTCATGAAATTGTTGAGATAACAGAAGTTATGGGTAGGAGTGGTGGTATTGATTCCGTTTCGCTTTTTGATTTAAAGAATATAAATTTTGCCAAAGTATATATATATACATTACTTATGCTGCACTAAAGTATATGTATTTTTATATTTGCGGGTATAAATTTTATTTCCTTTTTGATTTAGCTTAAAAAGTGCTTTACGCTAAAAGTCCTATTAGTAGTCTCGTTACACAATTGGCAGCTTATATTAACTTAACTTTTATTAAATTATTGGATCAAAACAGAACTTTCTTAACTTCATTTGCCATGATATTAATTTTATGCTTTAATATATATTTTTTTAAAAAAATATGATAGGCTAATAAAATCATGGTGAGAGAAAAGAGGGTTTTTAAAATTTAATATAATAAATATGAATAGATTGGATATGAGAACGGTATATAGGATAACAGGAAAGGGAATAGAACAAGAAACAGGCCTAAAGAGGGGTTTCAGAAGGGATAAGAGATAAAGAGGGGTATAGATAAGGTTAAATCTGGAGGCATAAGAAGTATATGAGGGGGATGGTGTGATTGGATGGGATATAAAGGATAGGAAGATGCAGAAGAAGGATAAGAGAAAAAGGGATGTATTTGGGGTTGATGGGGAATAAGACTATAACTGAGGGATGAGTGGGAGGAATAATTGGAGGAAGGGGGCAGTAGGACACGATAAAGGGGAAAAGGGATAAGAGGTAAGAAAAGAGACATGAAGAGATAGGAGGATAACGAAGTTGGGTATAGGGGGGGGGTGAATCAGGGGCAAACTACTATAATGTAGAGCTAAGAAGATCAAGGGAATTATCAAGGAAAACTGAGTTATTCCCCGGTCTATAACTTGTTAAAGGGATATCTCCCCTCTCAACAGACTTGTAAACGCGCTTTATTATCACTGGATAATTTATTATGTTTTTTTCTCTTTTATAAAATAGTGGTTAAGCATTAAAAATATAAAGAAGGACTTTTATATAAATATAATGTATATTTTAGTAGTTTTTAAAGGGGTATTCTAGAACATTATTTAGGTTTTAGTAAAGCTTGTATATAAGAACGAGGTTTATTGTTATGATGTACAGTTTTTTTATTTCTTCTTAATCTTATTACTTATCTTTTACTACCGTAGGAAAAAATGATTGTGTTCAGCCTCAAGAGCCTGAAACCAAAATATTAAAAAATATTATTTATTCAGGCATTTGTTTATTTATTATTATGTATTTGGCTGGGATTAGCCACATACTTGGGACTTGGGACTAAAAACAATTTGCAATGAAAATATGTCTTAAGACTATTTAGTAGGACATAACAGTTGAGGAAGGCCCTTGACAAGAGTTTATAACTATAGGATTAGGTACGAAGTTCAATGCTATGATTGGCTTTGTCTGTGTAAAAACTACCTAGCAGAGATGATTAGAAAGCTGCAACAAACTATTCTTAGGATTGACAAGAAGAAAATAAGTTAATTTATTTTTATTATTATAATTATAATTTCATAATAATTATAATTTAATTCTATTATAATTGTAAATAATAATGTCATTTCATGACATTTTTACGCGTTGTATGCCCCGCACAACTCGTGCTGTGGATACCCAAAAATCATAAATACAGTATAACTACTCGTTTTGAAATAAAACTTAATGGACTAGTTTACAACGTAATGGGATTGACGTGTACTTAATTAAAACCAAATAGAATAATTTTTCGATTTTTTTAAACTTTTACATTATTCGATAAAAATTAAACTAATACTGACTATAGTCAGTATTAAATTGTTTCTCAAATTCCTTCTCATATATGAGATGGAACTTAACTTATTTGTAGGTCATACATATGACTACATTTGTACAAAATGTAAATTTGATCAAAACAATTTTCCGCGTTCAGTGCATTTTCGAAATTTTATTATGAGCCATTTTGGTTAATGACATCATTCTGGGTATAGCACAAATAAATGTAAATATTTATTTTCGTTTTAAGTTAAAACTCTCACATAAACATACAGGGAGCTTTGATGATAACAGACACACACAGACAGACAACTTAGTGAAAATTACGTAAGAGGTCGTTTTCAAACACCTGAAATGACGTAAGAGGTGCTCTTAAAACACTTGAAATGACGTAAGGGATCGTCTCAAAACACCTGAAATTACGTAAGAGGTGGTCTTAAAACACTTGAGATTACGTAAGAGGTCGTCTCAAAACACCTAAAATCTATGTAAAATCATAATAATGGAATAAGTTACCAATCATAACTTTTGATGGGAACATAATACTTTTCCATAGAATAAATGAGGAAAAGTAAAAATAGTTTTATCATTAGTAAAATCAAATTATAATACTTGTAGATATAAAACCTCCACCTTTAGAAGATGTGGAGTCCAACTCAGAAGAACATGTGCTATTATGTGCCTTGTGCTATAACAATAGTAGGTTATACAACGCATCTGAAAAGTGTGTTTTCCTGCTGAAATTGTAGAATGCTAAATTTGCTTTACAGTAATGCAAGAAATAAATAAATTTATAAATACATTTATTAAGCGAGCAAAAAATCAAACTTAATCGTATAATCTAATAAGAAAATGAAAGTATTTTAAAGGCTGAAGTGTTTTGTTGAGGACGTAGAAGTTATTAATTTCATTGACGTAAAATCATACTTTACTAACAGCGACACTGTAAATGCCTTCTTTACTACAGTCTTAAAAGATACAATTAAAATATATCGTTTGTTTGCAACCTCACGCAAGTTACATGTCATAGAAACTACATCGAACTACGACTTGGAAGTAGTGTATACTATTCTTCTTGTATCGATTATGTAATATTACTTTATCGATAGTATACACTACGACTTGGAAGTAGTATATACTATTCCTCTTGTATCGATTATGTAATATTACATAATCGATAGTATACACTACCTATTCCTTTGTATCGATTATGAATATTACATAATCGATATAACACTACGACTTGGAAGTAGTGTATAGATTCCTCTTGTATCGGTTATGTAATATTATTTTATTAGTGGTACATTTTCCGCTTATCAGTTCTATGTCACTTTCATTTTCTTAATTGACTGTTTTTATTGTTATTTTTATTATTTTCCAAATATTTATTTTCGGAACTAAAATATTGTTGGATTTACGTGCTATGTTCTGGCTGGATGTATCAGTAGACGACGGTATAGCTAAACCTCGCGTGGTAAAAATGCTACCCTAAGATAGTACAGGGGGTCTAGGTGCAAACCTGCTTATCTCTGACCCCGTTCCCACGCCGCTTAACTACCTAAATTCATGTTTTCTTAAGCTATTCAATATTTTTTGTATATTTATGTATCAATAGTTGTTTTTTTAGGTAAAATAAACAACAAAATTGTATTTTATTTATAATTTCTTTTATTTTCTTGAACGATTTATTTTGTTCAGTATACAGGTTATAGAAAAATCGGCTTCTAGGCCGCTATGCAGCATCGCGCGCTACATGTTATATATATATATATATAATATATTATAATATATAATTATATATATATATATATATATATAATATATATATATTGTTTAATTTTTAATATGTCTTTTAATTTTAGTATTCTGAGTTTATGTAAAAGGTTACAAGAAGAGGTCCTACTTCTGTTAGAATAATTAGATTATCCCTTTACCTCCCATTTTCGAATCTGTTTCTATAGATATTTTTGATTGAAATGGCCTTTTTAATTTCTCATCCTTAATTCTGGCTAGCTAACCTTTATAATCCTCGATTTTTGCAATGGCTGACTTCCTCCCAGATGTCTACCACCACCCTCAAGCTCTCTTTGTTGTGGAACAAACCCTTCAACTTCTCCAAGATTTTGGAGTTAGTTCAAGTCTAACACCAGCCTTGTGAGAGTGTAAAGAAGCCTATTTTACACTCTTTCGGTTTTCGTTATACGTCTAACCAACCGTTAGATTTGGCTCAAGTTTTGCTCTTTTCTAGTGCAGTGATTAATTAAGAGTAATTAACCTTTCCTTCCGTGCCGTTGCTCCCACCCGGTTTCGCGTCGGATATCGTATTGTGTTTACAACGGTTGTAGTGTACCAACTTTTTGTGCTTGTTTTGTGCACTGGATTTACCTCACCATTTTACCACCATTCTTCAATCAGGCCAGACTATCTTTTTATATATTTATATTTATTGGGACCATAAAACCAATTTCTTAGCCATTGCCATCATTTTTATTAGACGCATATGCCATTTCATCTGTTTTCTAATTTAATATCACTTTATCAAAGGACTCTAAACTTAATAATCATTTTATAACCAATAGTACTAAAATTTGACTTGTATATTTTTAAGGTTACAATATTATATGTTTAAAACTAGCCTCCTTGTTAGTTTAATTTATTTATCCTATGTTAATTCATTATTTACAGTCCTCTTACCACCAACATATTTTTGGTCCTGTCGAGCCAACGGATATTTTAATTAATTTAATTAACTTGATTTATCCACATAAATTA
The DNA here is from genome assembly GCA_018340805.1 of Microvelia longipes. Taxonomy (NCBI): domain Eukaryota; kingdom Metazoa; phylum Arthropoda; class Insecta; order Hemiptera; family Veliidae; genus Microvelia; species Microvelia longipes. Next base: position 51,773,162 of record JACMZG010001863.1, read on the forward strand.
TCCACGGTCCACTATTTTATCTTATGTGGTTTTTAAAGATTAAATTATTATATCCATAATATTTGCCTTGTATATGAGTCAGATTTTTTATTTCTTGTTTGCCTTTTATTTTAATAATATTTATTAATATTTTTAATTGTCTTTTAGCTTTTTTATAGAAACAGCTTCGGTTATTAATTATTTTATTTCCACTTTTTGGTATTTTTGCCATTTACTTTTCTTTGTACAACACCATTCTATTGTATCTTTTATCCATACTTTTTGCCTATACTTATTTAATTTTTCGTCATAATGAGTCCCGATGAGATTGATACGGGTAGTCTTGGCAACCCTTCTGTCGATCAACCGCCTAATCCTCCTCCTAATCCATTACTTAATCCTATTCATAATCCATTACCCAAACCTACTCCTAATTTAGATAATGCAAACCAGCAAAATGCAGGAGTTGATAATTATAAACCATATTCGAGTTGGTAGGGCCCAACTTAAAATATTGAGAAGGGATATTTTCCAAATATATAATTCTGGTAAGCGAGTTGTTGAAGACGGCGATCTTTCCATTTCTGATATATTTAAAGGGATGTTGACTAGAGTTAAAGACATTCATAAAGATTATATGTCTCTGTTTGCTGCTATCCAAACTAATTCTATCCTACAAGACAGAGAAGACTTGTTTCCTCAAGAAGAGGACACTCAAAACCGTTTACAAGTTAACTCTATGTACTATAACATTAGCCAGTACGAGTTGCAACTCAAGGCATCTATTCCTGCACCTCCTCCTCCTGTACCATCTTTTTTAGATCAATCATGTTTAAATCAGCTGATCGATCTGAATAAAACCCTCGCCAGCAGATCAAACCTACCCGATATTGATGTACCGATATTTAAGGGAGAAATATCCGAATGGCCTAAATTTAAGCAGCTATTTAAATCAATAGTTCACGATAATCCGGATATTCCTAAAATTCAAAAATTTTACCGATTATCAACCAAACTGCAAGGAGAACCTTCAGCCTTGATTTCTGCCTTAACCCTCGATGAGTCTAATTATGTTAAGGCATGGGATGCTTTACTAAAAAAGTATGACAATAAACGAATTTTGGCCAACTCTTACTTTGACAACGTTATTGATTATGTCCCTCCCTGTAAGGGTTCATCCTTAGACTCACTTACTTCATTCTCAAGAGTAGTTAGTGAGAACATTGCTGCATTTAAGTCTCTGTCTATTCCGAACGAAGCAGATTTCTTATGGTTGAGCCTTGCCTTAAGAAAACTAGATAAGGACACTAGGCAACGATTTGAGTCCCAGCATGTTAAAACTGATTGGCCCTCATATGAATCTTTGAGGGAGTTTATTCAAGACCGTTCCAAGGTCCTTCACTCACTCCATCTATAAAGGATACGCCTTCCACAAGTAAACCAAATAAACCTAAGCTTAATAAACCTAATATCCTTTCTACGGTTGAAACTACCCCTTCTAGTCGTGATTCAAATGGAAAATCGAAAGAGTTCACTACTTATGTTAAAAAATTGACCCCGTCTTGTTGTTGTAACCAAGGTCACTTACTATACCTTTGCCCAAAGTTTAAGGAACTGTCAGTAGATGCACGATGGAACTTTGTGAAAAGCAAAAAATTCTGTTTTTGTTGTTTTCGCCCATTTGGTTTCAGAATGTACGTCTATGAAGCGCTGTTTGATAGATGGCTGTGGTTCTAAACATCACAGTCTTCTTCACAGAGCTCAAAAACAAACCCTTCCAACCTCAACAAATAACGACAGCCACCCGCGTGGACCCAAGCCCATAGACCAATCGCCAAAGGAACCTGCTCCTGTTTCATCCAACCCCTCAGTAGTTAGCAGTGTTGTAGGTTCAACTCAAGTTCTTCTTGGTACTGCCGAAGTACATGTCAAGGACAGGTGGGGCAACTTACAAACAATGAGACTAGTCGTTGACTGCTGTGCCCAATTTTCTTTAATAACTACTAGCTGTGCTAAACGTCTTGGTCTGACCTGGACCTCTACGAATATATCCTTGCAAGGTGCTGGATTAACTCCTCTTCCTAGAGTCAAGGGAAAATCTACTTGCACTCTCCTTTCTAGAATTAGCCCTAATATTAAAATTGAAACCAATCCATTAGTTGTGACTAATATTTTAGGTAGTATTCCTACAGCACCTCTCAATCCTAAATTAACCAACATACCAGCTCATGAACTAGCTGATCCACAATTTTGGAAACCAGGGCAAATTGATTTTCTTCTTGGTGGCGATACGTATATGAAAATTCTATGTACAATGTCCCCTCCGCAAGTTGAGGGCGGCTTTGGTGCCATTTCAACTGTATTTGGGAAAATCCTTATGGGTACAACCGATGGAAACCCTAGAAAAGGGTTATTGCCTAAACATAACAGCTCCTTTGTCTAACGATATTATGAATAAATTCTGGGAAACAGAAGAAGTAATATCACCATCAACTGAACATCCCAGTGATAAGGCTTGTGAGGAGTATTTTCTTACCACACATTATCGTAACTCCGAAGGTCGCTACGTTGTTTCTCTTCCTTTTAAAAATGAAGAGCCTGATCTAAAGGAATCTGAGTCTCTGTCTTTAGCTAGGTTTTTTCGTTTAGAAGTTAAGCTTTCCAAAAACCTTCCTTTAAAGGAAAAATATGAAGCATTTATGGAAGAATATCTTCAGATGGGTCACATGGCTCCTACCTCCAATCCCTCTTCGTATGTGATACCCCATCATGGAGTCTTCAAATGTAATAACAATCCAGACTCTAAGATTAGAGTGGTCTTTGACGCTTCTTTAGAAACTAACAATGGTTCGCTTAATAGTCACCTTTTAATAGGTCCCAAATTGCAGAAGGATATTTCTGATATTATTCTAAATTTCCGAAGGCACAAAATTGCTATTTCTGCTGATCTTGTAAAAATGTACCGCAATATTTTAATCCATCCTAGCCAGCGTCCTTACCAGCACATTTATTGGCGCAAGGACAAAGACCAGCCTATTAAAAAGTATGAGCTAAATACATTAACCTATGGTATGTCATCCTCTCCCTACTTAGCCTTACGAACTATAAAACAACTTGTTATTGACGAAGGTGCTTCCTATCCTAATGCATCCAAGGTTCTAGAGAAAGAAACTTATACAGACGACATTGCTTCCGGGACATGTGATATAGCGGAAGCTATTTCTCTGTATCATGAACTAGTTAATTGTTAGCTAAAGGTTGCTTTCAAATCCATAAATGGACTAGTAATTCTGCTGAATTTATGAATTATATTGGTGCGCCTCTAACCATACCCATTTTCATTAAGCCCCAAAGACTCACCAGTTAATAAAATATTAGGAATGTCTTGGGACCCAGTCAAGGATGTTTTCTTCTTTGAAATTAGTACGGTACCTGAAGAGGTTACCAAGCGATCTATCCTTTCCACTATTGCACGTCTGTTTGATCCATTAGGCTTTCTAGCCCCTGTTATATTTTTCGCCAAGAATATTCTACAATCGCTGTGGTTAGTTAAATTAAACTGGGATGATGTCCCAAATGATTCCATTGTTTCAACATGGCAAAGCTTTGTTTCTGAATTACCAAATTTATCACATATTAATATCCCTCGATACGTTTTTACTTCCCTAACCTCTTCCTCTCAGATAATTGGCTTTTGTGATGCATCCATGAAAGGTTTTGCTGCCGTCCTTTATTTAAGAACTGTTCATCAGATGGTGTAGTCAACCTGTCTGTTATCAAATCTAAAACCAAACTAGCTCCTCTTAAAACTCTATCAATTCCCCGATTAGAGTTATCTGCAGCACACCTTCTCGTGAAATTGCTTAAGTCTGTTGAATCTTTTCGTAGTAATATAAATGCCGAAGAAGTTTACTTGTTTTCAGATTCTACTATTGTTCTTGCTTGGCTAAGAATCTCACCTCGAGATCTCCAGACATTTGTTTCCAATAGAGTCTCCTTTATTTTGACCAATACCAACTTAGAACAATGGTACCATGTTCCATCTGACACTAATCCCGCTGATGTTGCATCGCGTGGTCTAACGCCATCAGCTCTTATTGACAATTCACTCTGGTGGAATGCTTCTCCTTGGCTTTATACTGAGCCTATATCTTTCCCATCCAAGAAGTTACTACCTGAGGTAGTACCAGAAATGAAACCTAAATCTGTTCTTTTAGTCAGCTCATCGATACCATGGTTAGTCTCCGTCATTTACTCATTCTCCAAGTTTACTATTTTGTTAAGAACATTAGTTCGCATATTTAGACTTTTCCGTAATGCCCATTCATCCAAAGAAAAGAGCATTGATCCTATTACAACAGACGAAATCAATGAGATGTACCTGCTTTGTGTTGAAGCTGTTCAAAAACACTCATTTCACCAAGATTTTGATTTTTCACTTAATGAGGCGAAATCCAAAAGATTTAAAATTTTAAATGTCTTTAAAGACGAACAAGGTATCCTCAGGGTGGGCGGACGTTTGCGAAACTCGTCTCTTTCCTACTCTGTTCGACATCCTATCATATTACCACCTAACAACCGTTTCTCAGATTTAATTATTGATTACTACCATTACAAATTTTTCCACCTTAATGCTAAAGCTCTAATAAGTATGGTACAAAGAGAATATTGGATTTTCCGCCTAAAACCGTCCGTTAAAACTAGAATTTTCAAATGTTTAACATGCTATAAAATGATAGCGCGACCAACCAATCCATTTATGGGAGATTTACCTTCCTCAAGAGTAACCCTTGAAACCCCATTTAGTTCTTGTGGCGTGGACTATGCCGGTCCATTTTTCATAAAATCTGATCGTCGCCGCAATTCCCCTGTAGAGAAAGGATACTTATGTCTCTTTGTATGCATGTCAACCAAGGCTGTTCATTTGGAGACGGTTTCTTCTCTTTCCACTGACAGTTTTTAGCTGCCTTTGAAAGATTTATTAGTCGCAGAGGCCTTCCAAAACATATGATATCAGACTGTGGGAGAAATTTTGTTGGAGCCTCCAGAAAACTCAGAGATTTATTTGACTGGCATAACAAACGTGAAACCCAAGCTTCTATTCTTGATGCAACATCCGACAGACGTATAAAGTGGTCCTTTAATCCTCCCTATAGTCCTCATTTTGGAGGTCTTTGGGAAGCTGCAGTTAAGTCTGTCAAATTCCATTTAAGTAGAGTGTTAGAGGACAAAACCTTAACATTTGAAGAAATTTCAACTTTGTTTTCTCGCATCGAGGCAGTCCTGAATTCTCGACCTTTATGTGCTTCTCCATCCAATGATTTAGAAAACTGTGACTACCTTTCGCCTGGACACTTTCTAATTGGCCGACCTCTTATTTCTCTACCTGAGAGAGACACCACTCACTTAAAACTTAATAGGTTATCACGATGGCAACTAGTCCAAAATGCTGCCCAGCATGTATGGAAAAGATGGCATGCTGAGTACCTTCAAACCTTGCAAAGGAGGACTAAATGGTACAACCCCACTCGTCCGCTCCAAAAAGGAGATCTTGTTCTTATGTATGATCCAGCAAGCTCTCCTTTAAATTGGAAAAAGGCTAAGGTAGAAGAGTGTCATCCTGGAGCTGATAATATTGTCCGGGTAGTTACTGTTAGGGATAATAAGACTTCCTACAAACGATCCGTCCATAAACTTATCCTCCTTCTTCCTGACCCTCCAAATGAATTTTAATCTATTGGACACCAATGTGGGACCAGACACCTGTCCATGATGCCCTATATTGGGCCTTTTGAGTTTTCCTAGACTTCTTGATAAAGCGATACCGCTTTAGGTGGGCGGAATGTTAAGTTTTAATATGTTCTTTAATTTTAGTATTCTGAGTTTAATGTAAAAGGTTACAAGAAGAGGTCCTACTTCTGTTAGATAATTAGATTATCCCTTTACCTCCCATTTTCGAATCTGTTTCTATAGATATTTTTTGATTGAAATGGCCTTTTTATAATTTCTCATCCTTAATTCTGGCTAGCTAACCTTTATAATCCTCGATTTTTGCAATGGCTGACTTCCTCCCAGATGTCTACCACCACCCTCAAGCTCTCTTTGTTGTGGAACAAACCCTTCAACTTCTCCAAGATTTTGGAGTTAGTTCAAGTCTAACACCAGCCTTGTGAGAGTGTAAAGAAGCCTATTTTACAATCTTTCGGTTTTCGTTATACGTCTAACCAACCGTTAGATTGGCTCGTTTTGCTCTTTTAAGTGCAGTGTTAATTAAGAGTAATTACCTTCCTTCCGTGCCGTTGCTGCACCCGGTTTCGCGTCGGTTATCGTATTGTGTTTCTACAACGGTTGTAGTGTACCAACTTTTTGTGCTTGTTTTGTGCACTGGATTTACCTCACCATTTACCACCATTCTTCAATCAGGCCAGACTATCTTTTTATATATATTTATATTTATTGGGACCATAAAACCAATTTCTTAGCCATTGCCATCATTTTTATTAGACGCATATGCATTTCATCTGTTTCTAATTTAATATCACTTTATCAAGGACTCTAAACTTAATAATCATTTTTTATAACCAATAGTACTAAAATTTGACTTGTATATTTTTAAGGTTACAATATTATATGTTTAAAACTAGCCTCCTTGTTAGTTTAATTTATTTATCCTATGTTAATCATTATTTACAGTCTCTTACCACCACATATATATATATATATATATATATATATATATATATATATATATAATATATATATATATATATATATATATATATATATATATATAATAGGTCCATAGGGGCGTCATACCCTGGTATGGCAACCTGAAGAGGCAAAAACGAAGGACCAGCCAACCTCAAAACTAAGCGCTAACTTAATCCTAAAATAAGGTAGCCAGACACCAAATTTAAGTTGAGCAAAATCGATTTATTACATGCAAATAGAGCATACAAGTGAATATTAATAGTTGTAATAAAGAAGTTAAAGAAATAATCATAAAATACGCAAAGGTTAATAAAATATAAGCTAAAGTGCGGAGGTAAGCGATAGCGTCTACCATGAATCCCTGCTGGTATAATGACCATAATGAACTGATATGAATAAAAATATTAAAATAACGATAAAAAAACAAGCAATAAATAATAAACAAGGCACATGCAATATGTTATAAACTATAATATAAATTAAATAAAACCAAGCATATGCTAAAGCACGTAAACATAACCAACCCCAAAGGTAGGAGCGCAATTTAGCTTATACCTAATTAAAGCGAATTCTAACTTAATTAAACTCATACGATAAATTATTTTACATAAAATTTGGTAATAATTGAAATAATAAATAATAATTAAAATCGAAGGTAAACCTAAAATGGTGGCATGCACAACCATAAAACACGTTATTTTACGTGTTTTAAATCTGAATTCAATAGCGCTAAATTATAAATTAATAATAATGAAAAGAATGTAAATAAATAAATAATTATGACTAGACGTGTAGAAGTTCTAATAAGAGGTGTAAATTATTATTAGTGTAAATGTAAGCGAGTATTTACGGCCCTTAAGTGAAGGTGGTGAGCGAGATGGTGAGTGACGGTGGTTATATGCGATAACAAGTCCATAAACTGCACACACTTTATAAATGCAACGTCCCAGTTGTAGCGAAACTGTTCACTTAAGTAGTGTTACAGCGAAACAGCACTTAAACTAAATTAATTAATTAAAACTTAATTAAAATTAGGCATCGCATGCACAAAGCCGACATTTTTGTCACTTACAAAAGATAACGAACTCTTTCGTCATATTTCGGATGGTGATAGCGAGTTACGTCATTTAATTAACAAAATTTAGATGATAATTAATGAGGTTCCATGCTGAAACACTGGTTTCAGCGATAATGATGAGCAATTTGAAGCAAGTTGTGTGAAACAGGTTGGTAACACTGTCGAAGTTTGCGAAACCTTCCGAAGGTTACTAGATAGGTTATTGTTGTGTGATATCGAAGCAACGTGATTCGATGTGAGCAGATTGTTTGTAGAATATCAATAAAATGAATAAATGTGCTGAGAAATATGATGAACGATGGCTAAAGATGTGGCGGAAGAGAAGGAAAGCTGAAAAGGAAGTGTAAAGTGTCTTTGTGTGTTTGTGTAAAACCTAAATTCTTGGATGTGCCAAGTCCAGGTAAAATCACGACTTTATCTTAAAACTACATAAAAACATAAATGAAACATAAAAGAGGTATGTCCAAACATAATATATATATATATATAATATATATATATATATTATATATATATATATATATATATATACATTACCTTATTTCATTAACAAATTAACCTTATTTATCATTATTTTAAACCAAGGTTTAAAATTTATTCATGTTTTAATTGTTTGTTCTTGACGGGAAAAATACCATTTTTCTTATTCAGGGCCACGTTTTGCTTCGTTCAAACGAATTTAATACCAGAGCATCTGACTGTACCCCCTGACATTAAGAATTGTGGAACTTTATATCACTTAGAATCAAAGCATTTTAAATATAACTACAAATTTAGGGATGGTCTCGTCAGTCTTAGGTCATCTATTATGCATGTATAGATACTTCAGGGACGCCTAGCCTTTTCAGAATTATTTATTACTGTGACCCTAAAAGTTAAAAATAAATAATAAAGGATTCCCTAAATTATTCTATGCATCCCAAGCCAAAAAACTAATAAAAATCGCGTTCGTAGTAATAGAGATGAATTTGAACTTGCAGATGAGTATTATAAACAAAAAAAAATGGTTCGGGGTGGGGTAATCCGTTCCGAGGTGAAATTTTTCCGCACTTCATCGGTTTTACCACGCTTATCATAAATTCGGACTCTCTTTGCTCGTCCTCAGAATATAAAGATCACTAAATTTATACTACATCATGTCTTCAGATTATGCCTTGCTTGTCCTTAGATAGCAAATTCATATGTTTTATTCCCAGCTGTGAAACATCCAGACACTGACCTCACTCGAAGCTGCCTACCTTTTATGATCCGACAAAAGAGCTTAAATACATGCCGTATTGAAACGAAACAATATGCTTATTTATTACTTAATAGAATACACTTGTACCGAATTTAGACTTAATTCCATTTTTTTACACTTTTTTAAAAACGTACACAAGTCATTAAAAAAATTAACTAATTGTGATAATGAGATGAAACTTGGTTCATATGTTTTTATTAAATGACTATATGCAAAATGAACATGCAAAATGACTACATGCATGCAAAATGACTACATGCATGCAAAATGAATACATGCATGCAAAATGACTACATGCATGCAAAATGACTACATGCATGCAAAATGACTACATGCATGCAAAATGACTACATGCATGCAAAATGACTACATGCATGCAAAATCTCAAATGGATCGAAACATTTTTTCTCGTTGTATAAATTTTTGCAATTTTTGCTAAATCAATGTTGCCGGTTAATAAAGTCGAAAATAAATTCCGCAAAGATCAACTAGACATAAAGATCGAGTTTGGTACCAAGTTTCAACTATCTAGCATAAGCACATTAGGAGCGTCGATTATAACAGACACATACATACTCACAGACAACTTTGTGAAGACCTCTCAAGAAAGAAAGACTTAAAGAGGTTTTCACAAAACCTCAACAAGTATATACAAGTATATATAGCGTTGAACTGTATTGTATAGTAATTGTATAGTATTGAATATATTGAATATTGTATAGTAAAAGAATATTGAATTGTATAGTAAAAGAAACTTTCTTTTTACTCATTATGTATGACGTCGTGATTAATTTATTTGTCAATTGCGCCACTTAGGAAACCGGTCCTTATCGTTTTAGAATGCCTGCAATTATAAGAAAACCACTTCAAGGTCTTTTCGCTTCGCGGGCCTGCTTTGCTCACCGTGGTTCCGTGAGAGACATTTTTGTCCTGTTTAATTGGACAGTATGCTTTCCTGGGGGGAACATGAGGGAGAACCCCTTTTGCTCTTAAGATGGTCTCAAGATCATCTAAAACGGAAAAGTCAGGTGAAATCTCAGTTTCGGGCATTTAACAGTTCGGAAGTATAACTAACGCAATACTTCCCCTATGCCTGCGGTTTAAATGAGGAAAAGAAAATATATTACTTCATAGTGTTGCTATGAACTTTAAAAGGTAAGAACAAAATTTTATTGCGAGCTCAATAATGTAAGGTCTATTCAGAAAATAAATTCCAATAATATTAAAATGTTGCATTTTGTTTCGTGCTGTTTTTCCCTTATTTGTTGTACACCCTTAAGTATAAATGAAAATTTCTTAACTAATTTTCCTGCCAAAAACTCCTGTGAAATTTGATCTCTTGTTTTAATAATTAAGTTGTCCCCGGAGATAGTAATTCTGTTTTATCACAAAGGCTGCAATTAGTGCCAATTAACCCTCCCCCTATCCCCTCCCCTATACTTACGTTCAACGCTCTTTAATGATATTGATTAAATTTCCACCTTCCAATAAAACAGACTTTTTCCAAAATTTGCGATAAATAAGAAGGTCTTGTATTTCTAAAAATATCTTAATGAAGTTTGAATTTTATATAATTTATATTTTGAGAATTTTCTTTGACAATTTTAAATGATCAAAGTTAAAAGCTTTAAACTTAATATACTTTTATTGTTATTAGTATTGATTGTAATTAGGGGAGGGGTGATTGATCACCTAGCAAGTAGACCACGTCGTTAGGCCTTTTTTGCTAACTCTCTTAGATAAAAGATAGTGTTCTACCTTATGAGTCTTAGTGCAGGCATTTCTCTGTCCAACCTCCAGAAGAGCCGTGATATAACTTATAAACTGAGGCTCTTATATAACTTCTTAAATCCAGGTTCAATTAGGGTTAGAGATATTATACATGTACCTGACATCGTACTGGCTCGGAACCACCGACATAACGCTCTTTCGAAGGACGGCAACTGAAATGATTTCCATCCCTCGCAAGAAAATTCTAGAAGCCCCAACCGGGATTGAACCTGGACACTCTGGGTGGCAGGCAACTGGTCATAACCATTATACCACCTTATTATTATTTGTTATAATTTAAACTTTCTTATATTTAAATCTGGTTCTTTATGAAGAGATAGACGAGTCTAGGTCTATGTCAAGCCTATTTTCTTTGTTTAATTTTGTCTTACGTCATATCAGCAGTCATTGCCAAAATCAAGCCTATCTGTTTTTTACCCATTTTTGACAGGTAAAAGAGCTTCATTAAGAACATTTTTTTATCAAGTCGCGTTTATAAAATTTGAGGGTAACCTTACGGGATTACACTACCACTATATGTAAAAGGGTTACTCAATTGTTCATCTGTTTTTGTTTTAGACGCGCCTGAAGTAAGACTGGTTGGAGCCCCATCTGCAGACCTGGAGGAGCACAGAGACGCTGTTATCCTGAGGTGCGTTACAGACGCCAACCCACCAGCTTCTGTTGTGTGGAGAAAGACAGGAAAGCCGGATATCATCAGCTTGGAGGAGAGTCTCCAGTTTAGACCTGTGACTAGGCGAGATTCAGGCACTTACACATGTCAGGCCAGAAATCCCATGGGTGCCTCTGAGCCAATCACTGTCAGCCTTGATATCAAATGTAAGTACTGACTCATTTTTTTGCCCAGAAGGATATGTCGCGAATATTTTAACTATACTGTTGCGTTTCAAGTGCGAACAATTGTTTTTATTCAAATTAAATTTTTAGGGTTGGGGTTCACAGACGTTTGCACTGGTATGGATGAATTAAATTATAAATAGTTAATATCCGTACCTAATAAGCAAATAGTTATTAACAGTAACAAACAACTCGTTAAAGATATTATAAATGCTCATAAATGACATTTTAATACTTCCTTTCCTTCTATTTTACTTAGTTTCTTCGCCTACTTTCTGCATAAAAACGCAAGCCTTTTCAGAAATATAACAATTACTTAACGCAAGCTTTTCAGAAAATATAACAACTTAAAATATAACAATTACTTAACGCAAGCCTTTTCAGAAAATATAACAATTACTTAACGCAAGCCTTTTCAGAAAATATAACAATTACTTAACGCAAGCCTTTTCAGAATATATAACAATTATTTAACGCAATCCCTTTCAGAAAATATATAACATTTAAAGACTGATTGAACACTGATTTGTTGAAGTCTGCCCTATAGATCCGCCGTTTAATCCACCGTTGTTGATCTTATTATGTTGAGGTATGTATGGTTCTTTGACTGAAAATTTAATTAATATCCAATCACCGGTTTTTGAAAAAAACTCAGTTTTCGATACTTACGAAATTAAAAAGTTAGTGGAATAGAGTGATACTTGGTATATGGTAGTGATACTTGAGCTTTTTTTTCCTTATTTATGCCGAAAGTTTATAGGAAAGGTATAGTGTATGCCATAAAATTCTGGAACCGGTATATGAACTGGATTATTTGATTCACATGTTTTTAAGACAGTCTAAGTTGTTTTGACCCTGATGTGTGTGTGTATGTTAAAGTTTATTACACAAAATCAATTTTTTGGTTAAGTAGTGCCAAAAAAATACTTAGATGGAGGATACAACACCTGTTATCATTCTTTAAGTAGCTTGGTACAATAACTGTACATTGGTGAATTATTTTTACTTTTCCTCATTTATACCGTAGGTATATAAAAAATTATTGTGTTTGCAAAAAAAATCTGAGACCGGGATGAAACCGGAGTTATCCGTTTCAAAAAATTGAAATCTATAATATAATGAACTTATTACGACAGCCAAACGTAATAATTCCAAAGAAATTGATTTCTTTCAATTGGATTTGAAAAGAACCACGTATGATAATTTCAACCTAAAAACACCCAAGTCTATTAATTATTCTTGACTGGCAATTCATTGCGAGCCTAAAATAAACAAAGATTTTTCTCAAAGCATGGAAAACTCAAGAAAAACTTGAACCAACAGTCGTTAAGAAAACTAAGATGCTATAAATTATCCTCGGGAAAAAAAGTTTTTTTTTTTAAGAAAAAACTCAGTTTACTATTTATAGGCTATACAGAAGAAAACGGCTGTTATATTTTCTCGTAACAAGAGCCACGTTTTAAAGAGCCTTCCTTGGTTTCCTTTGGTTAATATACTCATAAATAATGGTCTACCCTTAGCTCTGTGGAGATTGTGAGAGCAAGAAGGAGCAAAAGTGAGCACCAAGATAAAAATGTAAAAATGATACGAAGAGGCTTTAATTTCTCAACCAGAACCTCTGCATTTTTTAAAAGTAAAAGAAAACATCTTTAATTCTACATTTATAACTGTCTAAAATCATAAATATGTCTAAAGAAGAAATTATAAGTTGAAGGAAATGAAGTTAACTACCCACTTTATTATAAGAGTGGTATTCCATTTAGATATTGGATCACCAAGCTTGTTATCTTATCTTGTTCTGACTTAATTGTGTTTATCTGGTAAGCTTTTGATGTCATGCATCTAGATTTAATTTTACAGATATTCTATTAAATCAAATATAAAATAAAATGCCCGTCTTAGGGCATTTATTTTCTTATAGTAAAAAATGTTGCTCATAAAATGATTAAATGTGTTTAAAAAAAATTAATTTAATTTTAAATAGTCAGTGGGTGAGAAAGTGGGATGAAAACGGAACGTAATAAAGGTTGGGTCGTTTAAGGTACAGATGGGAGTTTTAGTTAAAAATATCGTAAGGTCAACAGTTGCTTACAGTTCAATAGAATATAAAGAAGACTGAAACAAAACAATTCCGTGTTCCAGGTAATACAATGCCTAAGGAACGTGATGACTACAGCTGTCTGTATCATCTTGTTGACAGTATAGAATAAACTCTTATGAGTGTTGTTCTAATGAATATTGTACCACGCGGCAATATTCTAATGTCTGACGTCACACAAGTCAGTCAAAGTCGTTTTCCCACCAAAAGAACATGTTTAAATATATTTTTCGTTTTTTTGCTGTAGAATCAAAAGTATTTTTTTCATTCTAATATTTAACAGGGTGTTCTTTTATATGATGCACTTAAAGATAATGCAATAAAATAAAATTTTGCAAATACTCTATTAATTAGAGTTATAATTGTATCAAACAATTATAACAATTATCTATTTGTTGAGTTATAAAACTCAACAAATATATAAGATTTGTTGAGTTTTCTGAGACAAAGCTAAACCTAAATATTTTTCTTCATAATTATAACAGAAACCTTTTGAAAACAAACGGCTAGGTTACAAAACTATGTTTTTAGTTATTACAACAATACACTAAAGCAATAAAAACCGTTAATATTATTAAAATAATAAAATATTAAATACAATACGGCATCTCTAGATATAACTACATTTATTGTTCCAAAAACTGTTGTTTTAGTTCTCTATTCACAGCATTAAACATTTATAAAGGCTTTTTAATAAAAACGTTAAATTTTAATAACGGATTCCTTTTCATAATTGTTTAACTTTTACGTGAAATGGATGGAGTTTAAATGTAACATTTGTGATTCGTAAAAAAAGTAAACAATAAAAGAAATAAAATAGAACAAAAAGTGATTACAAATAAAAGAACTAAAATGAAATAAAGAAAAATGAACAAAAGATACGAATTCCAATTAGGTTAAATTAAGGGAACGAATTTTTATACACTTAAAAGTTGACAGGTTTTCAACGTATCTTTTATACTGAAATGTATTTTTGTATTGATATTGTAAAGGAATGGTGGGAATAAAGAAGTTTATTAATATTATATTAATTATGTTCAAATATATCGATAATTCCGAATTATCAGATTGATATGTAGCAACCCGATAATATTTTGCGATATCAATGATTTCTCTTTTTTATTATGCTATCATATACCAATAATGTTTCGATCAATCGATTTATACTTACTATACTTACTGAACACTACTTATCGATTATTTGGTTTATAGAATTTATTCTGATTGATTTATGGCCTCGATTTATCGATCATACTCGTCTTTACCTATTAGGCAAAATGAGCCAGTGTAAGCAAACAAGAATTTTTAACTCCCAAGATACTATAAATACTGTGATATATATCTGTGATATACTGTATATATCTTGTAAGTGATATACTGTGATATATCTTGTAATGTCATATATACTGTGATATATATCTTGTAAAGTGATATATACGGTGATATATAACTTGTAAAGTCATATACACTGTGTTGTAAAGTGATATATACTGTGATATATATCTTGTAATGTCATATATACTGTGATATATATTTGTAAGTGATATATTACGGTGATTATAACTTGTAAAGTATATACACTGTGTTGTAAAGTGATATATATACTTGATATATATCTTGTAGGTGATATATTCTGTGATATATGTCTTGTTAAGTCATATATACTGTGATATGCATTATAAAGCGATAAAATTGTAAAAATACTTTTATACTTTATCCGATAAAATTACAAAATAAAAATATATCTTTAGGGAAATAAAGAAAACCTTTAAAGAATAAAAGAAAAATATGGACATATCACAAAACTGGACTTCCGGAGGGCCTTATCATCTATAGATAACAAAAATTCACACATCCGACGTAACGAAACTTGTAAAAAATAAAGAAAATGCTTCATACATATAAATCATATGGCGGTGCGAGGAAAAGTGGACTAACTCCCTTAGAACCCCCCCCCCCCCCCCCCCCGAAATAAAATAGCGATTCACTTTCACTAGAATAACAAAGAGGATTCCCAGCCGCAAGTGAAAAAAAGGTTGGAAAAAAAGGCACTTGGAAAAAGAAGCACATATTTCAAAGCTTTTTTAAAGGGTCTCGGAAAAGTGAAGCCCTTTTTTCCAAGTCTAGCAAAAGTAGCGCCGTCCCCAAACTAACAAGACAACCATTTTCAAGAAAAAATAATATATAAAATGGGGGAAAAACCCCGGTAACTAATTTATTGGAGGAGCAAAATACTTTTCTAACAACCGATTCCTATATAGGTTAAAAGAATAAAATCATTTCCACCCACACTGTGCTACATATTATTTTTTTGCTTTTAAAAAAACATATAACTAATGTAAACCACTTCGTTTTTATATCGTTAAAAATGGAGGAAATAGAGAGAAAATACAGTGAAATATCGCTAAAAGTGGCTCCGCTATATTTGCCTTTTTAGTGCATTACATAAAGCGGTAAATTATTAGGTCTTTTTTTAATTTAATTTAAGAAAATGCTATATATTCAGGGATAGTATAAATTAAATTTGTTCTTTTATGTATTAAAGTAGAGCCATTATATTATAGCGTATTATCAAGGATTTTACTTCTGCGTCACTATATAAAAAGGAAGTATTGAATTATCCTAAAAGTTGCTTGTGTTCAAATGAGTCATAAAAAATTAAGCTAAATGTAATGTATTTATTTTTTTATTCTTTAAAGGGTGTGCAATAACTTAGTGAACTTAGGTAGCTCAGTGGTAGAGCGCTCGCTTACGACCTTGAGGTTGAGGGTTCAAATCTAGCCGGGGTCGGACCTTAAATTAGGTTATCTCTTGTACGATTCTCTAGTAAGGTATTGAATTCAAGGCGTGCCAACCCAGCCTAGGTTTTTCGCGGTTTCCTTTAACTGTTACGCCGAAGAAACATGTGTTGGGACATAGAGATATATTACTAGAGAGGTCCTATTGGTTGAATTACGAAACATCGAAAAAATAACCTGACCACCTTTGACTATCAATAATCAAATGACCTGAACAAAATTACAGTGAATTATTCAGTAGAATGCTGAAAATATAAATCAAAACATAAACAATGTGCAGGAAGACGAAAAAAATTATTTCTTATAACCTTAACTTACTCTTAGAAGAGGTTTCATTGAAGTTACACAGAGCCCCTGAGAGCCCCAAAATAATGTTTCAGGACTCTCAATGTATTGAGATAAGCTATGCCCCCTCTAGTATATATCTCTATGTGTTGGGTTGGATTTTGTCTCAGACAAGTTTAGATCCATTTAATAAATATGATGATGCGCTAAGTCGATTTTCCATTGCTGCTAGTACATACAGTAGCAGTTTTCTTTTCCGAAGAAAAAAAGGAAGAATCCCTATCAAAACAAACTGCATATGCTTAGTACATTCTGTGCAAGGATGTTGAATAAAGGGGATGACGCATTAAGGAACATTTCTGACACCATGGAAGTTTATGAGATAAAGAAATAGGAGCAAACTTACCTCCCCTTAGGTTATAAGTTCGCCTCTAAATTTTAAGACCTGCGCTGCTATAAGGATCATAAGCATGCGCAGTTTGTACCAAGCATGTGCAGTTGGTTTTTGACGTGTGTTTCGTGTTGCATTCATGTCTATGTTTTGATTTTCGATGGGGTCACTTTGTTGACTGGCAATTCGACTTAGTGCGTCATCCCCTTTATTCAACATCCTTGATTCTGTGCATGTTTGCAATCACTGCATTAACTGCGCAGGTCCTAAATTTAAAGAAAAATTTACCCTCCGATGAATGGTTTCCTATTGTAGGTTATAAACAAGTAGTGAAATGTTATGTTCCTTTTCCCTTTTAACTTTTTTAATTCTGCTTTCTACGTCTTCGATCTTTAATATTGTTAATAAAAATAAAATTAGGTCTTTAAATGTTTTAGTTGTCCTGAAGGGTTAATATATGTTATCATTGACTTAACTTTTTTATCATTGCTAGGGATGGTAAGTTTGCCTTTATTCCCTTGTCTCACAATACTTTAATGGGGTCAGCAAACTTCCATTATCGCGTCATTCCCTTTGTTAAAGATCTTTGATATGACACTGACGTTTATTTGATTCTTGGGATGTGTAAGCGTTGAAATGTGTTTTAATTTTAATTAAATTAAAATTATTATTAATAAGTTATTATAAGTTAATATAAGCTTTTTGTTATTATAAGTCTCCTCTTTGTTATTATAAGCTGAGATTTGTTATTAATTCAAAAATTATATGTAAGATTTTTTTCTTCATTGCAGTCGGTAATTTTTTAGAGAAGTTTTCATTAGAAAGTTTAGCTAATGAGCCAGACTATTAACATCTGGGTATCATCACAAACCCGTTACTCTAACCCAACAATTTGCCTCTGATAAAAAAAATAAATATGATACAATTTTTGTTACTAAGAGAAATTAAATGGGTGGACCAGAGAGATTCTAAATTAATTTTTGGGCTATTATTTGATTGAGGGTCTCTCCATAAACCAATCCTTTGTAGTTTAAAGTCTTAAATTCAACTATTCTACAACACGCGTTATGACTCTCTTCTTTCGTCCTCAGAAAGTAAATACATCCGTTGCAGAGGTCTCAGAGGTCTGACCATGCTCAATGCTGCTTAACTTATGATCCAACAAAAATCATTGATATACTTGCCGTGTTAAAACGAAACTTGGTTTACTTATGTAAAGGTATAAACTTGTATTAAATTTCAACTCAATTGTAATATTTTCAGATTTTTTTTTGTAATTTTTGAAAAAAACGTGCACTAGTCATCTCATAAAAATAAAACTAATACTGATAATGAAATTAAACTTGCCAAATTTGGATCGCAAAGTTGTTTCGCGTTTTATGATTTCTCGAAATTTTCGTTGTCATTATTGTGGGTTAATGACGTCTTAAAATTATTTGCCGAAAGCACAACTACACCTATAGACTGATTTTTGTACAATAAATGGCATACTCCCACGATATAAGGGAATTTTTAAGTTTATTAGGCTGTAAATTTTAGTAAGCTCCTTAGACTGTATTGTGGGCTATGTAGTGTTTGTATCTTTAGACTGTGTTTTAGCCCCTTTGACAGTGTTGTAGGCTCCTTAAACTGTGTTGTAGAGCCCCGTAGATTGTGATGTAGGCTCCTTAGAAGTAGGTAATGCAGCGACTTGGAGCACCCCACTCCTCCCCCTAGGCCACGCCCCCTTACCTAGAAGCATTGTGAATTGATCATCCTTGATCGGTATATCGTTAGGTATAAATGGATGGCTACTTCCTTGAACACCCTCTACCCTTACTATGTACCCCTCCCCCCCTTTTCGATGTATTATGCTCGTACACTAGACTTAACTAAATTTCGTCTCTCCTTGTATTTACATACCTTATTATGATATTTCATGTAGATCCTACCACTCCCCACAACTTACATCACCCACCCCACCCCTTTACTTAAGAACAGATTTTTCGACTGATACCGTATGAGTTTATTTAACGATGACCCACCCCTCTCCTCAACTCTTACTCCATATTAGTTTTCAGTTATAATCCCCTCCTCCACTCCCTCTACTTAAGACTTGGTTTTAGTCTAATTTTTCATCTTATACCCTATCGTTGAGTTTACCTAACGAAGAGCCTCCCACTCCTCACCCTTGCTGCGTGTTTTATTTTTCAAAAATAATATCCGGTTCATATTACCTCCGTGGTCGTGATAGTTTATAGTACGCGACTTGTATGCAGGAGGACTCGGGTTCGCAGCCAGTGCTAAGATTATATAAATGGTATTTCTAATTAACAGATTTTGCCAACTTTAATTAATTCTAAGCGGATAGTAGATGCAATCCACCTGAGGGGGTTTCTGCAGAGTGCATACCCTGATGGGTCGAAAGGCCTTAAAACGGACATTTATTTTATTTTATCCTTCTACTACTTATGACCAGATTTAATATGTCTTGCAGAGCCCACCCCACCCATAACGCATGTCGGGTGGCTACTTTGTAACCATACTACCCCCACCATCTACTTCACCAAATTTTTTCACCTGATACCTCTATTATATGGAGTTAAACATATTTCTTACCCAAAATTCTTGCGTTATGTTTAGTTTTCAGTTATAATACCCCCACTCCTTTTTCTAGAGCACACCCTCTAAAATACTTGCTAACTGTGAATAACTTCTTGATCAGCTTTCTAGCTTCTTATTACAAGTTATAGCCATAGTTTTTCGAATACCATAATCCTTTAGGGTCATCAAAACTTTACTTTTTAGGCATGACTTATTTGATTTGAGTAGCAAATATGACAAGATACTAGGAAAACTGTCATAAGTGTGACTCCATATGGGGGAGTAGGATTGCCTCCCTCTAATACTTTTTGCTAGATTCTTATGACTTTTACAGTACCCCCCATTATGATACCCATGTTCTCATGATTACTACCCCCCCCCCATCCTCCTTCTCCAATCACAACACCCTTGGTGGTTTAGGTCATTAAAATACACCCCCCCCCTCCCTCCACCAACCACTTTCTTTGGTCCAATTAGTATATACTTTCTTCTTCTATCATGTGACAGATTAAGCAGATAGAGTTCTTAGCCAAGTCCCGTATCTCCTTCAGCATAACTCGTTTGTAGAGTACATACGGTGTGTGTACATCCTATTTGGGTAGTAAGAGATAGAGGGCGCATGCGCCACAACTACACTCCACTCTACATACTTCGTACTCACCCCATCATTCAATCTTCTTAAAACACTTTATTTGTTATGTTTAGGTTATTTGTATTTTTAGTAAATTATTTTTATTAAGAATTATTTTCTTTCATTTCCTATTGTATTTTAGGTTTGAAGGTTAATAACACAAGTTAAGTACAAGGTTTTAATTATTTTATTTACATAAATAATTTTTAGGAGTTACAAACTTTAATTTCACTTACATCTAATTTTCTTTTTTTGTACCCCAAGGCAAAGAGGTCATAATTTTCTAATAGTTTTCTTTTCCTAAGTTAAGTTGAAATATCTTCTGTCCATTTACAGTAACCACATCGTGAGCTTTGGTTCTTCTTATCTGTTTCGTACAAATATACTTTGGGGTTCATCTTTCAGTACCATGTCTCTCATTTTTCAAAGTTGACATCTTTTGATGTCTCATAGTTTATAGTTATCCCTTTGACTTTACACACAGTGTGATACGAGTATTTAGAGGACTGTAAACTTTATACGCGTAGTTCTTCGGCCACCAGATACAAACTCTTTAATATAGCTTCCTTTTCCGTAAACTTCTAGTTCATCCGTCATATCCCCTAAGAAGCTACTACTGGAACTTCATATTTCCTGTTGAGAAATGTATATTGTACAATCTGTATCAAAAAATATACCACCCGATTATCTAGCTTGTCCAAATAGTCGTAGAGTTTTTAATCTTGCTTGGGCAGTCGTGTAAGCTGCCAAACAACATTTACAGTAGGAAGAACATTGAAACATTCTTCTTTGTATTCCCAGTTAATGATCACTGTCGTGTCATTTATCTTGTTATTATTATTCACTTGAATAGCAGGATCTGTGACAAGATTTAAAAAACTCCTCCGCTTTGTTAACAATCGTACTCTTAGGCTGATTTTCTTTCTGACCCAATTTACCCAGAAACTTGTAATTAGGCTTTTACCTAATAATCTTAAGCCAGGATTAAAAGCTATTTCATTCAGGATTAAGTTTAACACCCTCCTTTTCTAAATATTTCTTTAATATTACTGGTTTTTTGATTCTTGATTTGAACGTGAAGAGGCCAGCCGGAAGCCTGTTGCTTAATCCTTTAAAATTTGTTATAAAACCAGTTAAAAGCCCCTCGGTATCTTTGTTGTCTGTAGTTTGAATCACTTTCATATTCCATATTTCATATAATATGTACCACGTGATACCTTTTTCTTATGGTTTTCTAACTTCGTCTATACCATGTCCCTGTATGGCTCTCTTTCCTCACTATGATCACATTTTTCTTTAATTCTCAGTACAGGACCGAACAAAGCGAACATTACCTACCGTTACATTTCATTGTAATACAGGGTGATACAAGTCTTGCGGGTGGTAATATTTTACATTTAATAGACTTCTGTAGAATTTAAATTTAGTTGACGACATTTAACATCACCGACGTAAACTTCTGGGTGACCAACGGGGTATTTACAAACTTATTCACCCAAGGGTATAACGAACACACGTCTACATATTTATCTTTTCGTTTTCTTTAACTTTGTAATATGTTTTAGTAGCACCTGTTCGACCTCCATAAAAACTTTCCCTAGGATTAAGAGGTAAATTTTAACCAGAGGGTGTTGTACTAATGTACTCTCTGGTACTAGAATCTTCTTCCACTTTCTTTTGTAAAGTCACATTCCCATTTTTCAATGACGTCATAACCTTTACTTCTTAAACGCTCTACTTTCATATTAGTACTAATAAAACGGTTCTCCATTGTATCCATAGGGTCATCATGAACGGGCTCCTTTCTATTGTACCGAATACATCTCGGGCATCCATGAAAAAAGCACCCGTGAAATTCAAACACTTGATTAGTGTGTTTTACATACCGTCAACTTTTACACCAGCCACTATAGCTTCTTTACTTTTGGCAGCATGAATATATCAATATTGTTTCGACGTTCTTCCCAAATCAACCACTGGACAGCTATTTTAAGACTGGATATCGTTCCATCTGTACCTTTCTTAGGTATTATTCCTATAGTATCTTTTTTTAAGAAATTTCTTCTAAACACTTTATTACAGGCCGAAGGAAGAGTACATGCCTCGTAAAAGGACATACGTTCCCCTCTTGCATAATAAGTTTTCTAAATTTCAAGCACGACTGTGCTAAATTTCTACATCGGATATACAGTATCCAATAATTTCCCTTTTCATATCAAATTCATCATTTTTATTGTTCTTCGTACCAATTTAAAAATTCAATACGGGCGTCTGGTTTCATATGATCGGGGTCGTAGTATTCAATACGAGGAAGTAAGCCTTTGTAATTTGAAAACTCTGTACGGTTTAAAAGATGCGGAAAATACCCTTTTTTCAGTTCCGTCAAACCAAAAGCTTTCGGGAGTGCACTTAAAGCCATTGGAAATAGTTTATACTATCTAAAAATTTAACATTGCCGACAGTCATTGAAATCCTACCGGAACCCTTTATTAGTTCCGGTGTTAAAGTTGTTTTGTGTTAATATATAATTTAAAATAAACTGATGATCGAACCGTCCACCGTTATGTGCTATAGCAATCACATCTTTGAATTCTTTCTTATAGTAAGAAGGTGGGGTAAACGGTGTTACAGGATCGTCACATTTCAAAATTTGTAACCTAACACCACATAGTTTGCATACTTGAACGTTAGTCTCTAGGCATTCATAACAATATTGCTTAAAAACACACAAATTAGGCTCATGAAGTAAGGTTTTGTTCTCTAAAGCTTTCTCCTGTCTGGTTTCTAGATCATAGATCACAAACAAAAAATCCTTAGTTTTGGGTCTCCCGTGATCTTTTTGCATATAACATAGTGTTCGGAAGGCTGATGTTTATTACATATTTTTACAAAACACTTCACCACAAAAATGTTTTCGACTAGACCTTAATAGTTTTAAAACATTTATCAATTGTATTTCCTTGCACACAATACTTTTTCTCTGGGAACCAGTTTCCGGTGGTTTTCGAAACACTCTTTACTCCTAAATTGTCTACGACATTCATCACATTTTATTTTCTCGATGCTAATACAAGCCGGTGATTGCTGACAAGCCGGACATTTACTTTGACAGCGGTGTGCATTTTTATGGTCATACGGCACATGAAACTTTTCACAGTAATTATTACACACAAAGGCAGCAGTCAAAGAAGTAATAACGTTGTAGTGACCATCGTAAAATAGAAGGTTTAAACATTTACCTGCACACGTATCCCCTTCAAATATTACATCTCGACCTCTACTATTATACCTATATACAATAATTTTATAGCCTTCAAAGAACTCTTGAAACTTTTTCAATTCTGGAAATCCCGCATCCTTCTTCAGGTATTTACAACTCCAGCCTTTTGAATTAATTCTAAACTCATTGTAGTTTGAATGTTTTTTGTGTTTAATCTAATTTATTATAATCGGGCTCTGTCTATTCGACTTTTTGATACCACTAACGCTCGAATCAAACACAAGTTATCCGTATTCTTTATTGTAATAATACCTTTCCTCTTTGAGCATTCTTCGGTAAAAACTGTTAAATTTTCTGGGTCTCATACCTTTTCCCGTAGGCATACGTACAGTTGTACGCTCAAACAGAATTATCTGATTCCAAAGCCTGAAGAATATGACTGATAAAGATCAGAAATAACTTTCCAAACATCTTTCGAATGTTACTTCACGAGCCTTCTGAAATTTAAGCCAGCCTTCTCCTCGTAAAAAATCTTTGTTGCAGAAAGCAAATCCTAAATAGTCATCAGGTTTAATATCTTTTGTTA
>JACMZG010001863.1:51798389-51928867 GCA_018340805.1 Microvelia longipes
CGAATGTTTTACTTCACGAGGCCTTTTCTGAAATTTAAGCCAGCCTCTCTCGTAAAAATCTTGTTGCAGAAAGCAAATCCTAAATAGTCATCAGGTTTTAATATCTTTTGTTACCTTAGCAACTATTTGCTCGACGGTTCTTTTGGACGGTTTATAAGTTCTTTTCTGTAGCTCCATCTTGCGGCTTGATTTTAAATCGACAGTTCTTCCTTTGAGACCAAACTTACGGATCTTCTTGACACAGTCTTTACAATAACAAATTTTTCAACTTTAAACTTGAAAATTAATAACGATGTTATGATCTAATACCACAAATCTTCCTTTTAAAACTTTCCCCATCTTTTTTAGGTTAAAGACACGCCTACTCCTAAAATTTTACAGAATTGCCGAAATTAAACGGAAACGACCGATTCAATATAATAATTAACCATTTATGTTTTTGTATTCAGATTATATCATACCGATCAAGCATGATTTGGCTGCATTCTTTACTAATCTATACGATAATCAAAAGCAGTGAATTTTGTGAACTAAAATGGATTACAATGTAAAATTCATATATAAAATCTTTACTTATATAAAGGTTGTTAACAAACATATAAAATTTACAAAATTTATATAAACTAAGTAAATTATTTTTTATTTAACAAAATTTATTATTAAATTATACAAGTATTATTAGAAAGTTTAAAATTTTTAAGAATAAAACAGTTTGATTTTTACAAATGTAAATAATACAAAACGTTAATCGTAAATTTACAACTTTATAAAAACTAAGTAAATTATTTTTTAACAAAACTTTTAAGTATAATTAAGTTTTAAATTTAAGTAATACACTATATAATTGTACAAGTGTTAAATAATAAAAACGAAAATGTTTATTGAAATGAGATAAATTAAACCAAAATACTTAATAATTTATTATGTTTATAAGATTTACGAAAATAAAAACAAAATTTTTTAAAATTGTATTTAAATAATGGATATTACAAAAATTAAAAACATACGAAAACAAATAAGAAACATTACGAGAAATACGAAATACAAAAAGAAATTAAAGTTATTTATTAAAACTATTACTGTAGAAGACCGCATACACATATTACTGCATAGTTATTAACACCTTACTGCAAAGTCCTAAAAAATAATTCCTTACTAAGATGTATGAAAGGTCTAACAGAAAAATAAAAAGATTGGCTAGGGCACTACTGTGCCCCAGATTAAGAATATAAACCTTCTCTTAGTAACCATGGTTTAGTAGGGAAGAAAAGTATGTTCTGGTGCATGTACTTGTAGAGGATACAGGCATGAGGATAGGGCAAGTGAAGATATTAAACGGGTAGTGACCAGAACATACTTTTCTTATGTTCTGGTATCAAAACATCTTATTCTTGCGTTTTTATCAAAAAATCTAGACGAGAGCCCCGATTATATAAAATTAGATTAAACACAAAAAACATTCAAACTACAATGAGTTTAGAATTAATTCAAAGGCTGGAGTTGTAATACCTGAAGAAGGATGCGGATTCCAGAATTGAAAAGTTTCAAGAGTTCCTTGAAGGCTATAAAATTATTGTTATAGTATAATAGTAGAGGTCGAGATGTAATATTTGAAGGGATACGTGTGCAGGTAAATGTTTTAAACCTTCTATTTTCGATGGTCACATACACGTTATTACTTCTTTGATTCTGCCTTTGTGTGTAATAATTACTGTGAAAAGTTCATGTGCCGTAATGACCATAAAAATGCACACCGCTGTCAAAGTAAATGTCCGGCTTGTCAGCAATCACCGGTTGTATTAGCATCGAGAAATAAAATGTGGTGAAGTCGTAGACACAATTTAGATAAAAGTGTTTCGAAACCACCGGAAACCTGGTTCCTAGAGAAAAGTATTGTGTGCAAGAATAACACAATGTGATAAATGTTTAAAACTATTAGGTCTAGTCGAAAACATTTTTGTGGTGAAGTGTTTGTAAAATATGTATAAAACATCAGCCTTCCGAACACCTATGTTATATGCAAAAAGATCACGGAGACCCAAAAACTAAGGATTTTTTGTTTGTATCTATGATCTAGAAACAGACAGGAGAAAGCTTTAGAGAACAAAACTTACTTCATGAGCCTAATTTGTGTGTTTTTAAGAATATTTTATGAATGCCTAGAGACCTAACGTTCAAGTATGCAAACTATGTGTGTTAGTTACAATTTTGAAATGTGACGATCCTGTAACACCGTTTACCCACCACCTTACTTACTATAGAAAGAAATTTAAAGATGTGATTGCTATAGACAATAACGGTGGACGGTTCGATCATCGTTTATTTTAAATTATATATTAACACAAACAACTTTAACACCGGAACTAATAACAAGGGTTCCGGGTAGGGATTCTAATGACTGTCTGGCAATGTTAAATTTTTAGATAGTATAAACTATTTCCAATGGCTTTAAGTGGCACTCCCGAAAGCTTTTGGTTTGACGGAACTGAAAAAGGTATTTTCCGCATCTTTAAACATCTTACAGAGTTTTTAGTGATTATCAAAGGTTACTTCCTCGTATTGAATACTACGACCCCGGATCATATGAAACCAGACGCCCGTATTGAATTTTTAAATTGTACGAGAACATAAAATGATTGAATTTGATATGAAAAAGGAAATTATTGGATACTGTATATCGATGTAGAAATTTTATGCACAGTTCGTGGCTTGAAATTTAGAAACTGTATTATGCAAGAGGGGAACGTATGTCCTTTTACCGAGGCATGTACTCTTCCTTCGCCTGTAATAAAGTGTTTAGAAGAAATTTCTTAAAAAAAGATCTATAGGAATAATACCTAAGAAAGGTTACAGATGGAACGATATCCAGTCTAAAATAGCTGTCCAGTGGTTGATTTGAAGAACGTCCGAAACAATATGATATTATTCATGCTGCCAAAAGTAAAGAAGCTATTAGTGGTGGTGTAAAAGTTGACGGGTATTTGTAAACACACTATCAAGTGTTTGAATTTCACGGGTGCTTTTTTCATGGATGCCCGAGATGTATTCGGTACAATAGAAAGGAGCCCGTTCATTTGATGACCTATGGATAACAATGGAGAACCGTTTTATTAGTACTAATATGAAAGTTGAGCGTTTAGAAGTAAAGGTTATGACGTCATTGAAAAATGGAATGTGACTTTACAAAAGAAGTGGAAGAAGATTCTAGTACCAGAGAGTACATTAGTACACACCCTCTGTTACAAATTACCTCTTAATCTAGGGAAAGTTTTTGGAGGTCGAACAGGTGCTACTAAAACATATTACAAAGTTAAGAAAACGAAAAGATAAAAATATGTAGACGTGATGTTCGTTATACCCTTGGGTGAATAAGTTTGGTAAATACCCGTTGGTCACCAGAAGTTTTACGTCGGTGATGTTAAATGTCGTCAACTAAATTTAATATCTACAGAAGTCTAATTAAATGTAAAATATTACCACCGCAAGATTGTATCACCCTGATTACCAATGAAATGTAACGGTAGGTTAATGTTTTCGCTTTGTCGGTCCTGTACTGAAGAATTAAAAGAAAATGTGATCATAGTGAGGAAGAGAGAGCCATAACAGGACATGGTTATAGACGAAGTTAGAAAAGCCATAGAAAAGGGTATCACGTGTGTACATATTTATGAATATGGAAGTATGAAACTATTCAGTACAACAAGTACCGAGGGGCTTTTTACTGGTTTTATAAACAAATTTTAAGGATTAAGCAACAGGCTTCCGGCTGGCCTCTTCACTGTTCAAATCAAGAATCAAAAACCAGTATATTAAAGAATTATTAGAAAAGGAGGGTGTTAAACTTTAATCCGATGAAATAGCTTTTAATCCTGGCTTAAGATTTTAGTAAAGCCTATTACAAGTTTCTGGTAAATGGGTCAGAAAGAAATCAGCCTAAGATACGATTGTTAACAAAGCGGAGGAGTTTTTTAAAATCTTGTCAGATCCTGCTATTCAAGTGAATAATATAACATGATAATGACACGACAGTGATCATTAACTGGGATACAAAGAAGAATGTTTCAATGATTCTTCCTACTGTAAATGTTGTTTTGGCAGCTTACACGACTGCCCAAGCAAGATTAAAACTCTACGACTATTTGGACAAGCTAGATAAATCGGGTGGTATATTTTGATACAGATTGTACAATATACATTTCTCAACCAGGAAAATATGAAGTTCCAGTAGGTAGCTTCTTAGGGGATATGAGGATGAACTAGAAGTTTACGAAAAGGAAGCTATTATTAAAAGGTTTTATCTGGTTTGGGCCGAGAACTACGCTATAAAAGTTTAC
This sequence comes from Microvelia longipes, assembly GCA_018340805.1. NCBI lineage: Eukaryota > Metazoa > Arthropoda > Insecta > Hemiptera > Veliidae > Microvelia > Microvelia longipes. The sequence goes on from JACMZG010001863.1 coordinate 51,802,724, forward strand.
AGTCCTCTAAATACTCGTATCCACACTGTGTGTAAAGTCAAGGGATAACTATAAACTATGAGACATCAAAAGATGTCAACTTTGAAAAAATGAGAGACATGGTACTGAAAGAGAACCCCCAAAGTATATTTGTACGAAAACAGATAAGAAGAACCAAAAGCTCACCGATGTGGTTACTGTAAATGGACAGAAGATATTTCAACTTAACTTTAGGAAAAGAAACTATTAGAAATTATGACTCTTTGCCTTGGGGTACAAAAAAAAAAATTAGATGTAAGTGAATTAAAGTTTGTAACTCCTAAATGTATTTATGTAAATTAAATAATTAAAACCTTGTACTTACTTGTTGTTTTAACCTTCAAACCAAAATACATAGGAAATGAAAGAAAATAATTTAATAAAAAATTTACTAAATACAATAACCTAAACATAAACAAATAAAGTGTTTAAGAGATTGAATGAGTGGGTGAGTACGAAGTATGTAGAGTGGAGTGTAGTTGTGGCGCATGCGCCCTCTTATCTCTTACTACCCAAAATAGGATGTACACACAACCGTATGTGTACTCTACAAACGAGTTTATGCTGAAGGAGATACGGGACTTGGCTAGAACTCTATCTGCTTAATCTGTCACATGATAGAAGAAAAAGTATATACTAATTGGACCAAGAAAGTGTTGGTGGAGGGAGGGGGGGGGTATTTAATGACCTAAACACAAGGGGTGTGTTGTTTGGAGAAGGAGGATGGGGGGGGGGGTAGTAATCATGGACATGGGTATCATATGGGGGTACTGTAAAAGTCATAAGAAGTCTAGCAAAAAGTATTTAGAGGGAGGCAATCCTACTCTCCCCATATGGAGTCACACTTATGACAGTTTTCCTGTATCTTGTCTTTGCTACTCAAATCAAATAAGTCATTGCCTAAAAAGTAAAGTTTTGATGACCCTAAAGGATTATGGTATTCGAAAAACTATGGCTATAACTGTAATAAGAAGCTAGAAAGCTGATCAAGAAGTTATTTCACAGTTAGCAAGTATTTTAGAGGGTGTGCTCTAGAAAAAGGAGTGGGGGGTATTATAACTGAAAACTAAACATAACGCAGAATTTTGGGTAAAATATGTTTAACTCCATATAAATAGAGTATCAGGTGAAAAATTTGGTGAAGTAGATGGTGGGGTAGTATGGTTACAAAGTAGCCACCCGAACATGCGTTATGGGTGGGGTGGGCTCTGCAAGACATATTAAATCTGGTCATAAGTAGTAGAAGGATAAAATAAAATAAATGTCCGTTTTAAGGCCTTTCGACCCATCAGGGTATGCACTCTGCAGAAACCCCCTCAGGTGGATTGCATCTACTATCCGCTTAGAATTAATTAAAGTTGGCAAAATCTGTTAATTAGAAATACCATTTATATAATCTTAGCACTGGCTGCGAACCCGAGTCCTCCTGCATACAAGTCGCGTACTATAACTATCACGACCACGGAGGTATATGAACCGGATATTATGTTTTGAAAAATAAACACGCAGCAAGGTGAGGAGTGGAGGCTTCTTCGTTAGTAAACTCATACGATAGGGGATAAGATGAAAATTAGACTAAAACCAAGTCTTAAGTAGAGGAGTGAGGAGGGGATTATAACTGAAAACTAATATGGAGTAAGAGTTGAGGAGAGGGGTGGGTCATCGTTAAATAAACTCATACGGTATCAGTCGAAAAATCTGTTCTTAAGTAAAGGGGTGGGGTGGGTGATGTAAGAGTTGTGGGGAGTGGTAGGATCTACATGAAAATATCATAATAAGGTATGTAAATACAAGGAGAGACGAAATTTAGTTAAGTCTAGTGTACGAGCATAATACATCGAAAAGGGGGGAGGGGTACATGTAAGGGTAGAGGGTGTTCAAGGAAGTAGCCATCCATTTATACCTAACACATATACGATCAAGGATGATCATTCACAATGCTTCTAGGTAGGGGCGTGGCCTAGGGGAGGAGTGGGGTGCTCCAAGTCGCTGCATTACCTACTCTTAGACTGTAATGTAGAGCCCTTAAGTTGTCATGTAGGCTCCTTAGACTGTGTTGTAGAGCCCCTTACATTGTGATGTAGGCTCCTTAGACTGTGTTGTAGAGCCCCTTAGACAGAGATGTAGGCTATTGAGACTGTGAGGGTCCCCTTGACTTTGTTGTAGGACCTTTTAGGTTCTGCTGTAAGGGTCTTTAGATTTTGGTGTAGACACCTTAGACTGTGTTTGAGGACCCCTTGGACTTTGTTGTAGGGCCTCTAAGGCTGTATTTTAGGGCTCCTTTGACTATGTTGAGAGCTACATTTACCCATTTGCATTATTAAGTTCTAGATTTAATCGACATGGTATTTTAAACCATATTTTATAGCGTGGTTTGTAGAATTGCAGTAAAAATTACATTTCGTGGCAGTTATTTTGTGAATTTAACTCACCCTAAACCATCTCTCTTTCTTTCACTCACCTTCCCTTTCCCTTTTAACTCTATCTTTATCTCTCTTTTACTCTATGGACTCTAATTTGTGTTAAGATTTAGCTGAAGTTGAAGCAGTTTCCCTGGTTTTTAATTGATTTTAGTTAATTACCAGTGTCGTCTGCGATAAAAGACAGCTTTAAAGAAAATAGTTTTCCTCTAGATTCTAGATTAAAAAACTTTTTCTTCAAATTGAAAAGTGAAAAAGTTTAACTATATACTGCAACATGATCTTTAAGATTATTTACTCAATATTTTGCCAGTGTAGTTCTTTACTTTCTCACCTTCAATAAGAAAAGAAAGGATTATTTGAATTCAACATGCTAAATCTATAGTATTAGAAACTCGTTTAAGATAGGGCCTTTCTGACATTGGCCAAAGGGCAGTCGATTCAAGTAGAGTTAGTAATTAGTTAAATGTCTGACGACTAACACTCTCTCGTATCCAGACCGAGACTACGAGTACTGTTTCTTTCAAGTACCCGGGCCTAGCCCTAACAGTCTCACATCTGAAAGAAAGGGTCCCCTGACTAGCCGTATTAATAACTCTATCTAATAAAACAGTAACTCAGATCTCATCATATTCTTATAATTACAATCAGACTTAATCTACTTAATAAGAGTACTTTATCTTAATGCTAGTGATGCTTCCATGACTAATCCTTTTATATCTAACACGGCCATCCTGAGGTACGCTTCGCTCTCGAAGCGGTACATCTAAAAAAAAATTAAACATGGTAAATGTTTTATTATAGGCATGAAATGCTCAGATAAAAGAAATCAATTAATACCTATTGAAATAACTAAATGCTTAATTTATTCAAACCCAAAAATAACCATAAACAAAAAGCGAATATATAGATAAGAATAGACACTCAATGCTTGATACATATGTAAATAATCATAGAGATATTATTACTAGAGGGGCCCTATTGAATTAAATTTTGAATTAATCTCTATGTAAATAATGATTAAAGTAAAGTAAACAAATCATTGATTATAAACAAGTATTTGAACAAAATATGAATGAAAATGAAAAGAATAAACAAATTTGTATTGAAATAAAACTCTGTTAAAAAGTAACGAACAAATAATAATCCAAATACTATGTAAGCAATGATAATCAAATGTACAAATGAATCAATAATAATGAAAATAACAAAATAAATCAATTAGCAGTGATATTAATTATTAATTTTTGACTCAATGGAAATAAACAAACAGTGGAAATAATACTAAAAGCAAGTATGTAATGCAAAACAATACAATATATATATATATATATATATATATATAATATATATATATATATTATAAATGTGTGTGTGTGTGTTGTTATAATGAATAATTATTGACGGGTAATGTTCTTTCAAAAAAGGAAAAGCCTTTATCCTATACTGTGAAAATGATACTAATAACAATTACGTACAATATATATATATATATATATACAGTCGGACCTCTATATAACGAACTTAAAGGTTCAAGTGAAAAAATTCGTTATATAGAAATTTCGTTGTATAGAAATTGAAAAATAAATAAACTCTGTACTTTTTATATATTTTAATGGATATATAAGATGAATAATAACCTCGCAGTTGCATATTCAGCAGCTTTTTCTTTTATTAGCGGTCCCGTCACAGGCATATTTTTGTCCCTTAACATTGTCACCACTGTAAAATTGCGTCATGAATGTCTTCGTACTTGCATACTCGAGAGAACTTTTTTTAAATCGCCACTCGTTTGTATAAACCTAAGTATAGATTTCCGATTTTTTTAAATTGTTGATAAAGAACTAGGAGCGGTTTTATGCTTCAGAGACAAGTCTTTGTTTTTGACTCCATCGTAAGAATCTTTTAATCAATTAAATTTTTCAGAAAGGGACAGCGATTTCCGTTTTGACATTTTAATAAACTCGATTTTTAAACAAAAAAAAGGTTCACAAACGAACTGGTCAGACCGAATACCAAATTAAAACTGACAGATTTTTAGTTCTATGCTGTGTTAATTCTAATTTCATAGAAATTGTAAAGAAAGAGTTCGCAAAATTAGATAAGGCAGGCGAGAATCAATAAATAATTGTTCTGGGAAATTACAGAAAACAGAAGTGCCGTTTTGGTCAATTCCTTGAAAGTTTGCGGGTCTTGTCTTTATCTTTATTTCTGAAAATTTTGTTCGTTACATAGAAATTTTTTTCGTTAAATAGAAACACTTTTAAACACAAAATTCAAGGGAACGTAAAAAATTCGTTACATAGAGACTTTCGTTGTATAGAAGTTTCGTTATATGGAGTCCGACTGTATATATTATATATATATATATATATATATACAATATATATATATATATATATATATATATATATATATATATATATATATATATATATATATATATATATATATAATATAATATATATATATATATATATATATATAATATATATATAATATATATATGTATGTATGTATGTATGTATTTATATTTATATTTGTGTGTGTGTATGTTCATCGGTAAATGTTCATTCAAAATGGGGAAAGCCTAAAATTGCGTTTTCCGGTTTAAATCTGAATTAATCTGAGGTTGGGTCTGTAATCCACTGGAAAGCCTTCCCGCCTAAAGATTCCGAAACAAACCGGATAAAGAAATAAAAACCCTGACACGCAATTAAAAGAGAAACAAGCAACGTTATTGCCTTCACAAGCTGGTTGTAAATCTTGCCTGTGTTACTACTGGATTTCACGGAAACACTCAGTGGGGATTTTTTCAGCTGAAAAAGCTGTTAACATTAAAGCAGACTCCGTAAAAATAAAAACATCACTAATTTAGCTTTAAAAAAAGAAATTTAATATACCTAGTTTTTTATCGTATAAAAATAACCTTTATCTTCTTTATCTTCAGTTAATTATGTTCTTTAAACAAAATTTTATACGAGGATTATGATGATATGTTTTCATAAGGTTAATGTAATATCTTTCTCTTCTTCCTCTAGTGACCAATTATGTTCGTTTCTTTTTTCATTTTTTGTTTTTAAATTAGAAATAAAAATCTGTGCTTGTTTTAATTTTCCTTTCTCTGTAGTGCTTTTATGGTTTATGAGGTAGTTCTTTTTTTAAATATGTAAATATTTAGGTTTAATTTATAATTAGGTAGTTATATTTTTTTTTCTACTGTAAATTTATTTTAACATCGTTATTTTATTATTAATATGTTTTATAGAAATTGTTACTGTATAATTGACGAAGAGGCACTAATGAGACATTAAAAAAATACTCCAGTTCACTTCATATTCTAACTATAATTCGTATCTACCATCGAAATATATTCATGTCAAATTGACACTAAAACAGAGAAATGAAAGACAATACTTACTACGATAAGTTACTGTTAATTATAGGGATATATTACTAGAGGGGTCCTATTGCTTGAATTATGAAACATTGAAAAAGTAACCTGACCACTTTCGCTAAAAATATAATCAAACAATCAGTATAGAATTACAGTAACGTATGTAGTAAAACGTTTAAAATACAAATAAAAACACAAACATAGTACAGGTAGCTCAGTGGTAGAGCGCTCGCCTTACGACCTTGAGATCGAGGTTTTCCTGTGACTGTTATGCCGAAGAAACATGTGTTGGACATAGAGATATATTACTAGAGGGACCCTATTGGTTGAATTTTGAAACATCGAAAAAATAACCTGACCACCTTCGACTATCAATAATCAAATGACCTGATGAAGGAAACAAAAAAATATAGAAAAAAGGCGCAAAAGAAAATTTAATTCTCTTTTAAGATTGCACTATCATATTTGTTTATATCCTTGGCATCTTTTTTAAAATATATGTTTTTCTCATCTTGGGAGAAGTGAAGTGCTTCTAAGAGTTTTCTTTTATTATTATTATTTTCTAAATCTAATATTTTCACTTCGTCGAAATTAAATTGATGGTGGAGGGTATGGGTGGCTAAAGATGTATGGTCTTAGTGCTTCTCACATTAGCTTTATGTTGTTCTCTCCACTTATCCCAGGTCTCTCTTTTTCTTTCTTTTTCTTTATATAATATTAGTTTTCTCCAAGTTCCCATAAATATTGGTTATTATTACTATTAACAGTAACTAGTCGTAGTAAGTATTGTTTTTGATTTCTCTGTTTTAGTGTCATTTTATCATTAATATGTATCGAGGATAAATACGAAATATGGTTAATTAGTGCCCTATCATCAATTATGTTGCAGTCAAGGAGACTAACACAAATTCTAATATTGTTACTCTAATTTTAATTTCATATTTTGTTGTGACACTTTTATTTTCATATTGTTATATAAAGGCAATTGGCGAAAACAATCGCCGTAATTTCATAGATTAAATTTATAGGATCGTTTTTACATTTTAGGGTTTAATTGTTTGTATAACTCGACCTATCGGGCTTTGTTTGTTTATAACTCTAACCTATCAGGCTCAGTTTTGTTTATAACTCGATCTATCGAGCTAGGTTTTTTAATAACTCTAACTATCAGGTTCAGTTTTGTTTATAACTCGATCTATCGTTTTTTTAATAACTTAACCTATCAGTTCAGTTTTGTTTATAACTCGATCTATCGAGCTAGGTTTTTTTAATAACTTTGACCTATCAGGTTAAGTTTTGTTTATAACTCGACCTATCGGGTTAGGTTTTTTTAATAACTCTAACCTATCAGGTTCAGTTTTGTTTATAACTCGATCTATCGAGCTAGGTTTTTTTAATAACTTTGACCTATCAGGTTAAGTTTTGTTTATAACTCGATCTATCGGGCTAGGTTTTTTTAATAACTCTAACCTATCAGGTTCAGTTTTGTTTATAACTCGATCTATCGGGCTAGGTTTTTTTAATAACTTTAACCTATCAGGTTCAGTTTTGTTTATAACTCGATCTATCGAGCTAGGTTTTTTTAATAACTTTGACCTATCAGGTTAAGGTTTTGATTATAACTCGACCTATCGAGCTAGGTTTTTTTAATAACTTTAACCTATCAGGTTCAATTTTGTTTATAACTCGACCTATCGAGCTAGGTTTTTTTAATAACTTTAACCTATCAGGTTCAGTTTTGTTTATAACTCGATCTGTCGGGCTAGGTTTTTTTAATAAGTCTAACCTATCAGATTATTGGGTTAGCTATTAGGTTATTATTGTGGTTGACAATATATTAATTGTTTTTAATTCTATTGTGTTTTTTTTATTATACATCATGGTGAGTCTATACTACAATATCTCCGTCAAAACAACTAATGATTAAACAAGTCAGTAAAACAGTTGAGCTATGATCAAACCGAGAGCTAAAAATTTATAATTTTCGACATAGTTGCGCATTTGTTTATCATTCACATCTGATTTATCATTGACTTTATGTTTATGAAGAATTTTTTCAGTGTGTTAACGGAGGTGGAATGTGGCGGAGCCTAGAAGAAAATATTTCTCTCTCGCAATAAAAGTATCTAATCTCTGTATAGAGATGACTCCTGGTCATCCGAATATTCGTCTATCTTGCTTGTGTCTTCTGTCTGACCCTGAGAAAATCTAAGGAAAGGTGTCTAAGCCTAGCTTTAGCTAGGCTCCTATCATGTGACCTCATTAGCAATAATCATTTGTAAATTTAGAATTTGAATGATTTTTTTTATTAAATTATAATGCTTTAATAGATAAAATCTGTCCTGTCGCACCTCAGAATCCGCAATCAACAAACTTTAATACAATTTTCAAAAATTTAATTAAAAAACTAAGTTTTTCTAGCTCAAAGTAAGTAAATTTTTCTTCATAAGATTCTTCAAAAAATCTTCTGAAATCCTTTTCTGTCCTCCGAGAGAAAAAGGCCAAAGGTTTTTAATGAAGAAAAGGTTCATTTAGTATTTCTACAAGCATCCTATCTCAAGATCCTTGCGGGTATAAATGAAGAAAATTTTAGTTTTCATTTCCTCTACTAGATAGCGACACCTTCGCAAGAAGGTTTTTCTTTTGATCCTTTCACTTCGTCTTAATAATATTCTTTTTTAAGATTTTTCTGAAAAATATATTTCATATCCTGCAGTATTATGATTCATATTTTCAGGAATATCCATTTCATGTTTTTATTACATTTTGGTATTATCTCTTTTTGATTTTGGCTTTGTAATATTTATATTTTCTTACTTTATATCTTCAATGTTTTTCAAGACATTCTATTAAGGCTTCTTTTCCTGGAAATTATTAAATTGTGATTTTAAAGTGCTTATTGAATGCCTTAATTGGCGGTACTATTTTTATATTTATTATATCATTTATATTTATATATAATATTTAATTATTTTTCATATTTATTATATTTTTATTTAAATATTTATATTTATTATTTTTATTTTATATTTATTATTTAAATATTATTACATTTAGCAGAAATAGGACACATAAGAATAATAAAAAAATACTTATTTTGCCAACTCATATATAATTTTTAATTGGACTATTTAAATAAGTGTAGTAAAATAAACAGAAAATAATAAAAAGCATACGATATAATAAATAAAACATAATAAAAACAAATAAATAATAAATAAATATATAAATGAATAATTAAATAAATTATATTAATTTAAGAGGATCTTGCCCAATAAATAATCTCGGACTTTTAATTGTCTATTTCAATGTAACAACAATAAATTAACCATTAATGAATTTTATTTTCATAGCCTCCAACGTAAATATTCTAGAGAATTGAAACTTGGTACAAAAATCAATCTTTAGGTGCACTTGTGCTATCCGGAAAAAAATTAAAACGTCATCAATCCGCATAAATGACTCAGCAAACATTTTAAGAACTCATAAAACTCATAAGTCCAAAATAAGTGACTTGATTTGTCATAAGACAAAATAAGTTTTATCTCATTATCAGTATTTATTTAATTTTAGATGAGGAAATGTTCCGAGGTACCCGATTTTTTAATCTATGTAATCAAAGTAAACTATTAAAAAAGTGTAAAGCAATGATGAATTTAAAAAAATATTAAACTTAGATTATAAAATACAAATTTGACGCCAGAGTTAACTCTAAATTATTTTTTATAGCATAAAATTCATGTATTTTTTAATATAACTTTTAATCCCTAGGCAGGTAATACTTTATCTGACTTTTTTTTAATGTTACCCGCCTATTTTTAAGATTCGATTAAATTGCATTTTCCTGCCTAAAAATAGTATAAGAGGAATGAGTAATTTTTTTCTACCGTGAGTAGATAAAATAATTTGTATAATATATCTTTTATTGATTCGATTTATTTAATTTATAAATTTTAATTACATTTTATATTGTATAAATTACATTATCTAAATATTGAATATTTTCTACATACATACGATGTTGAAATTGATTTATAACACTTTTATAAACTTGTCTTTATTAAGTTACCAGAATATTTTTTTTTGTTTCTGATAAAAAATATATATTTTTAGGAATTAAAAAAAAACAAAGCACAACATCTATATTTTTATTTCATTAAAAAAATCATCGACTCGGTTGATTCGTTTCTTGTTGTAATTGTTATTTTTTATTTATTTTCTTCTTTCGAAATAGATTGTGTTAGTTAGTTGAAGTTAACATTGTGTCAATTAGTGAATCCTTGCGAGTTAACTTTAACTAATTCATTGGTTTGGAAAAAGGTCGCAATTGCCGCTAATTATTTTATACTTGTTAAGAGCCTGGTGCGTCATCAGGTAAATAAATGTTTAGTTACTCCTCAGATGAAAAAAATCGGATCGGGATACCTCAGAACCACATTTACTGACGAGCGAAGCGAGACAGTAAATGTGGTTGCCACGGTGAAAAACCTTCTTCACAGTCTTGTAACATATAGTATTCTCACCACCTTTATCAGTAATTCTAATTTTAGCGAATTTCCTTTGAGAAAATTCACTTGTGATGTGTAATAGTCTTCTAATAGAAACCTGATATACTTTCAATTCTATTCTTTTTTTTCCATTGCTTATTTTGTTGTCGAAACCAACCTTGAGCGGTTTTATTGTAAATCGTCTGTTTTTTTCTTCTTTCCTTTCAATGATACATATTTTAAATATACCATTTCAACTTTTTCGTACTTGTTTAAAGTTTTCCTTGCCTTTTATTTTAGCAAATTTTCTTTCTAAGAAAAAAAACTATTTCAAACCTGAAAGAGAACAAGAAACTTTTTCCATTTTACCTTGACAATACAGCCAAGGAATGGGGGCTAATAACAGTAATAAAACAAAAAAAATCCACCATTACATTTTTAAGGTTGTATATATTTTGTATAAAGATGTATCGATTTGTACTTAAAGTTTATTGTTTTTTAGAAAAACGACAAACTTGTTTCCCTTAAAAATAATTGTATCGGAGAATGATAACACTGATAAACTAAATTGTTCCCGATAAATATAAATTATTTTTTTCTTTGCGGCGACCTTAATTTTCATATCACCTTGTTCTGCTTCTAACTTCTAACATTAGAGTGGAAGCTTAATTTCTTTCTAAGTATATGTGAGCAGAGACTATACATATTTAATCAGAGACTTTAGACTCAATAGTGAGAAAATTTGGATCCCGGTCTACAGTCGACACTAGCGCGGCAGTGGGCCTACCTTTCAACTGAGTGGGCGTGGTTTAATTTTCTGCAGTGGGCCTACCTTTCAACTGAGTGGACGTGCAAACTGCTGTTTGCTCACACTGAGTTTGAAATTAAATTTAAATTAGTTTATTTAAATTTTTATAGTTATACTGTATTACTTCTATACTTGGTATAGTTCGTCTACCTTCGTTGTCTTTAAACATACACAGAACACTTCTGATCGCAGATAATGTAATCGATTTAATCATGTAATAATGAAATATTGGCTAAATTATTCACTTGCTAGAACATAGATTTTGATATATAATGCAGCTTGAAACAGTTAATTTATTAGCGTATTTTAATTACATCGGTAAGATGCTGAGCACATGTGATATAATAATTATGATTATCTGATAAAAATTATAAATTAATTTAATAAATTCATTAAATGAAATGTAATCTCACCTGCGATCAGAAGCTTTCTGTGGAAGTTAAAAATCTTATTTTTATTATTAGTTTTTGAATTTTTGCAATACAGAATATGACAACGCCGAAAATAAAATTTTAAAATAAAAAAAATAATAAAAACAATAATTTTATTATAACATAAATGCAAATTTAAAAATGTAATCAATCAATTTTGGAAAGCTACCGGGTTTGTTCATATGTTATATATATATATATATATATATATATATATATATTATATATATATATATATATATATATATATATATATATATATATCTTTGTGTTATGTATGTATATAAAAGGAAATGGGCTATGCATGGGGACCTCATCGCTAAACATATTTTATTTATCACAGCTATTACTATTATCCCAGTATCAGAAGCTTTGTTTTAGTGTTTGCCATTATCCCACTTAAATAAACTCTTAACAATGGCTTTATTGTTATTAACTCCTTCTTCAGACTCAATGATCCAATCAGTGATTTAATCACCATGCTTAATGATTGCTTAGCGGATTTCTTATTGTATTCTATATTTATTATTAAAAGGTTTTGCTTGACGTTTGGAATACATATTTATTGGTTGTTTAGCCATTGTTCGAAGCGGAGAAAGCTTTTCAGGAAACTCTCTGAAAGTTATTGTTTGCCTAATTGGTTCGTGAATAATTGATATGGTCTTAAATATTTATAATAATGTAAACTTATTTTGTAAATGGCATACAACGATAAATAGAAATAATTGTTCTATTGCACTAGTTATAAATAAATATAATAGTAGCCAAATTAATGGATTTATTGGATTATTATGATTTTATTGTTAATTTAATGGATCTTATAAGGTCGGTCAATTTTATGAGTAAAATTGAAGTAAATTTATTGATTTATATATTGAATTGAAAGTAAATTTATTACAGCATATATTTTATATTTTACAGCTTCCCTTATTTTCAAGTTTAGAACCATATAGACATTTTATAGCTCCCTCTGTGGTTAAGATTAGAAACATGTAGTTATTTTAGATTCTTTGCTTGAGTCCTACTGTAGTATATTGAGTTTAAATTGTTTATTATTTATTTATTTGTTTGGCTACACTGACTGACTTTTAAACTAACTGATTTTATAATGTTTATGTTTGGTTATCTTTGAGTTGGTTTTCGAATAAACGAGAGATCATGGCTTTTGTATTTGGTGTTATACATTTAGTTAAATATTAGTTTACAATACCTACCACTTTTATTTTAAACTTTTTTTAGATTTTTAAATAATAAAATACACAGTTATAATTATTTTGCTGAATCAGCATATTGTCTGGCTCTAGAATGAAACACCAGATCGGTGGTTTTCTTACTCTACTCTATGGTCCTTTGACGGAATGGTTTATAAATCTTATGAAATCACCTTTGGGCTCCCATAGTAGTAACTACCAGGCAAGTATGCCACGTTGTTGGGCCCTTTTTGCCAGCTCCCTAAGATAGTGCTCTACTCTTTTTAACTTCAAGTGTAGGTATATTTAATCTAATCTAGACAGAAGAACCGTGAATTTTTATGGTTCCTCTCATGCTTTTTTTAAGCAGTCATACATATTTTCACTGACTCTTAAAGTCTAGTGAAAACTAGGAACAACACGTGCCCTCACTGTTAAACCAAACCTCCACACACTTTAAACTCCAAGGCAGAAACAGTATAGTATTATAATGAATCTACTATAAGTAGATTCTTATTTTCTCTAAACTTTTGCCTATACCCAGTTTCATTTAGGGTAAGGAATCTTTAACGAGTACCTGACAACGCGCAGGCTTGAGGCTTGAGACCACCGGCTTTACGTCCTTTCTGAAGGACGTTGGTACACAGAATTTTTATACCTCTCATAAAAATCCTAGAGGCCCGTGCTGGGATTGAACCCTTGACTAAATAAACTCGGAAAGTCCATTCATCCTGTGTATTAGCCGCGTACCTTAACCATTACTATTACTCTTAACCTTACTATTACCTTAACCACGGGTGACTCTTTTTGGGGTCCCGCACTATAACAGCTATTAATATTTATAATACTATTATTATCGAGAGTCCTAAACTTTGGTTAATCTCTTAAACCTCGAGGGATAAGTATCTTTTGCGGGTGCAATTTATAGCTCAGGTTTGTATCAACCGTTTTACACCTCTTCAGAAGTACAGCAAATGCAAACAATCCACAAAAGAACTGAGACACGAACAATCTCTTTTATTCTGAAAGTCTGGTTCTTATCGTTTGTTCATTTGTGAACCGTTTTACCTCCGAGACGCCATATCAAGAGATTGATCCACGTTTTTGTCTTATGATTATTTATTTAATGATTTTGTCTTTATGATTATTTTGTCATATGATTATTTTGTTTATATGATTTTGTCTTATGATTATTTTATTTATATGATTTTGTCATATGATTATTTGTTTATATGATTTTGTCTTATGATTATTTTGTTTATATGATTTTGTCTTATGATTATTTTGTTTATATGATTTGTCTTATGATTATTTTGTTTATATGATATTGTCTTATGATTATTTTGTTTATATGATTTTTTTTATGATTATTTTATTTATATGATTTTGTCTTATGTTATTTTGTCACATTTCTTTCTAAAATGGTTTGGCCATCAGTCAATTTTATGTTTTTCATTAACTTGAAAAATAACCATTTTGACATTTTTTGATTACAGTTGCTCCCGTGATACGAAGTGTGGGACCAGAACGTCAAGTAACCGTTTCACTGTTCGGTGAAGCATCGCTAGACTGCGAAGCCGAAGCGAACCCAACTCCAACCTATCAGTGGCTCCAGCAAGCCACACCAGTCTTAGTCAGATCCAATGACGCACGTCTTCATATCAGAAACGTCACTTACCACCATCAGGGCCAGTATATTTGTAGAGTGTCAAATTACATCGGAAACAAAGAAAGATCAGTCCATTCAGAGCCTGTTTCACTTCAAGTTGTTGGTAAGTCTGATATTCTACTACGCTGTGATAGACGCTGAACGTTTAAAAATGAGCACTATCCCCTATTAAATTTTTAGAACACAAGTTTTTTTTTTTACTTCCTCCCATGCAATTCCTCATAGATCTGTCTCTCCCCATCTCTCTCTTTCTCTCTCCCTCTTTTTCTTTTCTCTCTTCTTCTATCAGCCCTCTTACTATCTCATTACTTATTACTACTTACTTATTATTAACTTTTACAATTATTTTATTCCTTTTTATCCCTAATCTTAATATATACAGGGAATTTTCGGAAAGCTTTACTTCCGAACTTCATATTTATTAATTTATAAACCCAAGAGTTGAAAATAAAGTAATTTTCTTCATCCCAGTGTTTTCTTCAATTTTCCTCAGCCAGTACTTTGGCTGGAAAAGTTGAAGGGGGGGGCTTACCTTAACTTTGTGTAAAGTTTTTTAACAGAATTAAAGTGCCCTTAAACTCAGCTTGGTCTTACTTTATAACGCCTTCATTCAAATGAAATTAATGCTTTGCAATGGAAGGTTTAAATGTAATTTTTAGTTTTGTTCTTTTAGTTTTATAAATATTATACAAATTACATTTTTGTTGTGTAATGTTTTAGAAGTTTTTCTGACGCGATACAAAAATTCTAACATATTTCCCTTGTCTTAAATACTTCCTAATGATATATGTTTAGGAATAAACATATAAACAGGACATGTTCCTAATATATCAGGAACATATTCCTGATATATTACGAATGTCAATGATGACAATTATTATTGTGTCAACTATTCATGTTTTGCAAAACTCGGTAGATCAAATGATATATGTTTTGCTTGCCATGTATAATGGCGGCAAGAGAGCACCGCTCGTCTCTGGTAAAAACTTCACATTATATTCTTCGGAATTAATTGAAGGTCAGAGTGAGTTCAGGCTCTGTCGGCGCCCTGATGAGTTAGACGTAACGAAACAGAGTGGGACATGACGACATGACATTATGTCGAGCCATCAATGATGATGAATGTCGAATGATGGAACAGTACTCAGATGTAGCATTGACTCTAGCTTGTTACATTTCACACATACACACACACACACACACACACACACACACACACACTATATATATATATATATATATATATATATATATAATATATATGATGTCGAATGATGACAGTTCCCAGATGTAGCATTGCATCTTGCTTGTTACATTTCCTAGGTGTCCCTCGCACAATTATATTGTGTCAATTATTTTATTCTTTAATGACATTTTTTGTGTTTTTGCAGGAGGGCCTCAAGTCCTGAGGCAAAGCGGAGGTACTGAGGTTTTAGCTGTTCGAGGGGAAGATGCTACACTTGTTCTTGTAGTGTGTGCTGATCCGCGTCCTAGATCAGCCGCCTGGGAGTGGGGAAGCCTTCACCTCAAGGCAGGTGAAGGACTTGGAAGATATCAAGCGGAGCAACTTAAACAGGTGAATAAATCAACCTGACGTGTTATTAGATAAAAGGTTTTATGGAAAGATGGTCAGTATGCGAGCTGACCAGGAACTGACAAAATTAGGAGCATGCTAGTGCCTAGTATAGTCTGGGTTTGATCAAATGGAACCTCGTCTTGTATGTTAATACATTTTTTATCTTAACTGACACATCAGTTTGTATAATTGTCAACTATATTTATGATTTTCGTTTGATAATAAATGTTAAGCAGCATCCAGTGTGATCAGTGCCTTGATGGGTGACAGCTGGGAATAAAACGAATCTATTTTTTATCTAAAAGCCAGCGAGCGAGTCCAAAGACAGTATAAATTTAACGACTTGAATACTCTAAGGATGAGTGAAGCGAGTTCGAAGTAGGGAGTATGAGCGTAGCGTATCCCATGTGTAAGTAGGATTTATAAACATAATCGCAAGAAATAAACAATATTTTCAAAGCAAAGACGAGTGTATCAACACGCAAACTAAAGTTTAGCTTGCTGTTGTTAAAAGGGTATACCCCAAGATTAACTTATCTTAAGAAGATATCAAAAAGAGTTTGCCGAGTTTCGGTGGTAGAGGTAAAATTACCACCATAACACTGACCAATTCAGCTCGAGCGGTTCACTCTCGCGAACCCACCTTATCTCTTAATATAATATTAAGAGTTAAGGTGTGTTCGCGAGAGTGAACCGCTCGATCTGAATTTACTTAGTTACTTATATCTTCAAGAAAGGTGCCTTGGTGGCCAATATATCTAGCTAACGACATCTTCAGGTCCACAACTATGCCACCTGAACAGTTTTAGATTTAGAGGTCATCCATCCAAATAATGACCACGACCTATGCACAATAACTTTTGCGATCTTTGTAAAACGCGGAATGCTTATAACTGTTAAAAAAGACTATGATAGGTTTGTACACATTACAACTTTAGTAGGAATTCGATGTATTACTTGTTTATTAGGTTTTGAATCGTAAGATTGACCGTCGGTTACTATGATAAACACACTTTTAATATTTGAAAAAGTAATAAAGCAGAGTTAATTATTCACCCAAATTACAAACAACACCCCTCCTTTTTTTTTGTTTAATGCTCTATATTTAACCGAATCAATAATACAAGATGTTAGGACCAGTTTAAAGGGCAACGGAGCAAAGTTTAAAACTTTAAAAGTAGATAAAAGCCACAACGGTCGGTTTCTGTCCCTAAATTAATTATCAAAAGACCACCCATTTCGTTCTGATAAAGCTTCGCTCGCTATTTAGTACTCCCGACGGTTCCTCCCCAATTCTCCTTTATAATTAAACTAAACTGAAAGATTACGGGTGGGATATCCTATGGGCGATGAACACGCGAGCCATGATGGTTTAGCCTACTCCCTTTACTAATAAAATACCTATTTATCTAGAAAATTGCTGTACCTTCTTTTTGCTTTAATGCTAAGAAACCTTTAAAGATGTTATTACTACTTAACTCTATTTTAAGATCTCCGGATCTTTCCGTGACGAGCCCTGATAAACCCTTAAAAGGCTTTTTTATCTCCATATATTCAACATATATTCCAAAACATTAAACATCAATTTCCTTGAGAACTTAATAATAATTTATTTAAAAACTTTGCGTTAAAAGTTTAAAACAATTTAAATCAATTAAAGAAATTATGTTTCTCTTTCATAGATTTTAATATAAATTATACATGTTTAAAAAAACATAGTGTAAAGAGTAATCACAGGCACACTTGCAATTGAATTTATAGCAATCACGCAGCTTGAATAATAATACAACTCGCGTGCTAATATTTGCTTTCAGTGATCTTTATTCCTTAGTTAATTTTAAAGTGGGAAAATTCATGGGGTTATTTGAAACGGAATTAAAGGAATAGTCGACGGAACGGGGGGTCAAGAAATGAAAAGACTTGCTATTATACTTGACTTTAACTGGAAATGAATTAAAATAGATTTTGAAACTTGGTCATCTTAGGGTGTTTTTGCAGGAGTGAACCGATCAAAGTGATCAGTAGCGGCTATTATAATGTCCGCTGGTTGAGATATATTTCAACCAACAAAGTGACCAGAGTTGTGTTGGCGAACTAGCCGCCGTCGTGGTCGAGGTTGTTATAGCGTTAGTAGTTTTACAGACTGTTGCTGCCAACTCTTGCAGCGTGCTTCTAGTTACTAAATTTTACTAAAATACTAATTACTTTTGTAACTCTTTTATTGCTTTACTACAATTTATAACTTAATTACTTTAAAGAATTAAAGTAACCGCTTAAAAAGTAACAGCTTAAACAATAAAACTAAACTAAAAATATAAAATTGTGGGACAGATAAAAATATATCTGTCATCACGACAGGGACACAGACTTTTGACTCGACAGAGGTCTCGGGTTCGCATCCCAGGATACGCTCTTAGTTTATATAAGATTATTGAATAAATTATCACCAACTTTATAGTACACTTAAAGCAAATGCCACTACTACCTGAGGTTAGGTTAGACGAGTTGAAAGGCTCTAATTATTTTTATTAGATCAATGAAGAGTAGGTTTCCGGTATAACCTTTTTTATGAACAGAGTGCTTGACTTATTTATTTTGATGCTCGTGTTTATTTGTTTATCTTTGTTGTAAATCTTGTTTATATTTTGTGTTGTTGTTTATTAATCCTATTGTAGCTACAAGTCTACAACTCATGGCTTTATTCTATCCCATTATATAATTTAAAGAAAACAGAGCCCTACTCTAGAACTTACGGAGAGACAATACAAAGTAAATATATCCTTAGAGTGAACGTGAATGGAGTCCATTATAAATAATGGAAGAAAATTAGTCTCTCCAATAAATAAAACTTTATAAGGCAAAGCGCATTCAACCTAACTAGAGGCCATCATCAGTGCAAAACCGTTGAGATGTAAAGAAGAAGAGATGTGAGTCTATGTTTTTCTATTAGATATGAGAGTCTGACTCTCATATCTAATAGAAAAACATAGACTCACTTCTCTTCTTCTTTACATCTCAACGGTTTTGCAAAAGTCGGGTTTATTCCATGTTGTCACCTATTTATTTACTGACCTTGATGCTGTATATATTACTGATCCTACAAAAATCGCGATAATGGGATAAGAAGTTATATACTTGTTAAGTAAACATAAAGAGATACACTCGTACCAGAAGAAACTTGGCACTTTTGTTGTTCTTATGACTCCATGTTAGAACTACATGGATGGCAAGTTTCTTTGGATTGATCCAACAAGTTTTCGTGTTTTAAGGATCATTGCTGAATTATTAATGGTCCTTATTGACGTTATAAACAAACTGTTAAACAACTGTTTAACCACTATTAGACCTACAAATTGATTTCTGGGCTAAATTTCAATTCTTTAAATACGATTATTACAGACGTACACATTCAAACGGACAATGCGATAAAAAACACTCAAGAAGTCTTAAAAAAACCTGGAACGCATGATTTAGGTGATTTTGGACTTTCTCTATATTCTACGGTATAAATGACGAAAAGTAAGAAATTTTATTTTCTATTCTTGGTTTGCAGGACAGCAGAGAGGATTGCTACGAAGCCAAGCTTCACGTGAGGGAAGTGGATCCAGCCGACTCTCGCACGTATTTTCTTGTTGTTGAAAATGAAAGAGGGACAGACAGGCATTTCCTGAGGCTCGCCGTCCGCGGTTCGTATGCCAATGGCAAGTTTCACCTTTTTCACTACTTTATCACGCTAATACTAACTCTATACTTTAAATTATCCTCTATGTCATTATAGGTTTTGCGATCTTAAAGATTCTATATTCTATATTATTGATTACAGTTTTCTCTACATATTTCTCGGAAGAACTTAATTTCATAGATAATTTTTCTTTGCAAAATCTTGGAAAATTTACAAAAGAAGTAGTTACTTTACTGCTGAGACTGTGACTCTCCTTTTTTGTAATCAGAGACCCCAACAACGGATGTGCGTCACACTCTTGGTCTTTTTGCCCTCCATGAGGGCAAAAATCCCTCCCTATATTTATAATTTTGTTAAATTAACTTGTTTGTATATTTATTTTATTCTGCTTTATAATTATACAACATTAAATAAATAATTTCCACTCAAAATAATGAAAACATAAATTGCAGTTAATTAAATTAAGTTCCGCATAAATAACAGGAAGAAGAAAGTGGAAAATTCGCTATCAAAACAAACGTTTTAGCAATATGACAGCATCTTCTTTTTTTTCTTAAAAAAAATACTTTGAATTAGACCAGTCATTTGTAAGCGCAAAATGTTTTAGCAAATTTCCTTTGAAAAAATTATGACGTTAGCGTTTACTGCAATATTGTTACTCTATTACTAAATGAAAATAATCTGGAATTTTGTTTAAATGATTAATTACTACCCTTTTAATTTACATAATAAAATTAGAGTTTTTCTTTAGTTTGATATTATTTAATTAATCTTTTTATTTTATTACTATAATAATTTTATAGTCAATAAAAATGAGGGTAATTACGGGAGCCAGGCTCTCAACAGCTTCTTGCCTAACTTAGTTGTGCAAATCAATCACCGTCACACTGCTTTCAAATTATTCTAATTTTTTTTATGATAAATAAAAAATATTTTTAGATTGCTTGATAAAGTTTATTGCGTTTTTTTATTTTATATTTTCAAATCAATTATTGGAAAAAGTAAAGTAATTTTTAATTATCCTTTTTATTTAATTTAGGAAAAGTTTTAATATGTTTTTTCGTGTTAAAAATGTCATGAAGCATCGATAAAAATTAATTATATTAAGCTATGTTTTAGTGGAAGTAATTTAAAAAAAAATATTAACACAAGTACTGTAATTTCCCCCTCGCTAAAAGAATGTCTTTTAGTTTTATGGTCTGTTTTAAACAGTCACTCTCTAACTTTTATTGTGAGACTGTTGTAACCCGTTACTAACCAAGAATAATCATTGATTTCTTCTATAAACTCTCATGTTTTCACTACCTATTTTGGGTTATTTCAGGGGCCGGTAGGCATCGCGCCTTTGATCGTGAATTGCCACCATGTTTGAAATAAATATTATGTTTTCTTAAACTTCTTCAAACACAACCCGGAGAACATTTAGTTAAAAAGTATCGGAAAATTTCCATAATATATTTTTTTTAAATTTAATATCTAACATTTAATGTAATTTTAAAGTCTTAAATATTAACACAAAATAAATATTGTATACTTTTTCCAATAAAGAACTTGTTTAAAAAAAAGTCTTAAATAACGTTAATCCCGCAGTTTTTAGAACTTAATGCAGACAACTGTTCAACTAAATTTTTAAGAATAAAATTTAACTCGTTAAATTAAAATCTTAAAATTTAAATTTACTAAGATATGTTAATTACCTGACGATGTGAATAATATAAAGGGGAAGAAACACATCAGGCCTTCACAATGTAAAATAGTGTCGCCAACCCCCACTGCTACTCCTTCGGGCACTCGTAGCACTACTACATCCTTCCTATCATTAGGTTATAAACATGTAGAGTAAAGTTTTAGTTCTTTATTATTGTGTAGTAGTTAATTGTACATATTTAATGTAATTCTTACCTTGTTTAAGATTATTAAGTTATGAAAATTACTTAAGTTAAAGTCTTTTGGCATTAAGTGTGTTAGAAAAAATTGAAAAACTTTAACTTTTTACGCTTCTCTAATACTTTTAAACTCTATAAAAGTATAAGTTGTCCCATGCCCATCTATATTACTTGAAAACGGTGGCAACACTTTTTTATTTGTGTGCTCTCCCTTTGGAGTAGATTATACTCTCTACTCAACGGAGAAAGTGTTATCATCATTACACAGTTGGAGTTGGACACAGCGGTCCAACTCTCTGGTTTGAGGTGGTCCTAAAAAACAGGGGGCTAGTTGCATCAACTACCGCATCGAGCGCTAGTTTTCACCTTGTACAACTGTTATCAATATTATTATCAGTTTTAAATCATGACGTCTATAAACTAGAGTGTAAACAAGACAAATTTTCTGAACATTTTTAGTTGTTTATAAGATCATTTGTTTAGAAAATAAGATAAATTTAGTTTTTTTCCATTAAAAGAACAAATAAAAAAGCAATAAACACGCAAATTAATTTCTATGTCTGCAGGTCAGGGTAGTTAAAAATAACACAGAGTTTATATTTTTATAACATTTTATGAAAATTATACATTTAAAATAAATAGTAAGATTTTTAACATTTTTAAAGATCCCTTTAAATAATTTAAATCCTGAAAATGAAGAACTAATTATTTTATATATGCCGTACTAGATGAACCGACCTGCCTCTAGTGGGGCAACAGTGAACTTAAAGCAGTCCATCATAAAACAGCTTATTCCGGGGGAGTTGGACCACTGTGTTAACGCGCCCCCCAGCCCTACTGTATGAATTTTTACATCACTTTAGTGGTTACATTTTGTTAGTAGTGCCAACAAATTATTCAAATTATTGGTCAAAAGAGAAAAAGAGAAATTAAAAATACATACAAAAATACATGATATAACGAGAAAACAATGAGTTTACTCAGCACTTAGTTTACTTAAAGTAAACTAACTATACTATAACCAAAGTTTATTAGCAAGTATTCAAGTTATTATTCATTTAATAGCATGACTTAAAAGCTATAAGGTACAATACAATATAAGTTTACTAGAGTTAAAGTAATCATGTAAAGTACCATTGACTTTATCAAGCTCTCTTTATTATTACTTTGTCATTGCTTTAGCAATGTGTGCATGTGATTTTTTTTTGGTTATGGCTACATTATTGTTTTCGCCCAGATTGTTTTCGCCAACTAACCCTGTTGGAGGCACTTCCTCCTTAAATAAAACTATCATAATTATTATTTATAGTATAATAAATAATTACTTCATTTCTTATTACTTTCATTTTCGTTTTGACAATGACTCAAAGTTATAGTTTCTAATACAGAGTTGTTTCTTTATGTAACAAAAATTCCTAAACAAATAAAGATACAGTTCGGAATCTGTGTCATGATATATCGGGCAACAACTACAAAATGAATAAAATCAGCATTTAAAAAGTTCTGTTTTAGTAATAATTTATTCCTACTTTCTTATTACTTCATTATACCTAATAATTACTTCATTTATTTACTCTTTTATCTTATTTATTTCGAGATTATCCCTTTATAACTAAAACTCTACGCGTTGAAATCTTAGTGAGTTATAAGACCGCACCGCAATTTTACTTATATTTCATTTATTTATACTTAGTTATTATTATGATTATTGCTATTATTAGTGTCTTTTTACTAAAGTAACTTCACCTATTATGTATTCTTTCCTTGAGCTGTTAGAGTATTTTTACTGTTGTACTGGTTACATTTTAATTTATTAAACTTAATTTACTTCGTTCACATGCGGGGTTTGGCAGAGGGTTCAACTCCCTTAGGGTTTCAACGCCAACTGTTCACACGGTATTTTTAACCTATATTTTAGACTTTTTCCCTATAAAAAAAAGTTTCATGGTTGAACCACGTGTTCAACCCCCCCCCTCCCCTTTTGAGCCCAAAGAGGGGGGGGGGTTGAGCCCCCTAAAGGGTTGAGCACAGGGTTGAACCCCACGCGTCTGAACAAAGTAATTGTTTCTTTTACCTTCTATTGACTTAACTTCGTGAAGACAAACAAGTGTTGCTTGAATGTTATTATAGTTGGATACTTTAACTGCTTATTATTGAAGGTAATTATAATAACAAACAGGTGCCAGTCAAAGGTTATTATAATATAGTCGC
Organism: Microvelia longipes; assembly: GCA_018340805.1. Classification (NCBI taxonomy): domain Eukaryota; kingdom Metazoa; phylum Arthropoda; class Insecta; order Hemiptera; family Veliidae; genus Microvelia; species Microvelia longipes. The sequence goes on from JACMZG010001863.1 coordinate 51,826,499, forward strand.
TAGTCGAAGGTAATTGTAATAACAAATAAAGGCCATAACTTTTTTTATTATTCCCACCTCATACTAGCTGCCTCAAGAGAAAGTCCTTTAACTGTTTTTATAGTTCCTACCTCATACTAGCTGCCTCACAAGAATGTCCCTAAACTGTTTTTATAGTTCCCACCTCATACTAGCTGCCTCACAGGAAAGTCCTTTAACTGTTTTATAGTTCCTATCTCATACTAGCTGCCTCACAAGAAAGTCCTTTAACTGTTTTTATAGTTCCTACCTCATACTAATTGCCACACAAGAAAGTCCCTTAACTGTTTTTATAATTCCCACCTTGTACTAGCTGCCTCACGAGAAAGTCCCTTAACTGTTTTTATACTGTTATATTATATGCGGACAAAGCTGGAATGCTGGTTCAGGTTCCTTTAGTTCTTTTTAACGGTAATATTATTCAAACATAAGGTTGACTTTTATAATGAAAAGTAGTGGACGAATAAGGACATGTAAGGACGAATAACGATATTTCTTTTAATAATTCCTTATTTATTTTTCTTTAATGAGTTTAACAATAAGGATGAAAACTTATAAGTGTCCTTTCTGTTTTATTATATATCAAAAAGTTTAAAAAAGGAAGATCGTAAATTGTTTCCGCACTCGTAAAATTGTATAGACTTTAATAAAAAATAAATGGAGGAATTTTTCCTCGCTGTGAAATTTATATTTTAACTCAAAGCATCACTAGAAGTGAAAGAATACACACTTGATGAAATGACTCTTGAAGAGTTATACGGCTGTAAAAAATAAACACTGTTGGGTCTTTTTAGAACCTAAGCTCTCTTGGGGCCGACGCCTGAGGACTTTGGAAAAAAAGGGAGAACGTGACGATGGCCAGTTCAGTAGCACGTAGAGGGTTTTTATACCGTTTTCTAAGGGCAGCTGAAACCCTTTGGAGATCGCGTGCGAACCCTACATCTCTTCTTTATCCCAAAGTTAAAAACTAGAGACTTTTTTAAGAACTCCTTGAGACAGCTAAATATATGTTTTTCCCTTTCCTGTGGTGTTTTTCTTTCTCTTTATTTTCCCTAAACTATAGTATTTGAAAACATGACTTTTCCTTTCTTTGTTCCTTAGATTTTTGTTAAGTTCTAAAGAAATTTTCTTTAAGCAATCAGAAATTTAAATTTGAAGAAAATTACTCTTTGGTGAATTCGTTTAAGCTTTAAATAAAGATAGTATTTAGATAGTTGCTTTTAAATATTATTATTTAGGTAAGAGCTAGACAGTATTTAGATATTAGCATTTAATAGATATCAGCTCAATAGATTGTAGCTAGATATTTATAATTTAGTATTTGGATAGTAGCATATAGAATTTTTATTGTTTAACGAGTAGCAAGATAGTATTCAGATAGTAGCTAAATAGTATTTATGAAAGTATTAGTATTTAGATAAGAGCTAGATAGCATTTAAATAATAACTTTTAGATATTATTATTTAGATTGTATGTATAAATTTGCATATAGAATTTAGTATTGACGTAGTAGCAAGAGTTTATTTAGACGGTAGCATTTAGATATTAGCATTTATAGCTGCTGTTATAAAATTGCTAAACTCTTAATACTAATACCTTAATACAATCTAAATATCAATATCTAAATGCTGATTTCTAAATACTATCTAAATGTTATTGTCTGAATACTATCCAGCTACTATCTGAATACAGGTGTTTACATGCTTTCTAAATATTATTTAGTTAGTTGCTAGATGCTGTTTAGATAAGTAGCATTTAGATAGTAGCTAGATACTGTTTAGATAAGTAGCATTTAAATAGTAGCTAGATACTGTTTATTAAGTACTAAAGTACGGTTTATTAAGTAGCATTTAGATAGTGGCTAGATACTGTTCAGATAAGTAGCATTTAAATATTAGTATTTAGATAGTTGCTAGATAATGTTTAGATATGCAACATAGCACTTTGATATTAGTATTAAGATAGTTGCGAGTAGTAAGTAGTATTGACCTTATTTTAATATTCATATGCTTCTGATAAAATGTCTCTATTTACACAAACCGTAACTCTAAAACCCCTTTAACTCCCTCCCCCTCCCTTATTTTGTACTTTGGGATCCCTTCGAGGATTCTCTATAGAAGTGAGGGTTTATGCTTGTGAAATAAAAAACTTTAAGTTATCAAAGATAATAGCATTGAATGTTGATCATTTTTACTCGATATATTGTTATAAGAAATCAGAGGAAAAGACACCCGTTAATATAATAGTATATTATGATACAAGACTGTGAAGAAGGCCCTTTTTTACCGTGGCTACTATATTTACTATCAAGCAAAGAAAGGCAGTAAAAGAAGTTGAGGTAAAAATAGTATATTATGCTACTAGGCACCAAAATGGAATTTTGCAGACGAGTTTTATAAATTAGCCCCCGAGCCGAAGGCGAGGGCAGGCTATTGAAATTACCTGCCGAGGCGCAAGCCGAGGCTGGTAATTAACCCATTTGACTGACGAGAAGAAGCCGAGTCAGGCAAATTGCGATTTGCTTGCAGAGGCGGAGCCGATGCAGACAAATGCTAGAACGAGTCAGCAATGTTTCCTTTGCTGCATAGTAGCATATATTAATTTTATCTACTTACGCAGAAAAAAATATACAAGAGTTGAATTTTATAAGCGCCGTGGAGTACTTCACAATAAATAACACCAACAACCACGTCTCTCCACTAAACATTATCTATTAAATAAATTGACAGAGCCGGCTTTCGGCAAATAGCCATCAACAGTGCCGGTGCGATGTAGAAGGGAGGATCTCACCGGCACTGTTGATGGCTATTTGCAGAAAGCCGGCTCTGTCAATTTATTTAATAGATAATGTTTAGTGGAGAAACGTGGTTGTTGGTGTTATTTATACAAGAGTTGATTATTCTTTTAAAATATAGCGTTTAATCTTAGTTAAAAAAGTTGACAACTCATGGTAAATAATTAAAACAAGCCGTAGTTATCAGGGTTGCCAACTTTATTTTTTTAAATTATATTATTATGTTTTTAGTAAAAAAATGTAATAATTGTATTAATAATAATACCGTAATATATTGTGATATTATGAAAAAAAAATATAAAAAATAAGCTCAAAGAATAATTGCTGACAAAGTGAAAAACACTAAAATAAGTAAATTTTAACGTGCAACATGATTTCATTTCACCTCAAATAATTTCATTTCTCCTCCTTGGGAGTTTTGACTTTCTTACCATTATATTTCACTGTACCATAACTCCCTAGAAGGTTTTGTATTACCAAGCAATTTTTCTGTACTGATTTAAATATTTTGTTGATAGTGTAGGCAAAATTACATTTTGCAGCTTAAAAACAGTTCGGTAATGCGCAATTTTGCAGCTGTAAGTAGATAAAAGCTATTCCCAGTCGTGTAGCATGTGCTATTTTCTCGGGCGTAGCAATGGTAAACAACTATTTAGAAGAAAATCAGTATTACGTATAAAGCATTTGCTGGTACAATTCTTTCGATCGCCTTGTTGGCCAAAATTCTGGCGGCGTATTTTCAATGTCAGAATCAATATCCATGATTATTTGATAATAAATAATTAATAACTCACTTTCCGAAAATAACAAAACTTCTTTCGTAAAAACGTTCTATTATTTAATTGATAAACAAAAGAATAACAGGGAAGGTTATATCATAACCCTGTTAAAATACTACTAGCGCCTACTTGGTGGAATTTTGAGGAACTTCACCAGCGACAGTTTTGTAGTTTTGTACAATCGCCGACTGTAAAAAAACTGCAAAATTGTCAAAGACGGTAAAAAAATGCATTTCACGTACTTTATTGAGTATTAAGTGCCTACTTTACAGCCCCACAAAAAAATATTAAAGCCCTTAAATGAAAATTGTTCTGTTATTATGAAACCAAAGAAATTCTTAATAAAACTTATTGAATATAATGTACAATTTATTTCACAGACTTTCCACGGTGGTATTGAAAACTTGTGTAATTTAAAGGAAATGTCTTTCCTCAAAACAATTTCCTGAGTATTGTGGGAAATAATATAGAAATCTCAATGCCTCAAACTTTTTCCAACTTAAATTAAATATCTTAATTTCTGGTTACAGATTTTGATTTTAATTAATAATTTTAATTTAAGTTTGAAATTGAAATGTTTCGTGTTTTTGAAATAACGAGCTGAAGTGCATGCAACCAAGCTTCCCTGTCACATATTTCTGACGGCAGGATTTGTTCTTGTGATATATCATTGTTTAACTAAATTTCTCGAGAACTTAGTGTTACCTAAATGTAGACAAGGTCTGTGACTGGTACAGAAATAAATATGTTTGTGATAGATACAGAAATAGATATACTATGTGATAGACGCAGGAGTAGATACGACCTGTGATAGATACAGAAATAGATAAGGTCGGTGATAGACGCTGGTGTAGATAAGGTCAGTGATAGACACAGATGTAGATAAGGTATGTAATGAACCCTAAGGTCTGTGATAGACACAGATGTATGAAGATGTGTGTAGATGGGTCACCACTGGAAACACAAAAGATTATTCATACCAATCTGAAAGTAGACAATGGTGAAAAGTATGACAGTGTGAAGTAATGTGAAAGCTGACCTGCTGACGACTTAGCTACTTCCCTGTAAATATCTATGATTTGTGTTTGTGTTTTGATGACGATTCTCTCTTGTATCAAAATTATTGTTCTTATTAGAAAATAATGATGATGTAGTTCAAAATTGTCATATATAAGAAAAATCAATACTTATATTTAATTGCGATTTATTGACCTGTGAAAAGTATTAGTCCACTTTAATTACTTTTTAATTAAGAGGTTTCTGTGGTGTAATGGTTAGCACCAAGTTAGGACCAAGCCTGTGCGATGTCAGGTTCTCGTAAAAGATCTCTAACCCTAAATGAACCTGGGTTTTGGCAAAATTTAGGACCCTGAATAGTAGTTTATATTAGATATGCATTTGTTTTTGCTTTATGGTTTCCTGAGAGCAGGAAAACTTGGTCTGGCAGTGAGGCACGTGTTGTTTCTATAGAAACTTAGTAAAAGTCATGGCTCTTCTGTGGAGTAGACGCAAAATGGAGTTAGCAAAAAGGGCCCAACAACGTGGCCTACTTGCTGGGTGATCCATCACCTCTCCCTAATTACTATCACTGCTTATTTATCGTTAAACATTAAAATTTTAATCCCTTAAAGTCAGTCATTTCATATGCAGCGTTATAAATTATGTGGTTACTTTCTAAAGACGAGCTAATTGACCTCAAAGTTGTTGGAAGGAGCTTAGAAAGTCTCATAAGGTTAAGAGAAGTTCCGAGATGACCTGCGACTGACGTTTAAATAATAAAATTAATTGTTTTTAATACACCGTCACAAATATAATCATTTACAAGATGTACATTATTAATGTGTAGTTTAGTCATGTGTATGATAGGTTATGTTTGGTTATGTAGGTTAGATTAACATAGATAAAGGTTATGTTGCGTGTAGATGTCATATCCACAACTAGGGTTGATTATATCCCCTAATATATGCATGTTAATCCTAAGTCAACATAAATTCACTTGAGCAACTATTCATAGGTTTCCTGGGATTTTCCTTAGCCCTCTGTTTTATCGTTATAACAATTCTTCGATAGTTTTGGTTTAGGGTTTAAGTATTGGTTCATGAATTCGGTGGGAAAGGGATTTTGGTATGACATTATCTTTTATGACGAAATAAGTATTTCAAAGTGCTAGTATTTCATTTTTACTTTTCCTCATTTATACCGTAGGTATATAGGAAGAAAATTGTGTTTGCAAAAAAAATTCCAAAACCGGGATCAAAACAGAATTATGCGTTTAGGCGTTTTAAAGGCCTCCTGAGTGGTTTTTGCAAAGTTGTCTGTCTGTATGTGTGTGCCTATTATCATCATAGCTCCTAGTGTATGTATGCTAGAGTATTGAAACTTCGTAAAAAAAATCAATCTACCGCTGTAGTTGTGATATTCGGAAAATATTTTTTATGACGTCATTTTTTATGACAGCAAAAATATTTAAAAATCATAAAACGCGGAACAACTATGTGATCCTATTGAAAATTGAAACGCATGTAGCTATGTATAAGACTAACATATGTGTTAAGTTTCATCTCATTATCAGCATTAGTTCTACTTTTTTCGACTGACTGTGTATGTTTTTTTAAAAATTGTGAAAAATTGAAAAACAATCCAGTTGAGTTGAGTACTTGTACTTTAAGTATATACTTTGGTACAAGTATATACCTTTACATAATAAATAAGTACACTATATAAGTTTTGTTTCAATACGACAAGTATATCCATGATTTCTGTTGGATCATAAAAATTAAAGAGCATTAAGCGTGGTCAATGCTTTATGGGTAACCGCTGAGAATGATACGTATGCATTTAGTATCGGAGGACGAGCGCAACGAGTCCGAAGTCATGCCGGAGTGTAAGTTTGTTGAATTGTATATTCTGAAGACGAGCAAAGCAAGTCCGAAGCAGGGAGGATGAGCGTAGCAAATCCGATGTGATGAGGAAAAATTCTGAGTTTTTTTTACCTGATTTTTTTTTAAATTTTTGTGATATTTATGTTAGTCCTAGAGCCAGGCCTATTATTATTATTATTAAAGATTGGGGTTGGAGTCGAGGATAGACCCCATTTGCACTGCGACTGGAAGTCTATTGTACAATCCCCTCAATTGATCCAGGTCAGAATAATCCTTTTCCCCGGACTAGGTCTAGGATCTTTTTGACCAGTGATTCATTGGTAGAGTCAAACTTAGTGAGAATGCTGCTACCAAAGTTGGTGAACCTTTGAAAGGCTAGGGCTTCACATCTCAGAAGTATGTGAGATGCAGTTCACATGATGACATTTGTTAAATCGCCAAAAAATGCACAAAATTGCATTTTTGTTTAAATGAAATTCGCTCACATTGCACAAATTAACAACTGGTTGTAGTTATCCGATTTTGATGATTAAACACTCATTTTATTGGACATTTTATCAGCTTTAAAAAATGTTTTCCACACGATCCACAGGGAACCACTTATTTCAAGAAAACTGAAATTTTTGTGATTTTATAAAATTATGTGCATGCGCAATCATATATGAATAGCTCTACTCTGGATAGGCAGACTATGTTTTCCTTCAAATTTTAAGGTATATTTTCAGAAAAATTTGGTTTGAAGTAGTACAAAATAAGTCACATTTTTTCAGGTCCAGCTCTTGGACTATGTGATGTGTGAAGATATATTTATGTGACACGTATAAATTTGATGAAATTGTGTGCCAAATTTTCATTTATTTTCACTCAGGTCGTATGAGATAAGGAAAAAATATCCAGAAAGATTAGAATACCAAGCATTCGTGCATAAATTATTATCAGCAAAACTAAACATAAACTAAGATAATCTTGAAATTTTAACTCATTTTCTTTGTATTTTCCAAGTTAAGATTCTCTTTATCCAGAAAATGATAGTTTCTAGTAAGTGTTGATAAGAAGTTCCTTGGGAATTTTTCCCTTGTCTATTTGCCATTAAGGGCAACACTGACTCCCAAGAGTTTTACTTCTTTGACGTTTTGAAGAGAAAAACGTGATGAATTTTTTAAAATAGTTTTTCTTTTAACTCTTAAAAAAGAAAAACTTGATAAGTTTTAGTTTAAGTTTTGCGATGAAAAGTTTTGAAGAGACATCCTGACACTGTGTTTCTCATATCAGCATTAATCTATTTTTTTATTTTATATCTAATTACTTTCTTATTACATATTTATCTTATCTCTAGTAACCAATTATATATTGTCATTACCTTTTTATCTTTTATCAATATACAACATAAACATTAAACTTAAAGATGGAACAACGCGAGAAGGAAAATAAGCAAGGAAGGAAACACGTTGCAAGGAAAAATCGAGAAAACGTGTGCTCTCGTAAAAGCAAAAATATGAGCATTTTTATTTTAAAGCTTACCACGAAAATATTTTTCGCTTAATGTCATTACCGCTTCGATTTCTTTGTTAGACTTATTTGTTTTCAAGCTAAGTCTTGGTAGCTATAACCTTTAAATTTTAATTATACTGACAGACTTGATGTAGTAAAAGTCTAAGGCCAGGGTAAAATATTTACTGGTAATTTATTAGTCGTCTACCACAGTCTTCCATGTTAATTTATTAATAAATATTGGGAGACATCAAATCTTTGAAATAGACTTAGCTAAAACGGGATTAGACGTAGACTGACTATGCTTAACGAAGAAAGACGATGTTAGACAAAGAGAGACGATGTTACACGATGAGAGACGATATTAGACGAAGTGAGTTACAAGACGAATGTCATTTCATAAATATCTCATATATTATTCCTTGCATTGCTCGGAGTTGGTCTCTGTGAATTGTTAATTGGTTTTATGAAATGTTTAGATCTGCTTTTAGTCTCTGGAAAGTTTTATTCCTTTCCTCCGATACAGTTTTGATGTAATTATTTAACGAATAAGAGTGGAGAGACTTTCCAGTCGTATTTCTAAATTAAGATTTAATCAATATTAATGTTGGTGATACTGATTAGAAAAACATCAAAGGGGACAGATTGAGTGGTAATGAGATTTTGATTTAGATCAAACACAAGAAATTGATTGGTTAAGTCAAAAGTGTGAAAAAGCGAGTTACGTAAGAAATTAAGTTATCATGTAAAAAGTTTAAAAAATAAAAATCATGTAATATTACAGTTAAAAAATATTAATTAAAAGAAAGGAAAAACGTATAAAAGTTTATTATTAAGTAAATAAAAATAAAAAGAAATGAACTTAAAAAACACGAGGTTTTTGGCCGTAAAAAGATGGATTTTCTTGGTCCTGATTTGTCAGAATTTAGGTCTTAATTAAATTTTAAAAAAAACTTTGTAAGCCCCTTTTTTGTGCTGTACGGTTATAAAATATTTAAAGTTTTTTTTTTTATATTATAAGTTTTTTCTTGTTTTTTATGGATTGAGTTCTTTTTATATTTGTTTAAAAATTTTTTTTCCTTCTCCATCTTCTAAGGGGGGAAAAGTAATTTATTTATTTCAATAGAAGCCCAAAACTGATTTGGTGACACTTATTTATGTGTTTTGACATAGGTATAAAATTCACTCGTACTTAAGGAATGCTCTAGAATACTGCTATACATCAGACTAGCATGTTGCTTCTAGAATATTAGCAATTTTAGATGAGTTACATTTTTAAAATTTTTAAAAAAGAAAAAAAAAGAGGTTCGTCACCCAATTTCGGACCAGATTTATTCTATTCAACGCCCAAAAACAACATAAGAAAATATTTTTTTCCCGCCAATAATATTAATCCTTAATTTACAAATTAAAAAAAAATATCACTCAACAAAACAGGTAAATGTCCTTACACCGACTTGGTTTTCCACAGACACCCTCTTCTCAATAAGGTTGATTTTGAAATGTTTATCCACAAATGACTTAACAAGCATGATTGTTACAGTAATAAATGTAACAATCACGAGAAGCACAGAAGTAAGTTTAGAAGCAAACTCGACAACCTTGCTACATAACTTGCGTTTGGCGCCTTTTTTTATTATAACCAAGGGGAAGGTACATTTGCTCCTATTTCTCAGGAATCTCAAACAACTTCCATGGGGTCAGAAATGTTCCTTAATGCGTCATCCTCTTTATTCAAGATCCTTGGTTCATACAGCTCAGGTATAAAAGACAATTTAAATTTGTTAAAAGTTTTCTGCAGTTTTCTTAACTAATAATTAATTAAGGTTATACTTATATAGTATAACCTTTAAAGTATAAATCAAAACACAAAAAATATGCAAGAAGCCGAAAACAATTGATTTATTATAACCTTAACTTACTCTTGGAAGAGATTTCAATAAGGTTACACAGAGCGCCTAAAAGCCCTAAAAAGGTGTTTCAGGCCTCTTAATGTATTGAGATAGGCTATGCCCCCTTTAGTATATATCACTTTGGACGAACTTATAAAGGACGGCAACCAAGTGGCTTCGCGGTGACAAAGAGGCGGCCTCTGGTTTTATTTAATTTGGAGTTTTTTGTTACAACTTCTACAATTTATTGTAATTTCTTTGCTACATTACGTAAAATATTATTTCTTCTAATAATTTTTCTTTAATATTTTTTTTTATTGTTTGTCTTCTGGTTTAAAATTCAAATAAATTTAAAACTTGACACTCTAACTTTCGTTATTTCTTATAAAGCTCTCTCGCTTTATGTTTTTATTTCCGTGTCATAAAACAGAATAATTACAATAATGTGATGCTCTGCCCCATCTAACTAACTAAGTCGTTTTTACTCAATAAAACATAGCGTTTATAAATTTCATTTGTTTAATGTAACTTAAAGAAAGCATTATTTCGAGACGTTTTCACTGTATTACTGCCTAAGGCTATAAAAATTAAACTCTAGTTGATAAAAAAAAACCTAAAAAAAGAAGGTCAATTATCGAAATTAAATTTGAAATCCCTCGAGTTTTACCTTTTTTTAGAGTCCTGAAAATAACCTGCATTAGTCGAGATAAGAAATAAAGACAAAAAAACAATACCCAGTGGAAAATGAATCCTTTGGTTGAAACAAAAAAAAATCTCGGGGAAACCCTGGAAATAAAAGATGGATCTGTTTTCCGGTTGAGAAATGAGAATATTTAGTTCCATTTTTTCAATTTCTTTTTTTATCATTAACGAAAAAAATCAAATGTAAAAAAAATATAATTTACTTAAGTTTACTTTCTGCACATTCTAGAATGATTTATTGACTTAAAGCAATTTACGTGAAAACCTTTTTGATTTGTTGTTGAAAAAAGTATTTTTGTTTCTTACTATTTATATATGTGCTGCTAATGTGATTTTTGGTCTTGTTTTAAAAATTATTCGCAGTGTTTTGTTTGTGTTAAGGAAATTGAATTAGATTTGAAACAATCCGTTTTCGACGTTTTTTAAACAATACGGGTTTAACCACAGATAATTTAACAGTATACGGGTTTAACCACAGAAAATTTAACAGTATACGGGTTTAACCACAGATAATTTAACAGTATACGGGTTTAACCACAGATAATTTAATACTATACGGATTTAACCACAGATAATTTAACACTATACGGGTTTAACCACAGATAATTTAACACTATACGGGTTTAACCACAGATAATTTAACACTATACGGTTAACACAGATAATTTAACACTAACCACAGATAATTTTACACTATACGGGTTTAACCACAGGTGATTTAACACTTTACGGGTTTAACCACAGATAATTTAACACTATATAATTTAACCACAGCCATGTGTTCAAAATGGCATACTTTGACAGAGTTAATGGATCTGGTCACGTAAATGGCAATCTTAAACAATATGGTTGTGTGTTTGCCATTATAATCTCAAAGGCAAACTCTATGACAAAATCAAAGAGATCTAAACACTAGTTCAGCCCACAAGACTGAAATTAGATCTTAACCTTAAATTTGATATGGCTAAGCCTGACCCGATACTATTCAACGTCGAAACATGATTTGATCTTACGTAGAATTAATACAATGGGAGTCACGTGAACCATTTTTGTCCTGTACAAACTCTATGTTACATCGACACATGTCATGGTTTAACGATGCCTCGTCATGCGATAGTCTCGACACTACTTGACGGTGGCAAGTTCTCACGTAGTCTCAACATCAGGATGTCTCGACTCTAAAAAACGTCGACACTTTTCCTTGGTCTCAATATTCGTTTGTCTCGACACTTTAACTGAATCATGTGTTGGTCTTACGTCGTGTCGAGATATTCAAGTGTCGACACAACGTAGAATTCTGCTAGGGTAAAAATATTAAAAATAAATATATCCAGACCTTACGAGGTGGGTTCTTCCTCCGTTTGTCATGTTACGTAGTGTCGGGACTATCACATGTCGAGGTATCGTTAAACCATGACATGTGTCGATGTAACGTAGTGTTTGTAGAGGACAAAAATTTGTTACGTGACACCCCTGTCCTGATTTTATTTAAGATCGGCTCCTATAATAGTGTCGAGGCATTATAGTGTCGGTACCCCGTAGGGACGGGAAATATTTATTCTTAATATTTTTACCCTGGCATGATTCTACGTTGTATCGACACGACGTTACATCGAAACATGGTTTATTTAGATGTGCCGATACAACGTAGAATCCTACAACGAAAAGTTTCGACGTTATATAGTGTCGAAACTACGTGGGTACCCGATGATTGTGTCCCAATCCCAAGTAAGATTGGTATGGGGCATTGATTCCGATTCCTCTTCTTTAAATGCAAACATGATAAAAACTGCTGTAAATACTTATTGGTGTAAACTTAAAGTAAAGGACTTATCAGAGCAGAGTTGGAAATGTCTTAATGGTAATATATTATTCTCTAAATATTCAATGATTTGTCTATCCGCCTACTATTACCAGTATACAACCTCTATCCTCCACCTCTACTCTTTGGCAACCTTCACTTCAAGGCCTACAGGAACGCTAGTGAAAATATCACTTTGTTGTTTCAGTTTACTCGCCGCACCAATAAGTGACGATATGTATATATTGTCACTTATTTGTGTATTTAGAATAGATGTCTTAATGATCTTAATAAATATGAGTGACGTTAGGTACTGTTGTTTGTAGGTACTGAGGATGACCTTTATTTGGTTGAGAGCCGGTTTTACTATCACTATATTATATACTTAAAACTATATTTGTGGATAGACCTTTATTAGAATCCTGTTTTAATAAAGTTACTATGTCTAGAAAATTTCAGTTAATGTTCTAGGACATGTGAACATTTTATTATATGATCACCCCTAAACTAACACCGGACTAATCCCAAATAAATTAGACTCTCTTAAATTATAGCAAAATATACTTTTTGCTTTAAAAATTACCCACACTTTTTTTACATTTACCGCTCTTGGATTTCCATTTCGATATTTTTTTTCGAGTTTCCTAATGTACAAAAAAAAGTCAAAAAATTAGCTAGAAATGATTGGGAAAATTCTGAATTTTCTCTAACCCTTCTCACTTCCATTTCCTCCATTTTTCTTTCTGTCACAGATTTAAAAAGAAAATCCTTTAAAATGAAGTATCGACACAAAAAAATGTTAATTTCAGGCCAACTTTTCTTTCGTTTCCACTTTTTACACTTTTAATATATTTTGTTCCCTTTTACTTTAAAAAGAGTTTTCACTTTCATGTTAAAAGAAAGACGTGATAATTAGAAAAATAATCAATACTATTTGTTGCAGTAATTTTTATTCCATTTAATTAAAATTGATTAATTTTAATTATTATGTTATACGTTATTAAATAAAAAAGGAATTTCGTGTTATTATCATTCTAATTAAAGGCACTAACTATAAAAGAAAATCAGGTACGGGATGCCTTGTAACTTTTCCTCATCACATTGCATTCGCAAGACTACTTGACAAAAGATCTGAACTTCCTCTTTTCAACAAACTTCTACTCTATAAATCCATCCTCCAACCAACTTGAGCCTACGGAATTGAACTCTGGGGCTCAACAAACCCTTCCAATTCCTATAAAATCCAATCACTCCAACCCAAATTCTCAGACAAATTACATCCTCTCAGCTTATGTTTTAAAACTTCACAATTCATAATGACCTTAACATCCCTTTTGTTCACGACCTAGCCCTTTCCAGATATTTAACCTTTCACAATTCACTTCAACTCCATCCAATCCACTCGTAACAATCCTTATCATCCCGCCACATCCCTGATAACCACCCAGAAGACTCAGAAGGCGCTAGCCTAGAACCTCCTTGGCCAGCAATAAAATATAGAAATGCCCTCTGTCAACAGACAGTGGGCACCTTGGGAAGGAAAAGAAAAAAAACACGCCAAGGAGTTCTACCAATGGGTAGCCTCTTCGTCAAGACTAACAAGTCACAACAACCTTATCGTCTCTGTTCTCATGTATATTCTCATGTATATGATAGAATGCAGCGTAACTATAAAATAAAAAAAAACATTGCATTCGCAACACTTATCCTCCCTACTTCAAACTCGCTTTGCTCGTTCTCAGAATACAAAAACCATTACATTTATCCTGCAACACGACCAGACCAACAAAATAAGACGAATTCAACATACGAAACACAGGGTAAAAAAACATTTAAATGACCAATTGATTCTTAATACAAGAGGTGGAAACAGTCAAAATAATCAGAGTAATGAAAAAAGTCTCTCCAGGTGTTAAAAATTTATTTAAATAAAGCATAACCGGCTTTCAACCAACTAAAGGTCATCATCAGTGCTTGCTTTGTTCTGGTGCGCTGGTACTAGTTCGACTAACCAATATATTAGAATTCAAAGAATGAGCGCTAGAGGAGTTCATCATAATCAGAGTAATGAAAAAAGTCTCTCCACTGGTGTTAAAAATTTATTTAAAATAAAGCATAACCGGCTTTCAACCAACTAAAGGTCATCATCAGTGCTTGCTTTGTCTGGTGCGCTGGTACTAGTTCGACTAACCAATATATTAGAATTCAAAGAATGAGCGCTAGAGGAGTTCATCATAATCAGAGTAATGAAAAAAGTCTCTCCACTGGTGTTAAAAATTTATTTAATATATATATAATATATATATATATATATATAATATATAATATATATAATATATATAATATATATATATATATATATAATATATAATATATATGAATTCTAATATATTGGTTAGTCGAACTAGTACCAGCGCACCAGACAAAGCAAGCACTGAGATGACCTTTAGTTGGTTGAAAGCCGGTTATGCTTTATTTTAAATAAATTTTTAACACCAGTGGAGAGACTTTTTCATTACTCTGATTATGATGAACTCCTCTAGCGCTCATTCTTTGAATTCTAATATATTGGTTAGTCGAACTAGTACCAGCGCACCAGACAAAGCAAGCACTGATGATGACCTTTAGTTGGTTGAAAGCCGGTTATGCTTTATTTTAAATAAATTTTTAACACCAGTGGAGAGACTTTTTTCATTACTCTGATTATGATGAACTCCTCTAGCGCTCATTCTTTGAATTCTAGTCAAAATAAAGTATATTTTTTTTAATTTATAATTAAATAAATACCTTCTGTAGAAAACCTCTGAAAGTAAGTTTGCCTCAAAATTTAAGACCTGCGCAGTTAATTTAATTATTTCAAGCATGCGTGGATTGTACCTAGCGTGTGCAGTTTTTATTTGACTTATATTTTTTTATAGACTATTCTCTACTTTTTATCCTCATTGGGATCACTTTTTTATAAGGCAAAGCCACTTCGCGTCATACCCTTCCTTAGAATAATACTATATAGAAGGAGCACAGGACCGTACACAATGTAATTCCACTAATAAAACTAAAGGCGGTTGACTGGTGGACTTAAGTAGGGGTTCCACCCTAACAAACAAACATTATTTTAAATATGTGTCATAAATATCTATTCATGAAGAAAGATCGTAAAGAACAAATATAATAACTTAAAACACCTGCTGAGTAATTAATAAAACCAGTCTTAGATGGCAAAAGGATAGCGGAATACAAGAATCTACATTTAATTGACGAGGACTACTTTTAATATAATTTTAGTTAAAAACGTTAAACTACAATTTAAAATGCTTAAAATATTGTAATGCACCGATATTTATATTAGTATTTTATGAATAATCAACCATTAATTATTAATAGGACACAATAATTCAGCAACCAAAAGTATTGCCAACTTTTTTTATAAGAAAATTGTACATTGTTAGGGTGGCAGCATTACTTAAATCCACCAGTGAAACGCCGTTTGTGTTATATATTGTATTATTTTAAGTTCCCTTCATTATAGATCCTTGTATGTGACGCAACAGGTGACAGGTGATTGGTTATCACATGAGATGCTTTAGCACATGTTGCATGTAACAGCTTCGACTCACAGTGCACATTCAACTTATAGCTTCAGTTCATATTAGTCTAAGCTTTGTTCGTTCTGTTTGTTTCAGAGCCCCTAACCATGATGACTGTGGTTTCCTTAGTAGGAGTCTGTTTATCTCTCTTCCTCGTCTTCGTACTATGTGGCATCTACTGCGCAAGAACGGAAAAATGCTGCTTTTCAAGTAAGTTATCTAATTTGATAATTACGAATATTATTAAGGGTCTTTTCTATTTTGTCTAATTTTCATTGAGTCAGTTTTCAGCAAATTTTCTTTAAACAAAGAAAATATAGCGGCAGTGCAACCAAATTTCGTTTTAGAGGTCCCTTATAAAGGAAAAAAATTATACATATAAATAAATAAATAAATAATTATATATATATAATATATATATAATATAATATATATATATATATATATATATATATATATATATATATATATATATATATATATATATATATATATATTAAATAGAAATGAATCAGCCTCAGAATATAACTTACGAACAGAATAAGGCTTAAAAAACACACTCACTTCTCTCGTGCCAACGTTTCCAGCATGGATATGCTCTTTATCAGGGCAACCTGTAGACAATATAATAAACTATAATAAAACAATAGAGACAAGAAAATAACAAAAAGTAAAATAAATAACTCAAAGTTACAGTGAATAAAATACAGTAAATAAGTGCAAGAAAAAATCAGCACTTACAGTGAATTTCGTTAAACAGATAATCATAAATAATAAAAAAATTACAATATAAGTAAAACTAAATAAAAAGAACATTAAAAACAGTAAAAGCTAAAAACAAGGCATATGCAACCGGTCCTGAGTCTGTTCGAACACTCAAAGTATACAAATCCAGCGTTGCCAGGTTCGAATCTTGGTACCTTGTGGTACCGAAGAAATATAGTTGAATTGAAGTATCAAAAAGAATGCTAATCTTAAAATAGCTTTCTGTTTCATTAGGGAAACATAAAATGTAAAAATCACATTTCGAAACTCTGAATTGTTGTTTTCTAAACTCAGTATAAACTTTAGATGAATTTTCTCTAAAAATCTTACCCATTCATACCTCTCTGAGAAGTATGGATACAAATTTAATAGCATTTGAATAGAGAGAATTCCCGCTGAAGTATTTTATAAGAGGTCCTGATCTACAAAATTCTTTAATATATACAAATTCCATTCCGATGGGTAAACGAATAACTCAATATATTTTTATCTTTTTTTAGGTTCGAGATTAAAAGAAAAAGTCAAAAATATTAGGGTGTACAGTCTATCGTTTAGTTTAAAAATCTTGACAGGTTAGTTTAGACACCACTGATTCTTAAGAAAAAAAAATCCCTGCAAGAAGGGAGCGGGAAAAAACTATGTAAACAAATCAGGTTATTTTACCCGTGTTTTCTTGGCGATGTTTTTTTTTTCATTTCTTTTGTGTAGTTTTATTTTAAACTATCATTTTAAGATACAATTTAAAAGTAGTTTTCAAAACGATGTAATCAAAAGAAGAACCACAAACAAAGTGAACGATTGCCAGGAAGAAGGTTTTTTCCCTACAGCGGTTATTGTGGTAGGGATTTTTTTTTTCTCTTTTTAAGAGAGAGGTTGGCAGCGGCTTCTCTGATTGGTCAATCTCCAAAATACTTAGGACCTTGGGGATTTTTAAGCTAAACGATTAACTGTAATTTGACTTAATTTGTTTTGGTTGAGCTTGGGATTTTAAAATCAATCAAATAAAATTTCCTCTGAAACACCTTTAGGTTTACATTTCCGGGTCCACCTCCTACAATATGAAGCCATCTCTTTAGCGTAATTTTTAAAGAACATTTGCTAAAAACATCGGTTTCCCTTACTTTTTCTCTGTACTTCTCGAACAACCTTATAAGCGTCATTAACTGATGAATAACCGCTTAATACTGTCCGTAAATAAGTTCACGAGAGTAAAATCTAATTGCCGTGCAATCTGACTGATAAAAGTGAAATTTATCGGGCATCAAAAATAAACCTCAATTTCATTCTGATAAAGGTCACCAATGTTCCTAATTGGGAAAAAATGGGACTCAACAAGAAAGATTGGATCGGACCAAGAAATTAATAATTTCTGTTAAAACATAGTTATATGATAAGAGTAATAAAATGTCAGTCTACTAATGTTAATATTTGTTTAAAATAAAGTATAGCCGGGTTTCTACCAACAAACTCAAGATTTCATCAGGGCCAGTGGTTCGAGGTGTTAGAAAGCTAGGTTTTGAGTCTTTTTTTACTGTTGACTGTTATAAGACAGACTTTTGACTGTTCTAAACAGACTGTTGACTGTCATAAACAGACTTTTGACTGTTCTAAACAGACTGTTGACTGTCATAAACAGACTTTTGACTGTTCTAAACAGACTGTTGACTGTCATAAACAGACTGTTGACTGTCATAAACAGACTGTTGACTGTCATAAACAGACTGTTGACTGTCATAAACAGACTTTTGACTGTTCTAAACAGACTGTTGACTGTCATAAACAGACTGACTGTTCTAAAACAGACTGTTGACTGTCATAAACAGACTTTTGACTGTCTAAACAGACTGTTGACTGTCACTGTTGACTGTCAAACAGACTGTTTGACTGAACAGACTTTTGACTGTTCTAAACGACTGTTGACTGTCATAACAGACCTTTTGACTGTTCTAAACAGACTGTTGACTGTCATAAACAGACTGTTGACTGTCATAAACAGACTGTTGACTGTTATAAACCTGTTGACTGTCATCTGTGACTGTCATAAACAGACTGTTGACTGTCATAAACAGACTGTTGACTGTTCATAAACAGACTGTTGACTGTCATAAACTGTTGACTGTCATAAACAGACTGTGACATAAACAGACTGTTTGAAACACTGTTGACTGTTAGAAACAGACTGTTGACTGTTACTAGATAGATTGTTGACTTATAACACTTAACAGTAAGAAAAGACTTTAAACCTTTCTTTCTAACATCTCACCAGCACTGATGATGACCTTTAGTTGGTTGAAAGCCAGTTGTGGTTTATTTTAAATAAATATTAACATTAGATTGTGATAAACTCCTCTAGCGCTCATTTCTTAAATTCTTATGTTTTGTTTACTCTTCAAGTACAGTGCTCAATTGGACACTTGCAATTTTGTAGCATCTCCCTGTCCATTTTCTTAAATCGTATTTCTAGAAACTGTATTTATTTATAAAGATACTAGGTATATAAAGTTATACTTGTTTATATACCTAGACTAATTTAGTTTAGGTATATAAACTAATTATCCTAGTTATACTTAATTATACTTGTTTATACTAGTATTACTAAAACAGCGCGGTAAAACTTGGGGACCATACTGTTGTCTCTTGTCTTCGGGTTCAGTTTTGTAGAGCATTGCGTTTCTATCCATGATGTCCTACATCCCTGAAGATGCCTCCCACAGTGGAAGCGAAATGTCGGATTCTTCATCTACATTGACGCGGTCACCACCGGAAGACCTAAACCTTCATGACAACAACCGCGGAAGCCTACGCAGTTTATTAGTATAAACTAGTTATAATAGTTTATAAAGACTAGTAGGTATTATATTTATGCAGGACAACAGGTATTACTGAGTAGAAATAAATGATTTTCTACGCAATTGTGTCGCTTTTTCATTTTAAAAAAATTATTGGACCATACTGTTTCGTACTGTTTTATCCTTGTTTTTATTAAGATTTTTTTTGTTTTGGTTCTTTTTTATAAACTCGAAACAACAAAAATTGTTTTCATATCCAACTATAAAAGAAAAGAGAAAATTGGTAATGTTTTTGTTTTCCCAACAGGAATGTCTATGGTGAGGGGTTTATAGTACTTTTAGGTTCTTTTCAAAAACATGTATGATACTGGAAAAAGAACTTTTTTTGAAATATATTCCGACATGGAATAGTATGCATTGCAGGTTTTAGTATACCCAAAACAACAGGGTTTCCTCACTAATTTTTGACACGATTTCTCTATAAAGCCTATTCCTCCTATCCTACACAGCCTATACTATAGACTATACAGCCTATCCCCCCTCCCAATCCCATCTAACAGCTATCTATTGTTCTCTTAGTTCAATCCTTTGTTATAAACCCCCTTTACGATAAAACCATATTTTTAATAACACCCCCTGCTTGTATATCCAAAGTTTTCAAAATACAAAAACATTCATAATTATTTAAAACTTGTCTTATACCGAGTGTAACCTATATATTTAAGATATAAAGTTTTAAACAATAAATAAATAACAAAATTGCCAAGAGACTCTGCTATTTTACAAATAATAAGTATCTAACTTTACCTTTGAGAGCATTTAATTTTAAAATGCTCTCAAATTAATTAAAGTCTGGTGAAACTAAACAATATTGCAGAACTAGGTTGCTCCTCAGTCTCTTGTTAAGAAATAAAACCATTCTTTTATATTTTTTACTAAATTTTTCAGACATCTACGTTTTAATCTTAAAATACTAATAAAATAACTTAAGTGTAATATATCACTTGAATATTATAATTACATTTTATATTGTTTAATATTTATATACACTTATAACATTCATGTAAATAATAAACGTGTTCAAAAATTAAAAAAAAAAACTTCTTTCAAAATTTAACTTTAATTAAAATTTGTATAAGTTTTTCCTAGCTTTTTTTAAAAATTATTAATTAAAAAGCAATGTTGAGTGTAATGTTTTTTTTTATAATTTATTTCAATTTCTTTACTTTTTTATTATAGTTCTATTTATTTCATAATAGATTATGTTAATGCATTATTCAATTTAAAGTAAATTATAAAGTGATGTAGAAATTCATACAGTAGGGGTGGGGGCGCGGGACACAGTGGTCTAACTCCCCCCAAATAAGCTGCTTTAGATGGACCTGCCCTAAGTTCACCCTTTCTTCGCTAGTGGCGGGTCAGTTGACCTTGTACCCTATATAAAATAATTATTTCTTCAATTCTAAGGTTAAAATTATTTAAAAGGGTCTTTAACAATGTTAAAAATTGTATTAATTATTTTAAAGGTATAATTTTCATAAAATGTTATAAAAATATAAACGCTGTGTTAATTTTAAGTAGACCTGATATCGTGATAACCATGATTTGTAAACAAACATCAAACTGGGAAATTATAAATTTAATTTACGTCTTCGTTGTCTCATTCGTAACACACGTTATCCTATTTTCTAAAAAAAATGTCTTATAAGCTACTAAAAAAGAAAAAAGGCAATGAATAAGATAAAAATCGTCTTGTTTACATTTTTATAAACATAAATAGAAGTATCGATTTAAAACTGATAACAATAGTGATAAGGGGACAAGGTGAAAACTAGCGCTCGGTGCGGTAGTTGATGCAACTAATTCCTGTTTTTCTCGGAACCACCTAAAACCAGGGAGTTAGACCACTGTGTCCCCCCGCCCTGACCCAAACTGTATGAATTTCTACATCACTTTAGTAAATTATTTTTTATATATCAAAATTATTTAGAGGACACAGGCAAAAACAATGTATTTAGTTAGTAAATAAGTATGAGGAGCTGACTGAGTGAATAAGTATGAGGGTATGAGTGAATGAATAAGTATGAGGGGCTGACTGAGTGAATAAGTATGAGGGTATGAGTGAATAAATAAGTATGAGGAGCTGACTGAGTGAATAAGTATGAGGGTATGAGTGAATGAATAAGTATGAGGAGCTGACTGAGTGAATAAGTATGAGGGTATGAGTGAATGAATAAGTATGAGAGGCTGACAAATTTTATATAATTAAAATTTTTATATAATAACTCTTGAATTAACCAAAATTTGAAAATGCAATTATTTTTTTTAAACATTAAAAACATCCAAAATTTTAAGAAAACTCTCTCTAAAATATTTAATATACATCTAATGAACAATAAGATTTATTGTTCTAACTTTGAAATTGTTAACAAAAAATTTCAAATTATTCATCCATGAAAAAAATATTGTTTATATTTTGTGTTTTTGTAGCCCGAGGGGATTATCTAAGTATCATGTCACTTAGTAGTAGCTAATGCTTTTTGACCCCCAAGGGAGATAAAAAGGAAGAAAACTTATAAAATGCCTCAAAAGTTGAGCTGTGCCCGCAGGATAGGCCAGTGTTAAGTTTTTTAACTTACTTGATTCTTGCATTAGACTTTCTTTTGCGTCTAAAGATTTCTTTATTTTTTAAAAAGAAACTGTTGAATAAAGAAGTCGATAAAAAACTAAGTTATTCTTCTGTCTTTTCTTTTTTTTACTGTTTAAAAAGAAAATAAAACTCAATTTCTTCCCCTGACATGAGGGAGTTACAAACTTATGATTAGATTATTCCCTCTGATGAAAGATAGACGCTTTATTTAATAATTTAAAAACTTTTCTTTCATTAGTGGATAAATTTCTTTGAAAGCTGTTAAGCTTATACTGCTAGTAAGAGAAAAAACACTTCGACATAAAATGCAAAAAAATATATTTTCGACTACTATTAGTAAATACTTTTTAAAATGACGCTCTATAATAAAGTCTGTTATCTTACCTTGATTTTACTTTACGTTATCTTACCTTGCTTTTACTTTACGTTATCTTACCTTGCTTTTACTTTACTTTATCATACCTTGCTTTTACTTTACGTTATCTTACCTTGTTTTTACTTTACGTTATCTTACCTTGCTTTTACTTTACTTTATCTTACCTTGCTTTTACTTTACTTTATCATACCTTGCTTTTACTTTACGTTATCTTACCTTGCTTTTTTACATTGCACCTCCATTTTATCAAGAAAAATTTAATCATTTACCCTTCTACAGCTACAAATTTCATATATTACATATTATTAATATATTATTATTATTAAAGTTTATTGTTATTATTATTGTTATAAAGTTTTATTAAAAATCCTAAAACCTTTTTTTGCAGCTGTGTAAACTGTATAACCTAAATGTACGGTATCAATACTTGATGCTTAACTAGCATCAAGTACCACAATACTTGCCATAGTATTGTGCATAGTACGGACCATACTAGTCCGAAGATGTGTTGTAATATAAATTTAACGACTTGCATATTTTGAGGCAAGCAAAGCGAGACCGAAGCTGAGAGGATAAGCGTAGCGAATCCGATGTGATGAGGAAAAGTTTCGAGGTACCTCGTACCATATTTTTTTAGCATAGTTTAAGATCCGTAATAACCGGGGGTCTTGATTGTGACAGCTGTGCCAATTACTAGGCACTTTGGTAAGTATTTAGCAAACTATACGCCATATTTGGTAGACATGAATATAAACTCGATATCAAATCAAATTATATCGCTTAATTAAACCTTTCCTTTAATAGTTTCTTGCTAGAAAATCTAGATTTTTACTTTTCCTCATTTATACCGTAAGTATATAGAAAAAGTATTGTGTTTGCAAAAAAATCCGAAACCGGAATTTTACCCGAATTATCCGTTACAGGTGTTAAAAGGCCTCCTAAGTGGATTTCACAAAGTTATATGTGTGTGTGTGTCTGTTATCATCGTAGCTCCCAGTGTATTTGGACTAGAGAGTTGAAACTTTGTACAAAAATCAGTCTATAGGTGCAGTTGTGCTATTCGGAAAATAATTTTGTTATGACGTCAATAAATCGCATTAATGACCATGTAAAAATTTCGAAAAATCTAAAAAGGCGGAAAAAGTATGCAATCTAATTGAAATGTGGCACGTGTGTGGCTATGTATAAAATTTACATGTGGGCTATCATCTCATTATCAGCATTAGTTCAGTTGTTATCAAATGACTTGTGTACGCTTTTTTAAAAAATTGGAAAAAACTGAAAATTATCCAATTGAGTTGAAATTTGGTACGAATGTATAACTTAAAGTTCGTTATAACCGGCAGTCTTGATTGTGACTGCTGGGCCAATATTATTTTAATCATGCATAGCGGGACTGATTATAAAAGTTTATAAGTTGAGGGAGGGAATGAGGTAGGGGGCGCTAATTTCGAAGTTCGCCTGGGGCGCTTAAATACCTAGGTCCGGCCCTGCAAAAAGACACAAAAAGTAAAATACAATGTTAATATTTTCAAGGGAGCTTGGAATTCTTGATTTATCAGCTTTAGAGTAAGCTGAATGTCGCAAGGGTTTGAAATGAAGTAAGGTGTGGGGGGGATCTGTTCCAAGTTTTGAAATTGAAGGTTATATAAGGAAGTTGAAATTTCCTTCTCCTAGTCGAGATTTTAAGGGGAATGGGATTTCTTAGCCTTATCAACATAAGTTTCTACGTTGACTCGTTGCAGCCAAAATAACATAAACTGCTCTAGAAAACCTGTCAATCGAATAACCTCCTGTTTAAAGGTATTGAACAAAACAGAGGGAACCACTTTCTACACCAGAAACCCTAAATACAATTAATAAATGTTTAATATTTCTCTCGACTGTCTACACCTTCGTATAGTTTAAGTACTTTATCAGTATTGAAAACTTTATTAATAAATTATAATTATTCCCTTTATCATTTATAAGTTTTAAAGTCAATTAATAGCTATTATTGAAAACTATTTATTTCAATTGAATTTAAAATATATTACATTTTCTTAAATTAATACAAATTAATTATGAAATTATAATTTTTAAATATAATTTTAATTTAGGTTGGTAAGCTTGATTCGCATGGTTCTGAAAATACCACTTGTTCTATGCATCATATCTAAATCCTATAGTCTCCCAAGAGAGAGACTAGATACTCCTCCACCCCTCTACAACCTTTATTAAAGCACACACTCTACAAATGGTGGACATTTTTCAGTGATGCCACATTAAACCACTTTATTCAACACAGAAAATTAAAAAATGCATGTGTTTGGGCTAAGGTGATACTAGTCACGATTAGTCCGCACTGAGTACAACTCACTAGCTCGGGAACAGTATTAACGGCTAAGAAATCAACAAAGAAACAAATAGAATACAAATAAATACCATACCATATATTTTACATAAATCAAGTAAATGGGGCCAAGCGAGCTATGAAAGAAATGGGGCAATGGTAATAAATTTTGGTGATTGTTGCTCGTGGTGAATTAGTAGAATGCCTGCACCAGACCTCCAAAATAGAATAATTATAGCTAAGCAAAACCTGACTAAGTTATGTAATTGTTGAATCCAAAGTTCCAATTTAGGTGTTTCATTTATAGAATTAGGTAGCTTCAGTATTGCTGGATGTTGTCTATGAAGGGGGTAAATTCACAACACAGCACAGTCCAAGAAATTGAATTGCTAATTAAATGATTGGCACAAATTTCACCTCTAGAAAAGGGCTTATGTGAGACGGCACAAAATTATAAAAGAAATCAAAATTGCAAAAAAACTCAAAGGAAACTTGTATCACCACCACTTTTTCTCTATCTTGCTTCCATTACTAGTTGAATTAGCTGGTGCAGCAAATCTAGATTGAGATTCAGGTCCAGAGTTGGTTACACTGGCAAAGAATTAAAAGATGCTAAATCAGCAACACGGTAAAGTCTTCCAGGTTTAGCAGTGAATGCCCTATTCCAGGGAAAGGTTAATAACTTAATAAAAGGACAATACATGGTATAGCTCATGTTATCAATTTTAACACTACGATGGTAGGGCTAATCCCGAACAACATGCAATAGATAATAATTAAAACTTATTTTAAATTCATTTTACTTGATTTAAAACAAAATAGTCGAAAAATAATGTAATATTTACGTGAAATTGTAATTATTATGTAAAATAAAAAAATGACGTCACCAATGTACTGTTACGGCACCTAGCTACCCAAGGAATGATAAGAACTGTTGTACCCTCCCTCTAATAGTATAGATAGTAGTATTAGTATCTTTGCTTGTAAGTTATTGTACGGTAGTCGGAATTCAGCTGTGTTTTGGAATTGTGAAGATTATATTTTGTCACCATATTAATTGGATATTTGCAACTTTTGACAGCTAAAATAGAAGCTATCAATATTTTAATTTTAATCTAATTTAATTTTAATCAACTTTATTTAATTTTATTATTGTTTCCATTTGCAACATTCAAATATAATTAATTTTAAAATGATTTATTTTATTATTTTTAATTTGTCTATAAACTTGTTTCAGGACGAGGAGACTTTCATCCTACAGATCTTGAAAGGTAAAAATACCCCATTATATGCTGTTAATTAATAATGTATTGAATTTAAAATTAATTTATTATTTTCTGGAAATATGAAAAAATAGAGGAGGTTTGGAAATTGTTTTATAGGTGCAGGCTCACCAAAACAAAAGTAGTCCCTTAACTTTGAGCACCCCGAATCCCGACATATTTTTATTTCTAGGCCAATTTCATTTTATTAACAAAGGTTACAATTATTATACATCTAATTTGGTTGTTTCTTGTTGTTTATTTGATTTGTTACGACAGTGTGATTTGTTACAATGTTATTGTCTTGCAAGACAATATATAAAGTATAAATTAAACTTATATATAAAGTATAAATTAAACTTCATAAATAACAGCCAAATTAGTTTTCCATCAGTTCTTATTTTGCTTATATAGTCAATAAACTTTAGCAAATAGACTTAAAATAATAATATATATAGAAGGAGCACTACTGATAACACGAAAGGCGGTGGAAACATGGACACTGGTGGTCTTAAGTAATGCTGCCACCCTAACAATATACAATTTTCTTATAAAAAAAGTTGGCAATACTTTTGGTTGCTAAATTATTGGGTTCTATTAATAATTAATGGTTAATTATTCATAAAGTACTAATAAAAATATCGGTGCATTACGATATTTTAAGCATTTTAAATTGTAGTTTAACGTTTTGAATTAAAATTATATTAAAAGTAGTCCTCGTCAATTAAATGTAGATTCTTGTATTCCGCTATCCTTTTGCCATCTAAGACCAGTTTTATTAAATACTCAGCTGGTGTTTTAACTTACTATATTTGTTCTTTACGATCTTTCTTCATTAATAAATATTTATGACAAATATTTAAAATAATGTTTTGTTGTTAGGGTGGTACTCCTACTTGAGACCACCAGTCTACCGTTTTTGTGTTATCAGTAGAATTACATTGTGTTTACGGTCCTGTGCTCCTTCTATATTAGTATTATTTTAAGTAAATAGATAAGGAAATTAAATGCATTGTTATTTCGTTGTTATACCGTAGGTAAGTAGGAAAAGTTTTGTGTTTGCGAAAAATTCTAATACCTGAATTTCGCCTCAATCTGTCATTTCAGGTGTTATATATACTGAGTCATTTCAGGTGTTATATATACTGAGTCATTTCAGGTGTTGTATGTACTGAGTCATTTCAGGTGTTATAATACTGAGTAAATTCCAAACTTTTCTGCCTTTGTGTGTGTGTCTTACCATCGTAGCTACCTGTGGATTTATGCTATAGAGTTGAAGCTTTGTACAAAAATCAATCTATAGGTAAAGTTGTGCTATCTTCACTAACCGGCAATAATTCCAGCGAAAATTCATGTAACGTGCAAATAAATGTTTCTACTGATATGAAATTTAGCACGCATGTAGTCATATATTAGAACAACATTTGTGCCAAGTTTCATTTTTTCGATTTTTTCAAAAGAAAATGCACTCATGTATCCTATAAAGTATACATTATACGGCACAGCATTATTTGCACTCACTTGAAGCTTAGTTTATGCTAAGTTTTGGCATAACGCCACCTTAATTTATTTTCTCCCTTTTTACAACCTTTAGTTTTTTCGTTTTTTTTTTTACTTAGAGTAGTCGTATCGACTTCGGACCAGTTTTATTCGATTTAACTCTCCGAAAAACATAAATACAGACTTTTGGCGACTTGGCGAAACATTTTAACATTGAATTTGACCGATTTTTTAAACAAAAATTGCTGACTCACCAAACCGGTTTAATGAATTTATTAATAATACCAAGTATGATTTAAAAATATTATTCCATTCGATAGATAGCGTGTTTACGAAAATCTACTAGAACTGCACATATTTATATATATAAGTTTTTTGAAACGTATTTTTTCGTTATTAGGGACCTCTAAAACGAATTTCTGTTATACTCCCGGAGGCCCCTCCCCTTTCACGAGCCTTAATTAGCGAATTATTTCAAAAGAAAATTCGCTAAAAATAATGATAATTAGAGGTTATATTTAACTGTTGACACTACACTCTCTTACATGTTAATTAAAGTTTATTTTAATTAGATTTTATAATTAGCCATTATAGCAGTTCCTAAGGCTTTGAATTGCCCCGCAAACACAGTTTTAAAGCCCAGCCTAATCAACTCGGTTATTTTATCTTTAATTCTTCCATTATATCGAACTAATTTTATTTTTAACCTTTTCGGGTTAAAAATATTTTTTTAAGTATTAAAAGACTTTAAAAGGCCTTTGGTATTTTTAGTCACTGTAGGTATAAGCTTAGCAGTAAAGGGTGGGAGAATTTTTCGTGTTAAGTATATTTTCGTGTAATTATTGGAATTAAAGCTAATATTATTTTTTTGTAATTTTGTAGGGCCTTTCGGTCTATCAGGGTATTGACCCTGCGGGAACCACCTCAGGCTGGAAATAATTAAAGTTTGCGAAATCTTTTTAATACAAATACAATTCATATAAACTTGAAGCATAGCCCGGGCTGCAAACCCCGGACCTCCGGTGTCGAAATCAAGTGCTTGTACAATCACGGCCATGAAAGCAGATTAGTAGCGAGTACACAAAATATAAATTTTACCAAAAGTGTGTAAAATAAATTTAAAACATTTGCTACCATACAAAACGCTATCATAATTTTTAATAAAATTATGATAGCGTTTTGTGATTTATTTTAATTCTTTCTAAGTTTAACCAATTAATGGCGTTTTAAAAAATATTTTCGGGATAGCAAAGCTAGGCATAAACATTTTTGTTTCAAATCTTTAGCATAAACATACTCGGAGCTAATACAATGCACACATATAGAGACAGACAACTTTGTGAAAATCATATAGGAAGCCTTAAAGTACCTGAAACGGGTACCTCGGAACTTTCCCTCATCACATCGGACTCGCTTCGCTCGTCCTCAGAATATACAAGCTGTTACATTTACACTGCAATATGTCGCTCGTCCTCAGTTATTAAATACATCCGTTTCATTTTAGTGGTCACCCACATCTGATCGCGCTCAATGCTGTTTAACTTTTAAGATCCAACAAAAAATCATGGATATACTTGTCGTATTGAAACGAAACTTGGTGTTCTTATTTTTTACGTAAAGGTATATTACTTGTACTAAATTTCAGCTCAATCGGATTGTTTTCTGATTTTTTACAATTTTTTTAAAAAACGTACACCAGTCATTTTGATAAAAATTGAAATGCTGGTAATGAAAATAAACTTATCACGTATGTTAGTCTTATACGTAGCTACATGCGAGCCAAATATCAATTCGATTGCACATTTTTTTCACGTTTTATGATTTTTTGAAATTTTTTCTGAGTCACTATTGTGGGTTCACGACGTCATAAAAAAATAATTTCTGAATAGCGCAACTACAGCGGTAGACCGATTTTTGTACAAAGTTTCAACTCTGTAGCATAAATACACTAGGAGCTACTACGATAACAGACACACACACACACATACAGACAGACAACTTTGTAAAAACCACTTAGGAGGCCTTAAAAACACCTGGAACGGATAATTCCGGTGACATCCTGGTTTCGGATTTTTTTTGCAAACACAATACTTTTCCTATATATCTACAGTATAATTGAGGAAAATTAAAAAGTGTAATAACATTAGTTTTTGAATAATAAGACAAATTTATGTTCAAATTTGTCATATATCCATGTTATGTACTTGATTTTATTCTAATATATTGATTACAGTGAAAAAAGTGACATGGAGTCAGCGATGGTTCGTAAAGGAGGAGGTGGAGGTATGATGGGACCTGGTGTTCTTCCTCCCGAATACCACCGTAGACCGCACTCTATCACTGCTCCGAGTCCAGATGCTATGAAGGTCAGGCTAGCAGCTATGGTACTCCAACCTCCGACTAGGGTCTAGCTCCTAGCATGCACCGCCACCAGTCTACCAAAACATTTTATTTGTCTTGAATCGATTTTTTCACACGTTTACATTTTTTTGTTTATAATTCGCTGCGAGGCTTGCGCTGGTTTATTTTAGTTTTTTTATTGTGATCACAACACTGGCATAAAACCCACAGTGTCCTTGACTGAAACAGTATGTTGGCATTATTTTGTTTTTTAGTTTTTTTGTGTTGCATCAGTTGGAATATTTTTTTTTCTATGCGCCTCTCAGCTCACAGTCTTTATTTCTAGATAAGTGTTTATTCAGCACATGCTTTCTAAGTTTTTATTTCACCTATTTAAATAAAAGTACAAATTCATTATACCTTATTTTTTGTTGAGAAAGATAAGATTAATTCTACAATTATAAACTACATAGCCGGCCACGGTTATTGTCATAAAGATTTAGGTGTGGTGACTGCGTCAATATGATATGCGTATATAATGAATGCGACGTTTCCTTTCCAATATGGGATTCATCTTCTGGGCAGTAACACATTATAGATAAATACCCCAAAAGAATTCGAAAGAAACAAAAGAAATGACTTTGATGTTCTACAAAGAACTGGACTTTATATTCATTTATGAACTGCTTATTCATCTGACTTAAGTATTACTATTTCTATAAATCCAAAAATATAGTTCATTACTTTTTCTTTACATTAAAGGAAAAGCTTAATCTGCCATATTGAAATGTTTTATTCATTACCCCAAAAAGTCTTTTTATTCTCAAGTTATTTTTGTTCTTTCATCAAACTTATTTTAAAATGACGCCTTTCTCATTTTATAATTCTTAAAAATAAATATTTATAACAGCTTTTTTTAATTGGCCCCTTTATTACATTCTAAAAAATAATTAATAATTTTTTGTTGTTCTACATTTAACAAAGATAAAAAAACGATTATTAAAAATTCTCAAGAAAAACAAACTTTCAATTAAAGAATTATTTTTATTTCTTTTGAATTTGCCATGTTTTTACTATGAGATGAATTTGTACTTTTATGTCAAATACCCAATAAAGATGATTAATTTATTTATTTTATAAACCAAAAATGTAGGACTGATGTGTGTCTCTTAGTGCGACCTGCATTCTTTTTATCATAGAGGTATTACTACTAGGGAGGCCTTAATGGTTGAATTTTGAACCATCCAGAAAGTAACGTGCAAAACTTCAATTATTATTATAACCGAAACAAAAATCTGACAGTGCTTGAGTTACTATACCTGTAACTCACTATTTGATTAGGTTTTAATGAGGTTACACAGAGCCCCTGAGGGCTCCATAAAATGTTTTCAAGCCTCTCAATTAATTAAGATGGGATGTGCCTCCTCTACTTATATATTTCTTTGGTTTATACTTTCTACACTTTCCAAAATTAAGCTCTTCCCTATCGACAGCGCAATTGTTTTCTATAGGAGGTTATAATTATCTCCGTTTTGTACATAGAGATTTCAGCAAAGGGGATTTATTAGGGGGGTTTATTAGGGGATCTTATTTTCACTATAACAGTTCAAGAACTGTATGGCTTATAGTGAAAATAAGAAATTCTTTATTATTATCTTGTTTTTTACCAAAAAAAAAAAGATACATTTTTTATCAAAACTTAAGGGGTTTAGTTTTATTTGGTTTTGTTAAACCAGGGCCAATTTCAGAAGCCAAATTCCAGCTCACTTTAACTGTGGTACTATTTCCAGGGCAGCATTTATATTACGGCTACATAGGTATGCTACTATATAGTAAATATAATTGTATGATCTTTTGAATTTTGGTAATTTTTTCTGTAAAATTACATACTAAATGAGAAAAAAAAGTCTTATTAAATTCTGAGGTTTTAGAGTCACACACACACACACACATGTGAAAGACAAAACACATGTTCCATTGTGAAAGACAAAAACTATTCAATTAATACACATTTTTGACAAGAAAAGGGCATTTGAAGTTTTATATGTAATATACAACAGTTTAAAATGAATGAATATTGATAAAAGAACATCAAAACAATATATTAATGGATGTGTGTATAAATGTAAATACCATTGAGGTAAACTTGAAGTATAAAATTTAATCATAGAGTTGGCATGGGCCAACTTTGAAAACTTTCAGAATGGTGACTTTAAATAGAAAATATTAACCGTTTGCCTTACTAAGAAACAAATTAACCTAAAATTTAGAGGTTATGAGTCTTTTCACGCAATAAATTTCATCTCGCTGAGTTAGATTTTACAGTGAAAGTAACTTAATTTTGGAAAGTTTTGAGTGTTAATTGCAAATAGTCCAAGAGCTGGACCTGAAAAAAATGTGACTCATTTTGTACTACTTTAAACCAAATTTCTCTGAAAATATATCTTAAATTATGAAGAAAAACATAGTCTGCCTAACACTGATAAACTAAATTGTTCCCAATAAATATAAACTATTTTTTTGTGGCGACCTTAATTTTCATATCACCTTGTTCTGCTTCTAACTTCTAACATTAGCTTGGAAGTTTAATTTCTTTCTTTTTTTTTAAGTAGAGACTATACAAATAGTCCAAGAGCCGGACCTGAAAAAATTTGACTCATTTTGTACTACTTTAAACCAAATTTTTCTAAAAATATACCTTAAATTATTAATAAAAAACATTGTCTGCCTATCCAGAGTGGGGCCTTTCATATGATTGCCCCTGCTTAAAAATTTACAAAATCACTCAAATTTCTGTTTTCTTGAAATAAGTGGTTCCCTGTGGGTCGTGTACAGAACATGAATAGAAAATTTTATAAAGATGATAAAATGTCCAATAAAGCAAGTGTTCAATCATCAAATTCGGATAACTACAACTAAATTTTTGGCTCTTTCAAAAATAAGTCAGTGGATTTCTCTTTGAAAAAATATTGACTTTTTGTAAATTTTTTGGTCATTTAACAAATGTCATAACTTTAGTTGTAATTATCCAATTTTAATAAAAAAAAACACTCTATTTACAATAAATTTTACCAGCTTTAAAAATGCTCTCTTCATATTATCTCAACCTACAGGGAACCACTTATTGCAAGAAAACGGTAATTAGTGCGATTTTCTAATATTTTGAGCGAATGCATTCATATCAAGGGCTCCATTGTCTCTCGCTCCATCCTTGTCTCTCTTGATAGACAGACAATGTTTTTCCTTCATAATTTAAGGTATATTTTTAGAAAAAATTAGTTAGAAATAATACAAAATGAGTCACATTTTTAGGCCTGGCTCTTGGACTAAAAGAGATATAGTAGATAGTGAGAGATATGAGGCGAAATCATGAAGAATAGGGTTACCAAGTTATACTCAGGAATTAACACTGAGTCTCACTGTCCTCCTGGCCTGTTACTCACCCTAGTAGTATAACATAGTCACTGCTATCTCTATGTACTTGTATCTTTATGATATATCACATCATACTTTTTGGTTTTTAATTTCTCATTTTAATTTTTTTTAAGTTGAATTTGAACTAATAATTTTTAGATATTAATGTAACAAATTTTAGGTTATTATTTAATTTTTAACTTAATAACACCTAATTAATAAGGATCTCTATACTTTTTTTATTTTTATAAACTAAAAACTAATCACTAGTCAAGCAAAGTATTTCAAGTCGACAATAATTTTTTTTTTGGACTTAATCGTATAATGAATGTATGTATATTTGTGTAAGTATATATTAAATTAAATTTATACTCGTATATTTTTAAGGTTCTTATACGTAAATTTATGTAAACATTATACATAAATGTTTAATAATTAAGCTTAATGAAAATGTGTTTGTATAAAAATTAAATGTTTTTCTTTAACTATCAATAATTCTCTCATTAAAAGAGCTGTACAAAACTAATACTGTTAAAATGTTTTCTAAGAAGAATAAAAAGTGGGAAAAATGGAAATAAATATATAAAATATTTATTTGTTACAAAAGCAATTATTAGAAATTGTAAAAAAAAACTACTCAAAATAAACTAGTCTTTTCTTTTGAATGATGGTCCTTTTAGACTTGGGTTTTTTGAGATTTTACATACATACAGATTTGAGTTTTACATTTCATAGTGGGTGCATCTTTATTCAATGATTAGTTTTTCAGATAATACATTAATACATATATTTTTCATATGTTTAAAGTAACACTATATATGCAGTGGTGCATTAATCTCAAAATCCTATCAGTTATTACATTCATAGGACTTAATTTTTGCGCCAAGTTTCATTAAATTGGATAAGACATTTGAGCTGTCGCATATTTACAAGAAAATGTTCACATCCGTAGACTCATACATACATACAGACATCAATTTTTTTTCATTTTCTTGTATCTGTAGATGCTAAATCATCAACATTTTATGCAATGCAATGTTTCCTTTTCCTTTCTGGAGGTAGGAAAGCCAAATTTAAAAAAAATCATAATGAAAATGCTCTATTTAAGAAGTTACAGGGGCGTAGCGAATAGAAAAAGATTACTGTGAAGTAACCATCTCAAGTAGGACCCTAAAAATGTTTTTTGACCAAGGAATTTTATACTTTTAGGTATTCTAAAGGAACATTTCCCTAACACTGCCCTACATTAAATTTTTCCCAAAGCAAATATAATTTATTAGTTACATTAAACAATTTTATTTGAGTTGTGCAAATCTGATAATTGCTTTCACGTCATTACTTAAAGCATCGATTTAAAGCTCTTTATAATACCTCTATAGATTATGTTATTTATTAAATTTGACTTTAGATGTTATTTAGAATGATTTTCACTCAACTTAAATTTTCCATATGAACTTTAAATATCTCACTAAGTAATTATAGTTTGTTTTCTATATTATGTTTCTTTGAACAAAATCTCTTATAAAACCAGAGACAAAATAATTTGTATGTTTTTTTTTAATTTTGCATGAGGCCAAATTATAATGCTCCGAAAACCAAAACAATTTGCACTTTTTCAGCATGATTTATTTTATTGTCCATATTTCTTTTGCCCTGGTTAAAAAAATGCACAATATTTTTTGAACAAGTGTGTGTGTTTTTAGCAAAATTTAAGAGCAAAAACTTTTTTTTTTGTTGTTGCATGAATTTATTTTACCATTTTTAGCACAATCGTTTACACACCATTTTTATTTTTAAGAAGAAGTTTTAGAAATAAATTTAATTAATTTAGAAGTTATTTAGCGCCATATTTTACCAAAGTATCCATTTAAAGGAAGTTTTAATTATCTATTTTAATGAGTGATTGTGTTGTGAAGAATAAATGAAAACTAGATATGCTGTTGACATCTTCACGCGCTCTTAACTACATTTCACGATTATTAAAGTATATGACATCCTCTTGAGTGATATCCTTGAATGAATTCACTGTTGGTCAAAGATATGAAATATATTTTTAATCGCTACTCTCTACCAAGCTGTGCCTATGAACAATCTTTGAATATTACTTTGAAAACTAATTGGTCGCTGTACATCAAATACTCTGGTTATCTATCTAACAAATTTAGAAAATAATATTATTTAAAAAAAATTAAATATTATTGATACTAACGATATGTTTCTAGTATCAATAAAAATATAAAAAATAATGTTTAAAATCAATATTTTTATTTAAAAAAACCTTAATGTTATTATTTGTTGTAATCCGCAAATTTACTAGATAATTTCATTCTTGAAAGATAAATTTCATTTAAACGTATTAATTTCATTCAGTGTTTTTCATTTAGTTTCAATTAGTTCATTTAAAAACTGATTTGTTATGAGTTCAAACTGACCAATGGAATTGGTTCATACTTAAAACAAAATAGCTTTAAGATTAACTTCATAAGTGTCCTTTTAGTAAAATACACTTTCAATAGATAATGAAGCTTATAAAGGATTATTCTGAAAACGAGTAAACTTCTAATTTGATTTTTAATCCGCACTTATATAAAATTATATGTTTGATGTTTGAATATTAAATTACTATTTAGTTTTACAATGGAATTTTGTTACAATTTTTATTTCTGAGTCACATCACTAAATTTTGTATGATAGAACAAAAAGTTTGTACTTTATTTATTTATTTATTTTATTTATTGAAGTCATCTTTCTTTATGACTATTTAAATTAAAAAAATAGCTTTAGTTTTTTAATTAAAGGGAAAACATATATATACGAAGTGGTGTGGCAAAGACCATTTAAATAAATAAAAGTTATTACTTTAAATTATTTTTAATAATAAAATCACAGCTACATCTAAAGATCTAAAAGCTTCTAATATTTGCTTATTTTTAGATATCGGAAACATTAATAAAAATAACTTATGTCTAATAAAAAAAGTTGTGTGATACAGTTGGACTCAAAGATTATGTAGTATTACCACATAATCTGGTAACAACACATAATTATGGTATACCTCATAATCTGGTACTACAACCTCATAATATGGTATACACATAATCTGGTATACAACCTCATAATTATGGTATACCCAAATCTGATACAACCACAATTATGTACTACATACTCTTTGGTTGGACTGTTGTATAAAAGTATTAAGTTTAAATTGCACTAGATTAACCTGATTAACAAGGAGACTAAATTTAATTCCGTTAATAAAATTTGATAGATCCATTGTCAGCTCAATATATTCTTTTAAAGAATTTCCCATGGAAAAATTTTATAAGGAAATATTGGCTGTTTTTATTTATTACCAGTTATTTTAAAAATTCTTATTATTTATTCACAATACTGTGTTTTAAACAAACATACTTTGAAATTTACAATTCAAATTTCCATTACAGGTATAGGTTACATTTAATTTCCAAAAAAAAAAATATAAAAAAATTATTTAGTTTTAAAGTATTTATTATTGTTAAAGAATTGAAGATAATTTGAAAATTTATTTGAGTTAAATACGAATAAATTATTATACTCTTAGTGTACTATACCAAATACTATAAACATTAAAGAATGAATTAAGTTCTATGGTGTGTCTGTTAAGAATTAAAACAGTTACTCAAGGCTCCTCTTTTTATGAAGGTGTTTAAAAAATTCAAATTAAGTCCTTTGCTTTACTCACTAATGGACATTGCCACACCCTACAAGTGTATAGACATTACCCCAGCCGACGTGTATGAGAACATTGCCACGCCCGACATATGTATAACATGCCAACCCTTCAAGGTATAGACATTTCCACAGCCGACATGTATAAGAACATTGCCACACCCGTCATATGTAAGGACATTGCCACACTCTACAAGTGTATAGACATTGCCACACCCTACATGTGTATAAACATTACCACACCCAACATGTGTATAGACATTGACAAAACCGACATTTGTATGGACATTGCCATACCCGACATATTTATGGACATTGCCACACCCTACATGTGTATAGTCATTGGACATTGGGGATTATCGCTGATAACCCCCTTTTAGATACAAGTCTCTAAACTGGCACTATTATTATTAATATTTATTACTATAATATACAAATAACTATGTTTTTGATTATTTAAAAACATTATCTTTGATTACGTGATTCAAAAATGATTGAAATTTGTAAAATAAACATTTAAAAAAACACACACACATATACCCATATGAAAGGGCAAATGCAAATAAAAAAACTACCAAACAGTGCTACTCCACATATGTATGCATTATACATAGACACAAATATTGTAAATATACATAATTTGTATTAAAATTGTATACAAAATTTTTCTTTTACTTTTTTAAGCATCACCAATATGCGTTTGCTATGAAAAAAATTGAATATTCACTACTAAAAAAATTTAGCCAAGAATTGATCACTAACAAATATTTTTGGAGCATCAAAGCTGCAATTTTGGTTTTTCACTTTTTGCCTTATAGTTTGGCCTCGTGATAAAAATCAATCAATTCATGTGAATATTATTTATTTAATCTTACCATTGTATGTATAATATTACTATATGATACACGGCTAAAATCAATTGACAGCGTGGGAAAATAATGAGAGGGAGCCAATGAGGTTAGTCCTGGATGTTAAACCACAGCCTCAATTCCTAATCAGGCCAACCATATTGGTTCTTCAACTCTATTTTCCCGCGCTGTCAACTGATTTTAGCCGTGTGTCGTACTATATACATGTTGATTTTATATTACAGCTTTCATTATTCACTCCCTCTTGAAATGGTAATGTAGAATTATCTTATTAATTTTTATTTTTATTTTTTTTTATTTGACTTAATTTATTAATTAAAATTTTATCTAATTAATGGGACTCAGAATAAAATTTGTGTTAAACAATTCTAAGTTTTATGAACGTAAATTGCTATTTTAAATTAATTGTAACAAAATTCCTTTTGTAAATGTTTAAACTTGTAAACATGTCAATATAATCATATTAACCAAAAATAAATAAATAAATTACAACTGCTCTGAATTGTTATCAAATTAAAATTAAAACCTGTATGAGTTAGATTATCAACTTGATAACAAACACGTGTTATTTTGTTTTAAATTTTGCTGACACAAAAATAATCCCCAATGAACCAAGAGGTTGTTCGTTGTCATTAAAATCTACTTGTCAAATAGGAAGATAAAATTAATCTTTAAATATTTTTTTGTCAAGTAAATGTTACGACAAAGACAAGATTATATTGGCATGTTATTTAATTTTTACTCAAGACAATTTAATACTCCCCAAAAGAGGAATGATCAGGATTTATTAATATTTTAAAAAACCCAAGTTTATGTTAGATTCTATATTTTAAAAAAAAATCAATATTGCTCTTAATATTAATTGAATTTTATATTATATATTGATTTTTTTTATATCAAATGTCTATTGGTATTTTAATTATGAAGTATTAATGTACCTTAAGTCTAAAAATATGCTTAGTGGTTCTAAAGAATGAATAAATATTACATTTCTTTTGTCAATGATGAAAAGCATTATGTGTATTTATTTCTTATAATCTCTGAGCACTATCTATAGAATTTTGTGAAAAAAAGAAAATAAAAATTTTGATAATTTTCATATTAAAAAATAATTTGACATTAAATTATCAAATTCTGTTTTTTTTTTGTAATTTTGATATATTTATTCTTATTGCTGATTCGTGTTTTAAAGCATAAACAATCGTAGAGTCAGCTTTATAATGTCTATTGCTAATTAAAATACTGACTTGCTTGAGATTAAATTTATTTTCTAGATATTTTTCTGTGAGATTAAAATGTACAATTTTGCGGTATAAATGAGGAAAAGTAAAAACAAGCAATTGATTATATTTTAATAAATCCTGACTTTTTTTTATTAATGTTGATTAATTCAAAATGAATTGTATTATTTTTATATTTTGTCTCAAGCAGCATGGTGATGATGAAAGAAGGAAGCGGAGAGGTCGAAGGAGAGAAAACAGTGACGGTGGAGGTCACTCTGAGAGACAGTTTGTTAACCATCATTCACCTGGTGGACTCTATCACGCCAAACCTTATAATGATCCTCATCAATATTTTTGTCCCGCTCCCCCACAGACCCGTTCCTTTGCTTATGATCAGGCTTACCATCCACCTGCACCCAGGCCTATCAAACAATACTACCAACCTGATAGTTTGGATAAAGCAGAAATTTAATATTACAAAAATTAATTTTTTATAAAAAAAAATTGCTCTATTTCTAAAAAAATATTTTTTCCCTTTTCTGCCTAAAAATATATGTTTTTATATATATGTGTAATAAATTAATTATTTTAACGTTACATTTATCGGGTGTGAGGTGTTTGTTTTAGAACATCAATATGGAAAAAACTCTATCGAATTGTTGTATATTAACTGTAAATATTCCAATCAATATTTTATTGTAAATAAGTTAATTGTTAAACTAAATGTAATAAAATTTAAGCCTAAAAATGCTGCATTTATTAACTATGTATAAAATATATCTTGCCAGGTAAAAATTAATTATATTTCCTATTATTATTAGTTTCTTTAAAAAAAAATGATGTATTAACTAATTGATATTTTTTTAATTAAACCAAAGTTATGTTTATTGTAATGTTATTAATATATATTTGTATACACTGTAATTGTTTGAATGGGATTTTATGTGACTGATGATCTACAATATGTATTTTCATAAATGGTCTAAAATCTATACAGCGTGTAACATATGTGTGTGTAAATCATGCTCTAATAATGTTTGTATAGTAATATTTCATTATTTAGGAAATATTATATTACACTGATTGAAAATGTACATGTAGTTTGAGGTTATATCCCCCTAGCCGGGTTTGTTTCAATAAAAAAAACGAATTTAGTTTTTTTCAAAAAGCTACCAATTAAATAATATGCAGTATTAACTGAATATACCTCTAAAGTGTATAGGTAAGCAAGGAATTATCAATCATGGCTGAATTATCAAGCTTCTGATTGAGTTTCAGCTTAGTTATCAAAATAGTTTAAATAACTTGAAGCATCTTAACCTTAAAAATAAGGTTCACCTTGAAACATGGTATTTTTTTTTTTTTTTTGAAACCAAACTGATTAAACGTTTAAAATAAGGTAAACCTTAAATACAGTATACCTTGAAAATGACCATAATGTTTTTTTTTTCATTCAATTCCTGTAGTTCTTTTATTGATTTTATAACTCTAAAATCTCATTCTCAACTAGTGTAAATCAAATATATGAAACCCCCTATCAGATAAGGTGTTAAAAAAATTGTATGTGCCCCAATTTTTACGTTGAAGTATTAAACCTTGCCCTTTTAACTTGTCTATTGGACGAAATTTATCTGCATACATAATTTATTATAAGAATACATTATTTACCACTGTATTTGCAATAAATATAAGCACAATGCCTGTGCACAGTCTATTGTTAATAATGAATCAGTTATCCAATGTTCTTAAAAATGGCTTCACCAAAGATTAAGAAATATAAGTTATAGTTCATATTCTTTCAGCGTCACTCCTTAAATTTAAAAAAAAAAAATCTCCAGAAACCATTTTTACTTTTTCTTATTTATACCGTAGGTATATAGGAAAAGTATTGTGTTTGCCAAAAATTTGAACCCTGGATATCACCAGAATTATCCATTTCAGGTGTTTTTAAGGCCTCCTGAGTGTTTTTCTCAAAGTTTTCTGACAGTATGTGTGTGTTATCATACTAGCTCCTAGTGTATTTATGCTACAGAGTTAGTACAAAAATCTGTCTACCGCTGTAGTTCTGCTATTCAGAAAATAGTTGTTTTATGATGCCATTAACCCGCAAAAATGACTCTATCGAATTAAGATCAAGCACACGTGTAGCCATGTATAAGACTAACATATGTGCCAAGTTTTATTTCATTATCAGCATTAGTTTAATTATTATCAAATGACTTGTGTGCGTTTTTCAAATTTTTTTAAAGATCCAATTGAATGGAAATTTAGTAAATTATATACCCAAGTTTCGTTTTAATACAACAAGTATATCCATGGTTTTTGTTGGATCATATAAGTTAAGCAGAATTGAGCGTGGTCAGTGCTGTAAGAGTGACTGCTGAGAATGAAACGGATGTATTTACTCTCTGAGGACAAGCAAAGCGAGTCCGAAGATGTGTTGCAGTATAAATTTGGCAAATTGTATATTCTAAGGAAGAGCGAAGCGAGTCCGAAGTACGGAGGATGAGCGTAGCGAATCTGATGTGATAATGTACCCCGTACCCAATCTTTTTTGTTAAATTTTTGTAAAAAAATACCTGTGTTATATCTGTATTGTAAATAAATTAAAATAAATGTATATAATTTGTTTAATTGATTAGTTGAATTTTATAGTTTACTTTGGTTAATTTTGATTTAAAAATATAATTATTTGAATGTTCAATTTTAATATGACTATTTAATGATTTATAATTTATTTAATTGTAAAATAGTTATTTTTGTATTAATTAACAGTTTTTAAGTAAAAAGTTTTTTTTAATTTTAAAATTCAAATGAATGTGTAAAAAAGTGTTAGTCTGAACCTATAGAGGGTTATCAGTCTAGAAAACATAAGTAAAAATAATGCTTTCTTTAATTCCCTAAAATTTTTTGAAATTTATTTACTTCTTACAATTTTACTTCATAATATATATTTTGATAATTATTACACCCATAAAGGAAATAAGACTTATGGGTACAGTTCCACGATATATTCGAAAGTTTATAAGAAAGACCTAATTAGCCTCTTAAAATTAATAGTTTAGGCCATACTAGAATACCATTTTTAAATTTTATTATTTTTATTATATTTTATATATATATATATAATATATATATATATATATATATATATATATATACATATAATGTATTAAATTTATTTAGTGTCTTACTCTTGAGCGATATTGTAGTCTGTAATCTATTATTGAGACTAATACATATAAGGAACACATATGTTTTTCTTTCTTATTTTTTCCTTGAAAAATATTATTGTATGAATAATGTGCAAGTATTAACATTTATCATTTAAAATCAGGTATTTTGAATTTTACGGATTTCCCTCCTTTTGTGGTGTTTCGTCATATGCACGCATAGAGATATTATTAAATTGTGAAACATCGAAAAAGTAACCTGACCACCTTCAATTATAAATACAATCAAATAATCAGTATTAAATTACTGTAACTATTATAGAATGTTAAAAAAAACAAATCAAAACTCAAACAATATGCGAGAACCCGAAAACAATTGATTTATTATAACCTTAACTCACTCTTGGAGAAGGCTTTAATGAGGTTACACAGAGCCCTATAAAGATGTTTCAGCCATCTTAATATATTAAGATAAGCTATGCCCCCTCTAGAGTATATCTTTATGAACATAACCGTATAAAACATAACAAAAATCATCAATTGAAGTCACATTTCTTTTTAGTTCAATTTTCTACCACTTGACGTCATCCAAGCAAAATTAATTGACAGCCATTTATAAATTATCCAAACTTAAAAAATAATTAAAAATTCAACTAACATCAAATTAACTTTTTGTTGGTTCAAACGCTTCATAAAAGAATAATGTTTCATATTACGAACAAAGTAAAAAGCATGTGTGTTCCTCATTATGATTATTTTGATTTTTAT
The DNA here is from genome assembly GCA_018340805.1 of Microvelia longipes. Lineage (NCBI taxonomy): Eukaryota > Metazoa > Arthropoda > Insecta > Hemiptera > Veliidae > Microvelia > Microvelia longipes. The sequence goes on from JACMZG010001863.1 coordinate 51,869,611, forward strand.
TATAGTTGCTTTTTTCTGTTTCTTTTTTTTATTACTTTATTTACTTCTGTTGTAAGTTTTGTTCTTTCTTATCAGAACAAAGTTTACCAAGACAAATAGTGCTTTCAGGGCTTCCATGTCTATTACTTTGTTTTTAAATATTTAATAGTTTTCTTCTAATTTTAAGAAAGCTGCAATTTTTTAATTGTTAATAAATTTAATTTATGTCTACTGTTGTATCTATTAAATTATTTATTTTATATTAATTTCTTGTTAATTTTTATGTGACATGTTAAATAAATATAATTAAATTTGTAAAAATGAATTTAAATTATAAAATCATGTTAAGTGAATATATTAATGTGTAAACTGTAATATATTTAATTATTTTTTTTATTTTCATTGTTCTCCTAAATATAAGAAAAAAATGTTAAAATATTATTTGCTTGATAAAATTACAGAAAATGTCAAGAAATATGTGAATGTTTACATCACTGTACCTACTACCAAAATTTCAATATTAATGTTAGTTATATTTGTAAATTAAAAGTATGTATAATTTAAAAAAATAAAATTTTAAAAAGATAAGCTTTCATTATTTTTATTTTATATCAAAATAATAATATATATATATATATATATATATATATATATATATATATATATAATATATATATATATATATATATATATATATATATATATATATTATATATATATATATATATATATATATATATATATATATATATATATATATATATATATATATATATATATATATACGCGCAAGATAGCGCGTTTTTAAAGAAATTTGCCAACTTACAGACCTACGTGCTAGAATTATTTTTATTCCAGATATTACTGTGCGTTTTTACAAGCAATCTACTTAGTTTTTTAATGTAAGATGCAACAGGGTAAGTATTTTTTTAGCGAATTTTTGAAGTAAAAGTGAGATTTTGATGTTAGAGTCATGGAGAGGGGTCGGAGGTGGATTATTTGGAAGGGGGGACTCACTGATCAAAAATTTTGTTAAAGGTGTCTTGTGCTATTCATAAATTATGCTATTCAAATGCCTTGTTTTACAGTAGCATTTCGTTAAAATTATTGAACGAATTTACTCCTAATATATGTTAACTATATGTTATATATATGTTTTCCTTAATATATGTTATATATATATATATATATATATATAATATATATAATATATATAATATATATATATATATAATATATATATATATAATATATAATATATATATATATAATATGATATATATATGTATGCAAAGTATATACATATGTATAAAATGCAAAAAAAGAAAAAGAAGATAAAAGATCAACATGTAATGCGAAAGCGGTGCATGTTTAGAAAATAAAGAGCCATAGCAGGGATACGTTATGGTAAATTAAAAAATAAACAAAAAAAAATAAAAATTTATATATATAATATATATATATATATATATATATATATATATATATATATATATAATATATATTATAATATATATTAACAAGAACAAAAAACAAAAAAACGTCTTTTCACTAATAAGAAACTTCATTAAGCAGAGCCGGCTTTCGGCAGTAATGTCATGGTGGGATGCTGTGTCTTTCAGTTCTTGGAATCTGTCTCAACATCGCCACAGCACTTTAGATGGAATCATTATTCCATAATCATTAATAATTATTATTACCACTCGTTACAAAAGAGTATACTGCTTTTAAATGCTGCTGAAAATGCGCTCAAAATTTGCATAAACTGAAATAACAAGTTGTGAAGCTAATGCTCAGAGTTGAATTGAAAAGCAAGATAGCGCGTTTTTAAAGAAAATTTGCCAACTTACAGACCTACGTGCTAGAATTATTTTTATTCCAGATATTCCTGTGCGTTATTACAAGCAATCTACTTAGTTTTTTAATGTAAGATGCAACAGGGTAAGTATTTTTTTAGCGAACTTTTGAAGTAAAAGTGAGATTTTGAGGTTAGAGTCATGGAGAGGGGTGGGAGGTGGATTATTTGGAAGGGGGGACTCACTGATCAAAAATTTTGTTAAAGGTGTCTTGTGCTATTCATAAATTATGCTATTCAAATGCCTTTGTTTTACAGTAGCATTTCTGTTAAAATAATTGAACGAATTTTACTCCTAGGTTTTAGAATATACACTAAAATACAATACACTAGTGTTTGCCAAGACTAAAGTAACCCAAGCCAATCGGGCGTATTCAAATTGCCATTAGGTGTAGACCTGAAGTGCCTAATCCAAGAAAAACAACTTTGATGTACTACCTTACGCCCCTAGTATTCTTTAGGACTTTATACCGAAAAAAATAGTAAGTTTCTTAGTGTCTCTTTGTCTACCGCGTAGTATTTAGCGAAATTAATTGTATGTAAAACCTCTGATGATAAAAAACCCCCTCGGAACGTCATAAAGATGCCTGAAACGGATGACTATGATCAGTGGCGGACTGGGAAAAAAACTCAAGGGGGGCTTTTTAAAGGAGCCTATCAAAAACACTATTCTATACATACATACACACACACCACACACACAACACACTATATATATAATATATATATATAATATATATATATATATATATATATATATTATTTATTTATTTATATTTGTGTGTGTATGTAAAGGGTGGGAAGGTAGTTAGGAAGAGGTCTTCTTCATCTTGGTAAGCTCTGGTTAGTCTACTACCTAAGAGTGAGTACAAAAGTTTGCTTTTCTAGCCAAGCAGACACGCAAAGAGTTAGGCCTGTGAAATGGTATTCTTCAAGCAGTGGACTAAAGTAATATATAAACCAAGTAAGAAAACAAACACGATTTCTGTAAGACCTGGCATGTAGTTCACCAGGAAGTTGGCTCAAATTTTCCTATCAGCGTAAATGTAAACAAACTATTCACGGTTTTCAATTTATTTGTTTTTATTGCATTTCTTTGTATAATTTAGTATAAAATGTTGAAAATTTGTGTTAGAAATACGTTTTGTCACATCCAATAGAGGTTTAAGTGCGAATCTTCAAATACTAGGTTTTTTTAAATTACTTACCATAGAGATATATTACTAGAGGGGCCCTATTGGTTGAATTTTGAAACATCGAAAAAGTAACCTGACTACATTCGATTATCATTATCATCAAATAAACAGAACAAAAAAAACAGTAATTATATAGTAGAAGTTTAAAATACATATCAACAACTCAAACAATCTGTGGGAAGCCAAAACAATTGATTAATTATAACCTCAACTCCCTCCTTGGAGGAGGTTCAATGAGGTTACACAAGCCCATGAGAGCCCCTCTAAAAATGTTTCGGGCCTCTCAATGTATTAAGATAGGCTATGCTCCCTCTAGTATATACCTCTATGTTACTTACAACGAGCGACTAATTAAACTTTCTTTTCGAGTGCACTACTTAACTTGGACATTTTTGCGAGTGACATTTGTTTTTTCCCTTTAAATATTAATTTTAATTAGTAATTTTACAACATTAACTGAACATTTTTTAATATAATAAAAGCAATCGTGATTTAAGTTATATTTAAGGCAAAATTGTCGTCTGGATGTTCTTCAAAATTTTAATAAAAACATGTACTTTACCTTTACTTTACCTTTACTATATTTTTTTTTTCTTTAACTATTTATTTTAACAATTATTTCACAGAATTTAATACAAAATCATTAAACTATCACGTAATATTAAAGTAAGAGAAACACGATTAAAAGTAAAACTCACCTAGTGTTATCAGGGTTGCCAATAAAACTAAGTAAAAAAACGTATATCCTAAGATGCGCAGTTATTTCAATTTTCTATTTTTTTTTTTTTTAGCCAGCTATCAGCTGATCACGCAAGTCCGAATTTTTTTACGCAGGTTAGTATAGGAGTTTCCCTACTTAGTTTATGTATTAGGTACTTTACCGTGGACATTCTGACACGAAGGAGCCCGGTTTAAGCTAAATTGGGCTAATGAAAGTGCGCAATTGTCAAAAAACTTAATTAAGACGTCATATCACTTATATAGAAGGTTTCTACTATACGGCTGGCGTAAAATAATTGTTTTACGCTTTCTGGAATCGAACATCGGCGAGCTGTAAGGGGAAATTACTGAGCCTTGAGTTCGTGTAAAATTTATGACTACATCTACTCAATTTATATCATGATTTTTAAACTTTTTCTTACCAACTATCGTAGACATAAGGAAAGGTATGTGTTCGCCCTAAAATTCCGAAACCTAGGTTCCACCATAATTATCCGTTGCAGGCATTTCCATGACGTTCTGAGAGGTTTTCTTCATGCTGTCTTTGTGTGTGGGTGAGGCATAAACTCCCATTGCGTGTTTATTATGCTAGAGAGTTGAAAGTCAACACAAAAATCAGACTTTAGGGTCCGTATTCAGACTCGTAGGTTGTTCCTAGCTTTCTCCTAGTTCTAGCGGTATTCAGAATCGTCTTTTGAAATCTCTCCTAGGTTGTTCCTAGCTTTTTCCAAGCCTTTTCCTAGAGGAAACTAACTAAGAAGGAATATCATTTTGATGATATTCCTAGATGATACATATAGATAAAATATAATCATGTGATAACATGATCAAATATAATCATGATAAAATATAATCATGTGATAAAAAAATATAATTCATGTGATACATTGATCATTGATAAAATATAATGTGATTGATAATCATGATACATTGATCCATTGTCATATTGATCATGACACATTGATAAAATATAATCATGTGAACATTGATATAATCATGTGATCATAATAAATATATCATTGATACATAGATAAATATAATCATGTGATACATTGATCAAATATAATCATGTGATACATTGATAAAATATAATCATGTGTAAATTGATCAAATATAATCATTGATACATGATAAAATATAATCATGTATACATTGATCAAATATAATCATGTATACATGATCAAATATAATCATTTGATACATTGATCAAATATAATCATGTGAAACATTGATAAAATAATCATGTGATACATTGATAAAATATAATCATGTGATCATTGATAAAATATAATCATGTGATACATTGATCAAATATAATCATATGATACATAAAATACATTATTATACATAAGTTATACATGTACAACACAATACATATATGTGCATTATAAATTTTATTGTATATAATGTCTTACAAAAAACTAATAAAATAATAAAATATCTAGGGCAGCCAAGTATCACAGGTTTTTAATGGATAAGTAAACATCATAGAAAAGTAACCACATTACTTCAGCGACGCCGAAGTAATACCTCGGGTTTTTCGGTTGTTTTGTTTTTTAAAGTGGTTGTATATAGACTCCGGGCAAATTTAAACTATTTAGGATTACGAAATTATTCCCGCTGAAAAATTTTACTACTCTCTAAACCTTTATTTTTACTGGTTTGGAGGTAATTTTGGTTAACAGCAAACCAGACTAATGAAAAATATGCTAGGTTTTGGCGCATTTTCTTTGAAACATAGGGTTCAATAGGGAACTTTTTCTCGACTTTTGTACCAAGTTTTATATCTATCTATCTGTGTAGGAGTTTTCGGGTTTAAAGCAAATTGCTTTAAATTCAGAGCCAACTCGATATATATATATATATATATATATATATATATATATATATATATATATATATATAATATATATATATATATATATATATATATATATATATATATATATATATATATATATATATATAATATATATATATATATTATATAATATATATATATATATATATATAGGATGCTTTTTAATCGGGGTGCTTAGTGATCTTACTACTCCAATGGCTTCACCTTTTATATCGTCTTGAAATAAAGCACTGTTATTTACTTAATGTAAATAAGTTAAATCAAATTATGTGCTGAAAAATGAGGTTTAAGAATCATATAGAAAGAATTTAGTTGGGAATATCTAGGCGACCTTATTACACTAAATCACGCCTTATTGATAAAAATATACTGGACATGATTCACTCCCGATATTAAATTAATATTGGTGTATGATTAGCATGTCCTAGTTTTGACCTGATTCCTTTCTCAGTCGGTTTACTTACAAACCTGCAATACATAGCGATAAATGAATCTGGGTTGAATTAAAAGTCCCCCGCTTTGCTTCGAGTCCCCGCCCCTTGACTTTTCCTTTGATTTGTGATTCAGTAAACGTCAGGTTTACTATATTTACAAAATATTGTGGTGAGTCAGTCTGGTGGACGGATATCGGCTCTGAATCACCAAGTGCATTCCAGATGGTCAGTTCTTCGTATTGTACAAGTATTGGAGCATCTGGCTTGAGTTAACCGTGTCTGCCCTGGCGCCTTCCAAATCAGTTTGTGGCTCTTGTTTGTTGTTTCTTAGTTTCGTTTGAAATCCTTCAATTCCGGTTGTGTTAGTTGTGAAGTGGCTAAAGTTTTTGTCTGTCTTCAATTTACTGTGTTTCTGGAAACGTATCGTAAGTTGTATGTTTATAATATTTCGGGCGTAACCAGATTTCTTATGTTTTGACTGCAAGATGGACAAGGCCTCAACTCGGCCGCCTGTTTTACCTAAACTTCCTCTGAAAGAGAATAATTCTTACTGTCCATCGTTTCCCAAGGATACTGTCTATTTGAAAAGATTATCTGAGAAAGGTTCCGAACTGGCCGAGTCCAACGAGAAACTTAACAAGCTGGAGAAGTGGAATAGCGAGATAGTTAAGAAGCAGAAGGATGGCGAGGGATACGTGGGGTTTGCGAACTTGCCCAACCAGGTCTACAGGAAGGCAGTCAGTAAGGGATTTGACTTTACAGTCATGGTCGTTGGAGCCAGTGGTTTGGGCAAATCCACATTGATTAACTCCATGTTTTTAGCTGATATATATGGAACAGATTACCCAGGACCTACTCACCGAGTCAAGAAAACTATACAAGTAGAAACTACTAAAGTTAAACTCAAAGAAAACGGAGTACATTTGACTCTTACAGTGGTCGACACTCCAGGGTTTGGTGATGCCGTAGATAACTCAGACTGTTGGCAACCTATCATCGACTATATAGACTCAAGTTACGAGGAGTACCTTAACAGAGAATCCAGAGTGAATAGATCCAATGAAATCCCTGATAATAGAGTTCACTGCTGTTTATACTTTATATCACCTACAGGACACGGCCTGAGACCCTTAGACATCGAGTTTATGAAAAGACTTCATGATAAAATTAATATTATTCCTGTGATAGCAAAAGCCGATACTTTGACCCCTGAAGAGTGCTCGCAGTTTAAAAAACAGATAATGAATGAGATTCAGAGTCACAGCATTGAAATCTATGAATTTCCTCCTATGCAGGATGAAGACGGAAATGACACTTCGAAAAGTTTGAGAGATAGAGTGCCCATGGCTGTGGTGGGGAGCAACACTGTTATAGAGCACGAGGGTAAGCGGTTACGAGGCAGGAGGTATCCTTGGGGCATAGCTGAAGTAGAAAATCTACAACACTGTGATTTCATTGCTTTACGAAATGTTATCGTTAAAACTCATTTACAAGATTTAAAAGAAGTAACTCATAATGTACATTATGAAAATTACAGGTGTCGAAAGTTAACTGGATTGGGAGTTGACCTAACTAAAGGAAAGGCTGATAAAAATCCCTTAGCAATAATGGAAGAAGAGAAAAAAGAGCATGATGCCAAAATGAAGAAAATGGAGTTGGAAATGGAGCAAGTGTTCAGAATAAAAGTCGAAGAGAAAATGTCAAAGCTCAAAGAATCAGAAGATGATTTGAAAAAAAGACACGATAAAATGAGGGAGAGCCTCGAAGCACAAATTAGAGAACTAGAAGATAAAAGAAGAACATTAGAGGATGAGAAAAGAAGCTGGGAGACAGCTAACGGAGTCAGCTTGGAGGAGCTAAAGAGGAAGAGTCTGGAGAGGGAGGCGGAGAAAGAAAAGAAATCAAAAAAGAAGGGACTCTTCTAAACCAACCCACCTCATATAGTCAGGTCTCAAATCAATATTTTAATTTCCAACTTATTTATTTACCTGTTTTAGCTGGTAAATACTTTAGCTGGAGTCCTGTTCTTTCATTATATTATTTTCTTCCTCTAACTAGAGATAAAATCAAGAATGAATATTTCTGTTAAACTTCTTTAGATGGTTACTGGCTAGTTGTTTCATACAGGATGTTTTTTAACCCTATATTATAAATAAAAGTGAAAAACCTAATAAATTATCTTCAGAGAGGTCGTCGTGCTCATTGAGACTAGAAGTTAATCACTGATATAACTTTATTAATTGAGAGCTCGAGTGTTGCCCCACCTGCTGATGATGGCATTAAACCGAAACCGGTCCAGGGGTATTCTTATCCAACAGCAACTATCGATGGTAGCTAATTCTTCAAATAAATTATACTCGATAACTGCTAACCTAAGAAATCGCTGGGGGATTGTAAACTGAAAAAGTTCACTAAAATAAAAAATTCTTTGCGGAATTAGCCATCTAAAGAAGTTTCCTATAATTTTAGCTTACCTCAATCTCAGGAGTTTCTGGTCAAAATGTGTTTGCATTAATTATTCAGAGGTCATAAGCAAGTTTATAATGTCCTTGAAAAAATGTGTTTGTTGGGATTTTGTTGTGAGTGTCACACAGGTGTTAATCTATTGAACTTACTTCCTTCATGATGTAAATAGGCTTCACATTTAAGTTTATGCATTGAAAATCAAAAGAAGGAACAAGGTTAGAGTTTATAGATGTCGTCTCAATTATAGAAAAAAGTAATAAAGTAATCTTTATTAGCAAAGAAATTTCAATCAAACTCTAGAGTAGTGGGGGAATATTCTATGAACCAAATTGGTTATTAACAAAATGCATAGGCTTCCCCTGTTATTGTTCCGGTAGTGACTCTGTCAATGAATCCAATGTTTGGCTTCTAATGAGGGAGGCATCTCTAGGGATGTAGTACATCATGGATATACTCTACAAAATTAAACTCAGTGGAAGTGAAACTTTAGATTCATCATTTACATTCATATGGTCTCCACCAAAATACCTCAGGGCGCATTTGCAAGGTTCAACCCTTTAGATCGAGCGCTCTAAACAACAACAGCATGGATTAGGTTCAAAAGGCGTGGTCAAGGGCGGAGCCTTAAAAGCCATAAATCTAGCAAAGGGGCTAATTGAAAGTTATGTGCCCAAAGCTCGATTAGATTGTTTACTTTTACCCCACTCCGTTAATAATGAAACCTTCCTGGCGGTAAAATAAAAAATTGTAAAATGTTTTCATTTTGTAACCTTGTTTTTAGCGTTTCATTTTTGCTGTATTAACTCTTTTTATTACAACAGAAAAACTGACGCCTATAACCAACGTAGCCTATCAAATAATCACACAACACAGTTACAACATGTCAGTACGATGGTGGGGTGGTTTTAATTCCCTCTACCTCCTTCCACTTATAAATGTAATAATCAAAGCGCTCTGTCTGGTCGGGCAAAGCGAATGCACCCTAAATGTTCAGGTTGGCTATTGAGACCAATGTATCTAGTAGGTGGTAGCCTGATCACAAAAGAGTAACTGAAAATAAGGTTCTCTGTGTTCTCAACAAATCCTAATTATTGGAATTTTAAAGATGCAAGCTTGTTAATCTAAAGTGACTCCATATGAAGACTTTGCATACAAGAGATTTATATTAGTGGCAAAAATACTGGAACTAATAAAAGGGAAAGATCTGCAGTCAACTAGAGGGTATTTGTATAAATGGCTTTAAGTCGCTGTGCATGGGTTTTTACCTACCCTCACAATCAAATAATAATAAAACACTTTCAACCTTACAAGAGATCAGCTTTAATGCTAGTCATTGATGGACTACAATCCACCGTTTAGTTTAAAAATCTCGACAGGTCAGTATAAGCACCGCCGATTCTAAAAAAAATTCCTACAAAAAGGGAGCCGGGAAAAAACTTTGTAAACAAATCAGGTTATTTTACCCGTACCTTTGGCGATATTTATTACATTTCTAGGGGTTTTTAAGAGAAGCTTCTCTGATTGGTCAATCCCCAAAATGCTTATGACCTTGGGGATTTTTAAACTAAACGATAAACTGTAGGTATGTCTTTTTGATCTGTGGAACTATTAATCACCCTGCTATTTTAACATTGGCTAGTACAAATGTTGTTCTCTAGTTAGGTTTTAAGCACTTTGCTAATAGATTGTTTTCTATGGTATGTTTTTAATATTATATATATATATATATATATATATATATATATATATATATATATATATATATATATATATATATATATATATTTATACATATATATCCCCATTATATTTATATTTGTAAATAAAGTGTTCTCTATCTAAAAATCAGTATCAAATTCTTATCAATATTTTTCTTTATTTACATCTGTACTGATTATTATTTTAATTACTTTGACAATTGATACACATTTTAGAATGTAATGAAATATTATATATAGCTCTAACGGTCGGAAATGTGACGTCACTAAATTGATAAGAACCTGTGAGAAATTAGATTCTATTATTTAGCCATTACAATCCAGGCAATTTTTTAGGGGTGCCAAATAGGAAGAGTTATTTTTTCCTCCCAATAAAATGTTTTTTTACTGCCTTGTTACATTTATGGTACATATTCAGTGTATTATTATATGGTTTCTTATTTTTATATTTTTAAATTTCTGTTACTATTTTTTCAGTTGTCCTAGCATTATTAAAATTTAATTAGGACTTAAAAAAGTTTGTGGGCAACCACTATTTGCTCACCTATGCTATAATTGATGCTTTATTGTGTAAACGAAAGAAGGTTACTTTCTCAGAGGAATTAACTATACATTCTATTTTTTAAGAGAAGTTTTAAAAATATGCCATTTAACAAAAAGGAAGAAAAAATGGGATCAATTTATTTTTACCATTTAAAATGTTTAAATTGTGACATGCTTCCTAATCTAGTAATAATTAGCTTTTATTAGAAATACTTCTTATTCTTGCCATTTTTATTTGTAAATAATTGTTATATTATATGAATTTAGGTTTCGTATTTGACTGACAAGTTTCTTTCTGCAATTATTTAAATGTTAACTCTTGGCAGAATTATTTTGTGTCATATATGAGACTTGCCCATTGTACCCTTACGAGTAATTTATAAAATTTGTTCTATTACTTAGTTTTTAAGCTCATGATTGAAGAACACAGCTGTTATTTAAAGTATCCAAAAGAAAAATGAGCTGATTATAGGACCGCCTCCGTGGCCGAGGTCGTTAAGGCGTTAGTCTTTACACAGACCTTTGACACCCACGGAGGTCTGGGGTTCGCATCCCAGGTTACGCTCTCAGTTTATAGAAGATTATTGTATAGATAAATTATCGCCAACTTTAGAATTCACTTTGAGCGTAACGGTTGCTACTACTACCCGAGGTGGTTCCCGCAGGGGTTATCCTTGATGAGCCGCAAGGCTCTAAACAGGCATTATTATTATATTATTATTATTTTATCCAAAAGAAAAATGAGCTGATTATATGCCTCACTATTACTTTTTACGGATCGGAATGGAACTTGGTACAAAATTCAACCTGTTGTTTATTAATTGCGACATTAAACAACTATATCAACTAACCAAAATTTCAAGAAATCACTTATGTAAAATGATCAAATGTAAACTTATTGGATTAAGCTGAAACTTAATACATATATACTATTAGATACTACAAGCTAAATGAACATGCCAAATTAATACTATCAGCATTAGTCCCTATTTTATCATTTGACATGTTCACTTTTAAACTAATCACTTATTATTTATGACCTTAGAATAATACTATATATAGAAGGAGCACTACTGATAACACGAAAGCCGGTTCACTGGTGCAACTAAGTAATGCTGCCACCCTAACAATATACAATTTTCTAAAACAAAGTTGGCAATACTTCCGGTTGCTGAATTATTATTTCTATTATTAATTAATGATTGATTATTCATAAAATACTAATATAAATATCGGTGCATTACAATATTTTAAGCATTTTAAATTGTAGTTTAACGTATTTATTAAAATTATATACAAATAGTAGTTTTCGTCAACTAAATGTACATTCTCGTATTCCGCTACCCTTTTGCCATCTAAGACCAGTTTTATTAAATACTCTGCAGGTGTTTTAAGTTATTATATTTGTTCTTTACGATCTTTCTTCATTAATAGATATTTATGACAATTTTTTTTTTTTTTATTGGTAATTACAACTACATTTACATTGTTATAAGTAATTAAGATAATGGGATATAATATTTAAATATTTAAATAATTATATTTAAAATAATATAATAAATAATAATAAAAATAATATATAAAATAAAATATTTAAAATAATGTTTTGTTGTCAAGTTGGCAGCATTACTTAGTTGCACCAGTCAACCGGCTTTCGTGTTATCAGTGGAATTACATTGTGTTTACAGTCCTGTGCTCCTTCTATATATAGTATTATTCTAAGTTTATGACTAATAGTTTGAAACCTTGATAATATTGTGACAATATGTCACATAAATCAGTAGTATTACAAACTAATACAAGGCAGCATTATTATTAAATAATATTCCTTAATAATAATAATAATAATATATCCTTAATAAGTCTTCATTATGTTTTTGTTTCCTACGCAAAGTTTTTTTTTGAGATATCTTATGTTTTTAGTAATCTGATAGCTGGTTTATGTATTTATTTAACATAATGTATCTCAATAAAGACTCAATGTAATGTTGAAAGTTAAGTAACTTAATTCTAATGAATATAATATATATATATATATATAATATATATATATATATATATATATATATATATATATATATATAATATATATGTATAAATGAAAATTTAAAAAAAATCTTTGCAAATGTTTCAAATCTTATGGTTAATGAAATGTTTTATTTAATACTCTGGCTTGATTTTACCTAAATATTATTATTTTAAACACAGTGTTCTATAAATTTTTAATGTTTCATTAATTCTTAGTGCTCTCCCTCACCCTGATTCTATTATTCTTTATAGATATGTTAAATGAAAGATGGTCAGAGCCATGTGATGCATTTTATTATTTAAAATTTAAACTGTTTTTATATTTAATACTAGACAATAGGCCAGGTCAAGCAAGTCTTTACATATTAATGAGTTTAATGATGCGTGCCTCTTAACTGTAAAACTACATGTCCTGAATTCTTATGAGGTGGCTGTAATTATGTCCTTTGTCAAAGTGACCTGTATTGCTTTTGTTTAATGTCTGCAAATTCTTTTAAATAAAAACCAAGTTATTATTCTTCTTTTAGGTTACACTTGATGTTTTTTTATAGCATACTGGAAAAAAAAATAAATTGTTAACAGTTCTTCTTAAAATAATACTATTTGTAAAAGGGTCATTACTTATAACAGTACAGCCTGTTTTCATTCTTTTAGCTAAGGCTGTCACCTTAACAACATATTTTTTTTATATAGCCCAATCTAAAAGGCTCATTTTTCTTTGATAATTTATTCAAATGGAACAGCAGAGCATTTAAATGGGTTAGCTTGAGACCTACAAAGGTCTTTAAACGATTTCAAAACACTTACTGGTAAATTAGTTTATAACGCCGCCATATTTGTATTCTGTTAGACATTTAAGTGCTTATTATTTCTATTTTTGCGTTAAATAATGTAAGTCAATGCACTGCCTGTTTTTTATTACGATTAAAAAACTGTAAATGATTAAATAATTTATTTTTTATTTTATGTAAAAACTTTGACAGTTATGTTTAACTTTATATCTTGATTGTTTAGTAATAACATTGTCTTGTATATTGATGACATATTGTAGGAACCCAGGTGTACGGGTTTATATATCAGTTATATCTCTTTATCCCCCATATATCAGGTTAGGCTTTAAGCGGCAGCATCATCCATTCTTAAAGTTTTTAGGACCACAGAGTAGGAAAACCACCGGCCTGGAATTTTATCGGGAATGTTGGCAACATGGTGACTCATCAAAATTTGATACTACCATAACTTTTTACTTTTCCTCATTTATACCGTAGGAATATAGGAAAAGTATTGTGTTGCAAAATAATCCAAAATCGGGATGTCACTGGAATTATTTTCAGGTGTTTTTAAGGCCTCCTAAGTGGTTTTCACTAAGGTGTCTGTCTGTGTTTGTGTGTTGTTATCGTAGCGCCCAGTGAATGCTAGAGAGTTGAAACTTTCTACAAAAATTAGTCTACCGCTCTAGTTGTGCTATTGGGAAAATCATGTTTTTATAACCCGCTATAATAACTACGCAAGAATTTTGAAAACCATAAAACATGGAAAATTAATGCGATCGGATTGAGATTTGGCACGCATGTAGCTATGTACAAGACTAACATGTGTGCTAAGTTTCATCTCATTATTACCATTAGTTCAATCTTTATCAACTTGTGTTGTTTTTTAAAAAATTGTCAAAAATCAAATAAATAATCTAATTGAGTTGAAATTTGGTATAAGTGTATTCCATTACATTATAAATAAGTACCCAATGTGTCGTTTCAATATTACAAGTATATCTATGATTTTTGTTGAATCATAAAGAAGTTAAGCAGCATTGAGCGTGGTCTGTGCCTGGATGGGTGACCACTGGAAATAAAAAGAATATATTAACTATCTGAGGACAAGCGAAGCGAGTCAGAAGGTGGAAGGATGAGCGTAGTGAATCCGATGTGATGAGGAAAGTTCTCAGGTACTTTTTCTTTTCAAACTGGGGATTTTGGCCTCGGCTTGCTTCGCCTGAGATCCTGTAAAACTTGCGGCTGAATTTTGCTGCCACCTATTAGGTAGCAAAAATAACTAGGATTTCTGCTCTAATTAGATTATATTATTTTAAATACATCAAATAAATTAATTAAAATATTATTTTCTGAGGTAGGGAGTTTAGGTTTACTTTATTCCCCGTTACAGAATGTGAAATGCAAAATGTGTATCCGGTGTAAAAAGAAGAGGCTTTTTTACACGGTGAACAAATAATTTTTTTTGTACAGCTGGGAGTTCATCTATTTGCCATGAGGAGCGCTGAAGACCACATTCTTGTTGTAGTTCAGCCATACTTCCAATACTGTTTTAATAGTTAATACTGGCAATACTTTAAAATACTGGCAACACTGTTTTAACAGTGTTCAATAAATTTATACTACATACATATTATCTACTACTTATATCAAATAAATTTAAGTTAGTATAAATAAGTATAACCTTATTTCAGCTATCTATTTCTTGTTTCTTTAATATCAAAATTTAATTTAAATTGATTATTTGTATTTATTTAATAGATAGTATTATTTACAATGTTTGAAAGTGATTTAAGAGTTGGTAGCAAATCCATCAAAGATATAAAACTTTAGCGGTTGAAGTGGTAAATAAAACTGTTTTGTAAATTTTATTTATGCAACGCTTAACTGATTCTTCTATTCTTTCATAAAAAACTGACCATTCAACACTATGAAGCTTGTAGTTTAACTCTAAATATAAGACTTTTAAATAGATAGACAGATTGTTTATAATTTTATAGCATTTCTTAATTTCAGAAGTAAGCCATAATTTCTTAGCTTTCTTTACAGCGAACTTAATAATTTACTTAATAAATTTTATTTATTTTATTATTACTCTTTACCTCAGAAAAAATATCATACATTACAAAGCTGTAAATAATACTTCTTTTTGTTACCTCAGCCACTTTAACTGACTCACTTCACCAGTAAATATTGTTGCTTCGGAAAAAAAAATTAATTTCACTGCCTAGTAATGTAATATCTTATTATTATAAAGAAAATAAATGAAGACAGAAAAGATTATTTTGAGGGATTGCATATTTAAAGGTATTAATTTTTATTAAATAGGGAAGGTTTCTTAACTCATTTTTAATCTCTATGTTTTGTATATTTATGAATTGTTAATTATTATAATTTATTTTTGTATTTTTTGTAAAATTTATTTTTTATGTTTTTTTTTTATTAGAAAATTGTATTGTAAAAGTTAACTTTATTTACAAAAAAGAATATTTATGTTTGTGATTTAAAATTATTTTAATTGCAATTATTTAATAAATAAATTTCGTTTCTAACATAATTACTGGATCTCAAAAAATTAGTGTCATCATTAAAAATTATACATTTTTTTAAAAGAGATTATGTAAATTTTATTTAAACTGATTATTTATTAATTACTGAATATTATACATGTTTGAAGTAATATTTTTTTGTAAAACTACTAAAAACTTGTTTTTAGGCTATATCTAGGGAATTAGAAACACTATTATACAAAATTAATGATGTTGAAATATTTTCTTAAAAAGGGTCTGTACTAATTAAGAAAGACACAGCTAGCCTTCCACACTTAGGCCTCCATCTATTCATTTATATAAAAATATGGAACATTACTTTAAAATTTACTTTACAGCCATTTAACATAATATACTATTATTGCAATCTAGCCATCTCTCTTAGTAGTGTGATCTCCTATTCTATGCTATTAGTTTTTTTGCAAATATTAAATTGAAATTGATGCTGTTAAATTCTCATTTCGTAGGGGAATCAATTGTGTTTGTGCTCTTCATTCCTAATATATATATTAAGGATAGACTTAATAAAATTTGTGAAAATAAATACGTTATAAATGTTTTTGGTAGTGGGTGCGCCCCAAATGGTCACCATAGGCTAAAAGTTATACCCCCTCTCCCAGGGTGTACCAGAGGTGGAATAATTAGCATGTGCACCTGCCACTTAGACAGTCTGGGTTCGATTCTGGTTGGGGCCTCAAGATTTCATGCAAGGGATGGAAATCTTTAATGTGCCGTCACTTGAAAGGGACGGCACACGGAAAGGGAAGCTTGTAGTTTAACTCTAAATATAAGACTTTTAAATAGATAGACAGATTGTTTATAATTTTATAGCATTTCTTAATTTCAGAAGTAAGCCATAATTTCTTAGCTTTCTTTACAGCGAACTTAATAATTTACTTAATAAATTTTATTTATTTTATTATTACTCTTTACCTCAGAAAAAATATCATACATTACAAAGCTGTAATAATACTTCTTTTTGTTACCTCAGCCACTTAACTGACTCACTTCACCAGTAAATATTGTTGCTTCGGAAAAAAAAATTAATTTCACTGCCTAGTAATGTAATATCTTATTATTATAAAGAAAAAATGAAGACAGAAAATTATTTTGAGGGATTGCATATTTAAAGTATTAATTTTTATTAAATAGGGAAGGTTTCTTAACTCATTTTTAATCTCTATGTTTTGTATATTTATGAATTGTTAATTATTATAATTTATTTTGTATTTTTTGTAAAATTTATTTTATGTTTTTTTTTATTAGAAAATTGTATTGTAAAAGTTAACTTTATTTACAAAAAAGAGATATTTATGTTTGATTTAAAAATTATTTTAATTGCAATTATTTAATAAATAAATTTCGTTTCTAACATAATTACTGGATCTCAAAAAATTAGTGTCATCATTAAAAATTATACATTTTTTAAGAGATTATGTAAATTTTATTTAAACTGATTATTATTAATTACTGAATATTATACATGTTTGAAGTAATATTTTTTTGTAAAACTACTAAAAACTTGTTTTTAGGCTATATTAGGGAATTAGAAACACTTATACAAAATTAATGATGTTGAATATTTTCTAAAAAGGGTCTGTACTAATTAAGAAAGACACAGCTAGCCTTCCACACTTAGCCTCCATCTATTCATTTATATAAAAATATGGAACATTACTTTAAATTTACTTTACAGCCATTTAACATAATATACTATTATTGCAATCTAGCCATCTCTCTAGTAGTGTGATCTCCTATTCTATGCTATTAGTTTTTTTGCAAATATTAAATTGAAATTGATGCTGTTAAATTTCATTTCGTAGGGGAATCAATTGTGTTGTGCTCTTCATTCCTAATATATATATTAAGGATAGACTTAATAAAATTTGTGAAAATAAATACGTTATAAATGTTTTGGTGTGGGTGCGCCCCAAATGGTCACCATAGGCTAAAAGTTATACCCCTTCCCAGGGTGTACCAGAGGTGGAATAATTAGCATGTGCACTGCACTTAGACAGTCTGGGTTCGATTCTGGTTGGGGCCTCAAGATTTTCATGCAAGGGATGGAAATCCTTTAATGTGCCGTCACTTGAAAGGGACATTAAGCTGGTGGTTCTAAGCCTTTGTGATGTCTGTAAAAGATCCCTAACCTTAAATAAACTAGGGTTCAGGCAAAATTTAGGACCCTTAATAATGGAGTATTTGCATTTTTCCAAAAAAAAATATTTGCTCATAAAATAATTAAATGTGTTTAAAAAATATATTAAGCTGAAAAAAAAATTTAATTTAATTTTAAACGGTCGAAATAAGCATTTAAAAAGAGGAGAGGGGAATGGGTGAGAGAGTGGGTGAAAATGGAATGTTCTAAAGGTTGGGTCGTTTAAAGTACAGATGGGAGTTTTGTTAGAAATATCATAAGGTCAAAAGTTGCTTACAGTTTAATAAAATGTAAAGAAGACTGTAACAAAACAATTCCGTGTTCCAGGTAATACAATGCCTAAGGAACGTGATGACTACAGCTGTCAGTATCATCTTTTTGACAGTATAGAATAAACTCTTATGAGTGTTGGTCTAGTGAATATTGTACTTCACGGCGGTATTCTTATGTGTTACGTAAGAATACCTAAATATTCTTGTGTGTTACGTCTGACGTCACACAAGCAGTCAAGGCCATTTTCCAGCCAAAAGAAGATGTTTAAATATATTTTACGTTTTTTTGCTGTATCATCAAAAGTATAAGTTTTTTCATTCTAATATTTTACTGTGTGTTCTATTATATGACGTACTTAAGGATAATGCAATAAAAAAATGTTGCAAATACTCTTTTGAAATATATATATAAAATATATATATATATTTTATATATTATATATTATATATTATATAATTATATATATATATATATATATATTATATATATATATATATATATATATATATATTATATTATTATATATATATATATTATATATATATATATATATATATATATTTTTTTTTTTTAAATAAATATATATAATATATATGTTTCTGCCTTATGGTTTCGACAGCAGGAAAGCTTAGCTAGCAGTGGGGCACGTTTTGTTTCTAGTTAAGCTATACATAGCCACTTATAGTAAAGTTACGACTCTTCTGTGGATTAGACACAAAATGCCTGCACTAGGACTCATGAGGTAGAATTCTATCTAAGAGAGTTTGCAAAAAGGGCCTAACAATGTGACCTACTTGCTAGGTGCTCTCTCACCTCTCCCAACTAGGATTCCCGCACTAATTATGTTATTTACAGGCAATTATTTCCTGCGTAGGCTAAATATATGTTCTATATTATTAAAATTATATGTTCTGTTATGTTATTTATTAATTTGTTACTTTTATTATCTTTATTTTATTGAAAATGGAGAAATACCATGTCTATGTCTATATATATATATATATATATTATAATATAATATATTATATAATATATATATATATATATATATATATTATACATAATATATATAGATTCATAATCTATGCTTTAAAACATGAGTTTACCTGGAATTCTAGTTTTTTTATTATTATTTGCGTTTTAGTTTTAATCCATTGTATATAATAAAAAATATATATTGATGTAATATTATATTAATATTTGATATATTATATTAAATGGGAACAGTAGCAATCTTACTTGTACTTAATGTTTTAAAATAAGTCAAACTTTTTTTTCAAATTAATAACTAATTGTAAAATAAAAATAGTATAAAATGAAATAAAAATACATTGGAGGAGTTTAAATATAAACAATATCTGGTTGAATAACCTGTGATTTTTTAATTGTAGCTTTAGTTTTGATTAGTTATTAGCCAGATAAGGTAGTGAGGGAGGTATTCTATTGGTCAATGCCTATTTGTGCTGTTTGTGGAGACAGAATAAGCCAATAGTTTTATCTTCCTTGAATATTTTTGGTGGCCTGTCAATTGATCATCATCAAAACCAAAACTATTCATATTCTTTTACTAAATAAATTTTATTATTGAATATAACATTAGCCATATTTACGACTATTAAATATAGAAATCATTTAGATTATGATATCTTTTGTTTTATTAATTCTAAGCTTTACATGACACCAAGAAATATCCTGATTATTAGTTCCTTATCTTGTATACAACATTGGTCGTATATACTTTGTTCACCCCATAGAGAGGTATATGGTTTAACCCAGAGTGTTTGGCAAAGGTTTGACCTCCTTAACAGCTGTGTGAATGGGTTTCAACATGGGGTTTAAACCTGTAACTCCAACCCCCTTTTTTATCAGGTTGAGTCTAAACTAGAGATTAAAAATACTAAGTACAGAAATTGGGTTCAATCCCCAAGTCTTGTCTGATAGTCCAAGAGCCGGACCTGAAAAAAAATGTGACTCATTTTGTATTTCTTTAAACCAATTTTTTTCTGAAAATATACCTTAAATTGTAAAGAAAAAACATAGTCTGTCTATCCAGAGTGGAGCCCTTTATGTGATTCCGCCTGCTCAAAATTTTAGAAAATCGCACAAATTTTAGTTATCTTGAAATAAGTGGTTCCCTGTGGGTCGTGTACATAACATGAATAAATAATTTTTTAAAGCTGATACAATTTCTTTTAAAACGAGTGTTTTTTCATCAAAATCGAATAACTACAACCAAAGTTATGGCTTTTTCAAAAACACCAAAAAATGGTTAATTTATGCAAAGTCAGCAAAATTTCTTTGAAAAAATATCGACTTTTCATGCATTTTTGGGTCATTTAACAAATGTCATAACTGTAGTAGAAGTTATCCGATTTTGACAAAAAACACTCTTCTGTTAAGAAATGTTATCAGCTTTAAAAAATGTTCTCTTCATGTTTTACTCACGACCTACAGGAAACCAATTATAGCAAGAAAATGAGAATTTGTGCGATTTTCTAACATTTTGAGTGAGCGCATTCATATGAACGGCTCCACTCTGGATAGGCAGACTATGCTTTTCCTTCATAATTTAAGTTATATTTTCGGAAAAATTTGGTTTGAAGTAGTTCAAAATGAGTTACATTTTTTAGGCCTGGCTCTTGGACTATGATGTATTATTTAAATTTATCTTTAAGAAAAATGTTTAATAACTTAACTAATTTATGGGATCACAATTTGATGCATTGAAATAATTAATTTTACCGCTAAAATTATTTTATTGCTCTTATTAAACTAAATAAAGAGCTGTTAATCAAAGGATAAAGGAAAAGGTCCTGAAATTTATTGTTTTGGACAAGAAAAGGTTAGTTGTGTAGCCAGTTAACAGGAGCGCTACAGTCTATCGTTTAGTTTAAAAATCCCTAAGGTCATAAGTATTTTGGGGATTGACCAATCAGAGAAGCCGCTGCCAACCTCTTACTTAAAAAGAGAAAAAATCCCTACCACAATAACCGCTGTATGGAAAAAACCTTCTTCCCGACAATCGTTCACTTTGTGGTTCTTCTTTTGATTACATCATTTTGAAAACTACTTTCAAATTAATCTTAAAAACTATATTTTAAAATAAAACTACACAAAAGAAATGTAGAAAAACATCGCCAAGAAAATACGGATAACCTGATTTGTTTGCATAGTTTTTTCCCGCTCCCTTCTTGCAGGGATTTTTTTTCTTAAGAATTAGTGGTGTCTAAACTGACCTGTCAAGATTTTTAAACTAAACGATAGAATGTAGTATGTAATTTGGTAGTTTTACTATACCAACTACAAGAATGCACTACTGTCGTCTTTTTTAAAAAAAATTACTCCTGGCACTTAACTGAAGTATCCAAATATTTTCTCGTGGTAATAAAGAACAAGATGATTTCATAATAATAACGTAGAAATGTGCAAATAATGGTATGGTAAGGAGGATTAGTTTCAGAGCTGCCACTAGAGACCAGCACCGAGCTCACCACCTTCTGTCTGCTTTTGCATATATTTTTATATGTACTAAATTATTTGCTGCAAATCTTCAAACGTTTGTTGTTTCTCAAAAACCTGTGGTTGGCATAGACAAGTAGTTTAAGTACACCAATATATTATTTATGCCAGACTAAAAATACTTTATAATAGCACAGCCCAGCAGTACTATAATAGTATTCTTTCAATGTTATAGCACAGTTATTTGGCCAATAATACCATAAGCATAAAGATATTTTTTATCGGGCCCTATTGGTTGAATTTTGAAACATCGAAAAAGTAACCTGACCACCTCCGCTAAAAATATAATCAAACAATCAAAATAATAATACAAATACTAATCAAAACACAAACTATGTGCGGGAAGCTGAAAACAATAGATTTATTATAACCTTAATTCACTCTTGATGGAGGTTTCAAACACAGAGCCTTTGAGAACCCCAATATGATGTTTCGGCCTTTCAATGTATTCAGATAGGCTATGCTTAAATCTTACAATATCTAATTTGAACTTATACTAAATATCAGCTATTTTATATCTCGTATATCTAAATAATAAATCATCTAGCTTATCTTGGCCATTTAAATAATCATAATCCTCTATATCATAAATAACTATAACCTATCTAGTATCATCTAAATAATCTAGCTCATCTAATTGTTAATATTTAGTATGTATAATTATAGACTATTGTAGAGGTCTTAATGACCTACGAGTTAAGCACTTCAAAAATAAATAAATAAAATAAAACTCCATAACTGTTAAGATTTTTTTCTTTTGATATTGTTAAACAAATGATTTAGTCTTCTTAAATTTTTTTACCCATTTTAATTAATTTATTTTTATAGAAAACACTAAAAGTGATAATTGCATTTTATTAGTGAAATAATAATCAATCGAATGAATGTTACCTAACTTTGAAATATTGTAAATTTTTAATAGATATAGATAATAACGCTGAATAGAAACTTATGCACAAATATTACAAAAGCACTCTTTTCTCTGAAGCAATATTGTTAGTTTTACAAATGAACTAGTGTAACTAAAAAACAGTAGGCTCAAGTCTGTGTGGAACACAGCTTCATAATATTGTGTTTTACCAGCATATATACCTGTGTTTCACCAGCTCAAGTAAAAGTGTTTTACCTGCATATATCGGTGTTTTATTCCTTTATACAGTTTAAGGAAATCAGTAAACTCCATAGATAATTATTCCATAGCAATTTTAAAATTTAAAAAAATTGATTTTATAATTCTCCCTTATTGATTAAAAACATAAATAATTTAGCCTTACATCAGGAGCAATGCTATGGTTTTCTTGTCTTTTTCTTAAAGATTGAACTTCCATACAAACTGTGGTGTTTTCCACAAACTGTGGTGTTTTCCACAAACTGTGGTGTGCTTTCCACAAACTGTGGTGTGTTTTCCACAAACTGTGGTGTTTTCCACAACCTGTGGTGTGCTTTCCACAAACTTATTGCTCAGGGAAACAAACATCTTAATTCCTTTGGTGCAAAGTCTATAAAACTGATCATTATTTTATTAACTTCAATTTTTTTTAATCTTGGATCATTCACAATATATGCTATAAAAACAAATCTTTATGAAAGAAAACGCTGTTGAATGAACAATTATTTAAAGTGTTGCAATGATCATTTAACTTAAATTGTACTTATTTAAATATAAAAATATATATGTAGAATATTTATAAAATGTTGTTTTGGTTGCTTTATTTTCTTGCCACAGCATAAACTGCCTTTAAAAAAATCTGGTACACGGTACCTCGAAAACTTCTCCTTACCATATCGGATTTGATACACATATCCTTTTAATTATTTAAAACAAGGTTGACTTTAGTTCTACAATTATTTAGAAAGAAAGCTATATATTTCAACTCCTTTGGGTCATCTTCAGGCTATATCCTCTTAAGATTATTAAACAACTACATTTAGTGAAAAATGTAAAATAAACTAAACAAACAACAATTAACAAATAACAGATATGTGACTGTTTCTGTTATTTGTTTGTTTAGTTTATTTTACATTTTTCATTAAATGTAGTTGTTTAATAATCTTAAGAGGATATAGCCTGAAGATGACCCAAAGGGGTTGAAATATATAGCTTTCTTTCTAAATAATTGTAGAACTAAAGTCAAACTTGTTTTAAATAATTATGGAGTTCTACAAAAAAGATGTTTCGCTAATTAACTTGTTGACACATATCCTTGCTATTTCAGACTCACTTTACTCAACCCTACCAAGACAGTAGGGCATCTGCTTATTCTCAGAAGTCACCTACGGTACAGATGACGAAAAAGACATCAGAAACTGATAGCTGATGCACTCCCAGACATTATCAATTCTAGGTGGCGGCATTGAGGAATATATAGTACTAATATATATGAATAATCAGTGGGTGGGAGGAATTTAATCCAAAGGGAATTCCCCAAAAGAAGGGGCTATAAAAGTTTAAGAATGGTGCACATCAAATAACTTCCATAAATAATAAAAAAAATAATCCCAAATAGTACAATAATTTATAAAAAACTTTTAATTTCTTTACCACTCTTGCAATAAACAATTTCAACATGTACATAAAAGAAAAAAAAATAAGAATATAAATAATTGATTTTTTGAAATAATCTGTAAGATAATATATAAATTGTTATTTTAAAAACTAAAGTCCATAATATACATAACATAAAATAAATAACATATATTGTATTTTTTCTGAATAACTTTAATAATGCTTTGAGAAGGAAATTCAAGGCTTTCTTTACTTATTACTTAGTTCCCTTAAAGACTTAATTATATTACACAATTTCATATTTCTCAGTGAAAAATACTGTTTCTGATGAAAATTTTACTGGTGTCTCATCTTCTACAAGAGAAACTTCGGTCGCCTGAAACAATATTAAAATTACATTGTTTATACTAAAATTAATTAACTAACACACATTCTAATAACACAAAAACTAAAAGAATAAATAAAAAAAACAATTAGTTACACAAAAGTCCTTTATTTTTTAATATATATAAATATATTATTTAATATTTTTTTTTACATATTAAAAAAAAATAAATAAAGGACTTTTGTGTAACTAATCTGTTTTTATTTATATATTGTTTTATAAGTCCACAAATAAGAAACTTTTTAAGAATAAATAAAATTTTGGGTGTTCTGCTGCTGTATGCTTTGCTATGCTCGACTTTTGCACTTCGCTCGTCTATAAACTCTAAAAATATCCACTATATTCCGAGTGGTCAGCCATCTATGTTCTGATTACACTAAATACTTAACACTAGTAATCAGAGCAAAACTGTCCATATTATAATGAAATATTAAAAATTTGCTCATATTTCAAATTTGGTATTTTCCAAATTGTTTACACAAACATGGCATTTTCTAACAAATTGAACTAATGCTTTATCAGTAGATAGTGCTAATGCTTATCAGCAGATAGTGCTAATGCTTATCAGCAGATAGTGCTAATGCTTATCAGCAGATATTGCTAATCCTAATGAGTAGATAATAAGTTGAAAATAGGAATTTTTTTGGTATTTATATAAGACTAAATGTTTATCATATTCAAAATGAATCCAATAATTTTTCTGTAGTTTATCGAGTTTTTGCATAGTCATTCGTGATAACTAATGTTTGATACATTTCACATTTTTGTTAGTTTTAAATTATAACAGAGACATACAAGTTGGTAAAAACCAGTCAGAACATTAACTATATCTAAAGGTCGATTTTGGTATCAAATTTCCACTGTCAACCATAACCATACAATGCAAAACATCTTAAAACAGTAACAGTGACAGTTTATTTCATCGTAAACAGACTAAGATGACTTACAATAAGAGACATAAAAACTAGGCAGGAGGTTCTTAAAAGCACTTGGAACAGTAACAGAGATAATTGTAGTGACATCTTTTTTTTGGCATTGGTCTATTTGGACCATACAGCCATATTGTGGAGACATCTTTTTTTAGCACTGGTCTATTTGGACCATACAGCCATATTGTAGTGACATCTTTTTTGCTTGTCTATTAGGACATACAGCTATTGTGGTGACATCTTTTTTTGCATTGGTCTATTTGACCATACAGTCATATTGTAGTGACATCTTTTTTGACATTGGTCTATTTGGACCATACAGCCATATTGTAGTGACATCTTAGTTCCAGATATGTATTGTAAACATAAATCTTGTCTTTTACTTGACTGAGAAACAACCAGTTGGTTGGACTAAGGTGGGTCTGATAAAAGGGAGGAGGAAAGAAGAAAAATGAAAGGCGAGAAACGGTAAGTGGGAAGGTTTTTATCACAACGAGCAGGTGAGTGAAATTAGTAAAGTACCTCAGTTCCTGCAATTTCATAGTGGAGGTGCCTTGGCGGATTAAGCTACAGAGGTAAGACCTCTAAAATCCAATATAAAAAAAACAGGAATAAAACTCTCACTTATTATATGGCTGTATGGTCCAAGTCGACCAATGCCAAAAAAAACTCTCACCGGTGAGCTGGAGTTAAATGATAAAATCAGGTACGGGGTACCTCAGAACTTTTCCTGACAACATCAGATTCTCTAAGCTCATCCTCTCAACTTCAGACTTCTTTCGTTACTATTTTTTAAATTTTTCCCTTTAATAAGATTATTGAACTTAAGTAGTGGATCTATTTATTTTTTTTTCAATTTTCATTTATTTATATTTTTTTCTTTTCTGTTTTCTCTCTTTTTTTAATGTAACAGATCTTATTGTTTGTTAGCTGTTTCTCCCTTTCTTTTTCTTTCAATTTGGCCTTAAGACTGTTTACTTTTGTTAAAAAACAGACAAAAATTTTATTTATTTTTTATTTTTAATAATAAGTCTAATTTATTTATTATTTAATTTCTTGCTTAAGTATTAATTTATGTTTTTTTTAGTAAATACTGTATATCTATGACAAATAAATATATTATTATTATTATTATTATTATTATTATTATTACTTCGGACTGGCTTGGCTCGTCCTCAGAATATAAAATTAATACTGCAACAAGCCTTCAGACTCACTTCGCTCATCCTCAGATAGTGAATTAATTAGTCAAACAGTTTCTTACATTCCCAACGGTCACCCATCCAGGCACTAACCTTGCTAGATGCTTTTTAACTTTTATGATCCAAAAAACCATAGATATACTTGATCTATTGAAACAAAACTTAGTATGCTTATTTATTAGGTAAAGCGATACACTTAAACTAAATTTAAACTCAATTGGATTATTTTTTTTTTAAAAACATACACAAGTCATTCTATAAAAATGGAACTAATAATGAATGATGAGATGAAACTTGGTACATGTGTTGGTCTTATATATGGCTATATGTGTGCCAAATTTTAAATCAACAAAAAAAAATCTGTGTCTTAAGATATTTTTTTAATAATTATTTCCAGTTAATGAAGTCAACTAGACCTGAAGGTTGATTTTTGTACCAAGTTTCAACTTTCTAGCATAAATATTCTGGGAGCTAAAATGATCAGACACACATACATACAGACAACTTTGTAAAAACCATTTAGGAGGTCATAAAAAAACCTAAACGGAAGATTTCGGATTGAAATCAAACGTTTCCTTTGTGTTGCAAACAAACTTTCTCTCAAACAACCAATGGTCAAAAAGGAAAAGTAAAACAGGTGAAATCACCTCTTTACGTAATTTCTTATTTCTTACGTCCTACATAGTAAAAATTTTAAAATAGACTTACTCTTAGGTCAGCGTACGGATTCTTTGACATGAAAGAGACCTGAAGGGGGAAGAAGTCAGAAGGGGTAGAGTTGGTAGGCACAGAGAATTCAAGTGCGCCTGAGGAGTTGGACGAGTCTATCACTGCCAAGGTCCACTGAAGCAGTCTTTTCCTCGTTTCTAGTTTGTATTCACCATCACATTCATTGACAACTGTATTGCTTCCAGCTCTATCAATAGAAATGACAAAAAAAATTACGTTATTAAAAACTCAATTCTAAAAAACGAAAAGTCTTCGATGAAAAAACACTTATGTTAGACATTGTATCATCTTTAAAAATGTTCTCTTCATAATTTGCAAACGACCCACAGGAACCACTTATTTCAGAAAATTGGAATTTGTGCAATTTCTAATATTTTTAGTGAGTGATTTCATATAAAGGGCTCCACTCTGGATAGACAGACTATGCTTTTCCTTCATACTTTAAGGTATATTTTCAGAAAAATTTGGTATGAAGCGGTACAAAATAAGTCACATTTTTTAGACCTGGCTCTTGGACTATGATAGTAATTAGAGAAAGGTGAGATCACCTGGCAAGTGGACTAGGTGTCGTTGGGCCCTTTTTGCTAACTCCCTTAGATAGAAGATATTTTTTCACCTTGTGAGTCCTAATGCAGGCATTTTTGTGTCTAATCTACAGAAGAGTGTTATGGCTCAACTTTAAGTTTCAATAACAATATCTAGAAACAACCCTAGCACCGCACTAGGCTTTTCTGCTCTCAAACCACAAGGCAGAAACATATACCTACTATAAAGAGTAACCACAGCTGAAAGGCTGATTTGAGGAACATAATTAACAATAAATAAGTAATAATAAACACAATAAAATAAAAAATTATAAATATAATAAATAATATAGTAAGTGTACCAAGTGTTAATTAGTATTAGACCATTAACAATGAGTATGGTTAATTAGTAGTTAGAGTACAATGTACCAAAGTGAAATTAACCATGAGTATGGTTAATTAGTAGTTAGATACAAGATACCAAGTGAAATTAACCATATGGTTAATTAGTAGTTAGAGTACAATGAGTACCAAAGTGAAATTAACCCTGAGCATGGTTAATTAGTAGTTAGAGTACAATGAGTACCAAAGTGAAATTAACCATGAGTATGGTTAATTAGTAGTTAGAGTACAATGAGTACCAAAGTGAAATTAACCATGAGTATGGTTAATTAGTAGTTAGAGTACAATGAGTAAAAGTGAAATTAACCCATGAGTATGTTAATAGTAGTTAGAGTACATGAGTACCAAAGTGAAATTAACCATGAGTTGGTTAATTAGTAGTTAGAGTACAATGAGTACCAAAGTGAAATTAACCATGAGTATGGTTATTAGTAGTTAGAGTACAATGAGTACAAAGTGAAATAACCATGAGTATGGTTATTAGTAGTTAGAGTACAATGGGTATCAAAGTGAAATTAACCATGAGTATGGTTAATTAGTAGTTAGAGTACAATGAGTACCAAAGTGAAATTAACCATGAGTATGGTTAATTAGTGTTAGAGTACAATGGGTATCAAAGTGAAATTAACCATGAGTATGGTTAATTAGTAGTTAGAGTACAATGAGTACCAAAGTGAAATTAACCCTGCGCATGGTTAATTAGTAGTTAGAGTACAATGAGTACCAAAGTGAAATTAACCATGAGTATGGTTAATTAGTAGTTAGAGTACAATGGGTATCAAAGTGAAATTAACCATGAGTATGGTTAATTAGTAGTTAGAGTACACATGAGTAAAAGTGAAATTAACCATGAGTATAGATTAGTAGTTAGAGTACAATGAGTACCAATGATTAACCATGAGTATGGTTATTAGTAGTTAGACAATGAGTACGAAGTGTAATATTGCCAAGTCATTTACCTAAAATATTCATGTATACCAATATGCTATTGTTTTCTTAATAAATGGTTTCATACAGTCATAATATTTATGGTCCTAAAGTTTACCTAAAGCCTCTACAAAAACTGATATTAACATAAATTATTATTATGTGTCATTTGAGTGTTGCTCTTAAGAGATTTAGGATCTACTATGTCAACACTAAAAAAGTAGTAAGGCAGGGATAAAATTCTATGCTATGATATAACAAATAGATCAGTTGACAGTGTGAGAAAATAATTTGAGAAATCCAATGAGTCCTGGATGTTGAACTACACACGCAATTTCATATCAGGCCAACCTCATTGGTTTCTGAACAATATTTTCCCACACTGTCAACTGATTATAACCGTGTGCTATACTATAACTTAGCATTTAATGATACTTACGGTAGAGGAATGTTAATTATGACATCATTAAGTTCAAGGTGCTTGTGTTCCAACTGATATTCTATATTGACATCACATCCTCCCTGACCATTCTCGGAGGGCCAACAATTAACTAGAATCCAAAAAACAATGCCACATTAATGACAGTAAGACTCAAGTAACAATTAAAAATATAATATCAAGTTATGAAGCATTAACTGTAACCTTATGTAAGAAATATATTGTTAAGCAAGGAAATACGCATTCCAGAGAAAATTCGCCCGACGTGCGGACCACCGAACTAGAATTTTTTCATTGCTGACATCAACTGGTTCATTCTGTTCCACTATGTCCTACCATGAAACTAGTAAAATTTAATTTTTTTAATTTAATAATTTATTTTAACCATGAATATTATTTATCAATTACTTGAGAGAGGAAGTGCTGACTCATCTTGAGACTGAAATCTCCATTTCAAAACACCAACATCTGTACCTACAGGAAAGGGTTTGGCAGAATTCTTCAATCCTATAAGAGATTTGGCTTTAAATAATTCCTTATCAACATTAGGATGAGTCTGAAAAGAAAATAAAAAGGAATTGCAGGTTCAAATATTTAACTAATTTAAGAAAAAAACAAAGTCAACTAAAAAACAAGATTTAAGAAAAACAAAGATGAAAGTAAGTTGTTAATTGTCTGGTCAGTAATTTGATGCTTGTATATTTCTAGTCTTCGAGTACGTCAAGTTTAGGTCCATTTGATTATTTGAGTAGTAGTGTCATTGAGTTTGATATTGTATCTGGTTTTTGTCTGTATGTGCGAAGGTAAATGGCAAAGTTAGAATCTGATTTATCTTTTATGAATGAGCTTAAGTACTCTTTATACGTAGTGTTTAGTGTATGGTATGTTCTACCTATATAATTTTGTTGACAATCTTTGCAAATTATTGATTAAATAAATTGGAGTTATTGAGGTTATAGGAGTTATGTGTTCATTTGTTACCTATGTTATTGTTTAATAACTTTAGAGCTTTTTGGACTGTTATAAATTGTAATAAGAATTAAATTGATAAAGACTTCAGTCCTCTTTAAAATTTATTTAAAATAAATTGATGAAGAGCTTTCGCCCAGGGATCCTGAGCTTCGACAGTTTATGAATTTGACAAAATAAAAAAGTTTGAAAGTAAATAAAAGTCTTTATCAATTTAATTGTTATTATGTTATTGTTTGTATTAAATGCTGTTCTTAAGTTGTGTTTATTTAAGAAGTTTGCAAGTCTGTTTCTTTACCTACACAAGTTAAAGCTGTCCATTGTCTGTTCGTATTTGTTTCGTCAATTATATTCAACAGCATTGTTGAAACTTATAGACAATGCTGAATGAATTCTCGCATTGGGCATTCACCGTAACATAAAACCATTTCTTTAAATTACTTGAATTCATCGACTTTTTGAATTGCAAAAATTATATTGACGTTGTAAACCTTTTTTTTCTAAATAAACTGCAAACAAATTAAGGAAAGTGGCTCTTAAAATTGGTCTCTGCCGCGAAAAAGTTGACACTAAGTCGTGTGGCTGACAAAGCCGAGTAGTTGGCTTACCTGCAATTGAATGCCTCTAGTATCCTTATTATCTATAAGTACTCTAATTTTGGCCCACTTCTCGTCTGCTATCCTCAAAGTCACCAGACCGTACATTTCCAAACTATGAATACCTCCGTCCCTTCCAACCACCACAGACAACTTCTCTTCTTGTTTTAAATGAACACTATAGAGAAACAAAAACATTCAAATAATTATCGGTGGGGATCAGAGTGATATCAGAGGCACCAACACTAAAACCTTGAAAATAAGAAGAAAACATGATGAGACATTTTTGAAACGGCCTCAACCTCAGTGAGTTTATGCAAGTTGAATTTTACCATTATTATTTCGGTAACAATTACCCACAAATATAATAAGTTTGTTACCACTTGTGGTAACATTATAATAAAATACATCTGAGCATACCAGGTGGTACATTTCATATGTACCAATATTAAATCTACACAAATATGGAGAAACATGGTCCTAGATTCTCAACCCCCAGAAAAAACATAACATACTGACACCTGTATGTGTGTGTTATCAAACACAGTAGTTTTACAATGTTGTCTATACAACTTAGTAAAACTACTCAGGACGTCTCAAAAACATCTGAAATGAATATATCAGGCGAAATCTAGCTTCTGTATATATAGTGGAAACACAATATTTGCGTACTCCAGACAGCGTATAATACCAAGTTTATTGACTAGTTTTTAGGGAGTAAAGAAGCACTTTTCACTCCCAAGGGAAAAAGTGTTTCCCATGATTGGGGTTGGAGCCAATTTTATCCATTCTCTTGGGAGTGGTATTCGAAATTTAAAAAAGGGATTGATCAAATTTTGTAACACGTTAACACAATTTGAAGGGGGGGGGGGGCACAAACATATTTTTTTATTGGCTCAAAATCTGTTTCAGGTCAATAAAAGTTGTTTGGAACAATAAACAAAGTTTATTTGTTGGCACCAACCCCAAAATTTATAAGGGGATCTAACCAAAAACAATTTGAATAAAAATAAAAATACAACATATGAAAATAAGAATATAACAATAATTAAATGACCTTAACGTCTGGAGATAAAATCTTGTTTCCTTTTAATTAATTACCTCCATCAGCTTTGCATCAGGAGTTAAAAGTCATAATTCCCTCGGCTTTTGCCTTAGGAACCAATAAATTGTTCTGGGAAATAATATCATTCTTTACTCCCTTAGTGCATAAATAACTATTTCTTCACAATTACAGAGGTACTTAAAAAAAATTAAGTACGAGGTACCTCAGAACTTTTCCTTATCACATCGGATTCACTAAGCTCAGAATATACAATTCACCATATATATATTGGAACATGTCTTCAGACTCACTCCGCTTGTCCTTAGAAAGTAAAAGCATCCATATCATTCTCAGTGGTCACCCATACAGCACTGACCACACTCAATGCTGCTTAATTTTTATGATCCAGCTAAATTCATGGATGTACTTGTCGTATTAAAACGAAACTTAGTGTACTTATTTATTACATAAAGGTATACACTTGAACCAAATTTCAACTCAATTGGATTATTTTCCAATTTTTTTAAAAAATTATACAAGTCTTTCAATAAAAATTGAACTAATGCTGATAATGGGATGAAACTTGGCGCATATTTTAGTCTTATACATGACTACATGTGTGCTAAATTACATTTGAATCGCATGCTTTTTTATGATTTTTCAAAATTTTTGCCAAGTCATTGGGTTAATGAAATCATAAAAAGATTATTTTTCAAATAGCACACCTACAGCTGTAGACTGATTATTGTACATACTTTTAAATCTCTAGCACAAATATACTGGGTGCTACAATGATAACACACACATATATAGACAGACAACTTAGCAAAAACCGGTCAGAAGGCCTTAAAAACAACTGAAACCGATAATTCCAGTGACACCCGGGATTCAAATTTTTTGCAAACACAATACTTTTCCTATAAATTTACGGTATAAATATGAGGAAAAGTAAAAATAAAAATATATAACACTAATATACACTTTTGTGACATAAACTTTAGTAAAAAAGTACATACTCTTCAAGAAGTATAGAGGGTGTGGCAGGAACAGGGTGAGATATAAGATTTTTAGTGTTCATAGCAGTGGGAGATATGACGTTTTCTCCTTCGGACTTAAGTTGATCAACGAAGGAATCCACGTCTCTCGTCTTTCCTCCCAGCTTCATAGCAGATTTCAGTGGCATTGACGTTTTACTAAAAACAATGCATCAGTTCAAAAGTTATAGATATCGTCATAATTTACATATTACACATTCTTCAATTTGTCCAAACTTTCCCCTTCTTTAGCTGGGAAAGTTTTGAATGTTGTTTCTAAGGTAGTAAATAAACCAAGTAGGGAGGAAACAAATGCGATTTCTGTCTGACCTTGGCATGTAGTTCACATTTTGTTCACCAGGGAATTGGCTCAAATTTTTCTATGGGTGCGGCCATTTTTTTTACCCTTGTAAATGTAAACAAACTATTTTGACGGTACTCAATATTGTTAGTTTTTATTTAGTTTCTTTGTATATTTTAGTATAAAATTTTAATAATTTGTGTAAGGAATACGTTTTGTCAAATCCAATAGAGGTTTGCAAGTGCAAATCTTAAAAATACTAGGTTTGTTTAAATTACTTATAATGAGCGGCTAATTGAACTTTTTTTTTCCTGTGCTACTACTTAACTTAGTACATTTTTGCGAGTGATATTTGTTTTTTCCCTTTCAAATATTAATTGCAATTAGTAATTTAACAACTTTAATTTAAAATTTTTGAATATAATAAAAGCAATCGTAATTTTAAACTATATTTAAGGCAATAAACTGTTGTCTGGATGTTCTTCAACATTTTAATAAAAACATGTACTTTACCTTTACTATATTTTTTCTTTTTTTAACTAATTTATTATAACAATTATTTCACAGAATTCAATACAAAATCATTAAACTATCACGTACATAGTAAAGTAAGGAAACACGATTAAAAGTAAAACTCACCTAATGTCATCAGGGTTGCCAATAAATGTGATTTACCTTTACTATAGATTCTCTTTTTCTTCAAATAAATTATTTTACAGAATTTAATACAAAATCATTACATATCACATACATATTAAAGTACGAAAACACGATACAAAGTAAAACTCACCTATGTTATCAGGGTTGCCAACAAAAATTAAGTAAAAAAAAACATAAATCCTAAAGGACTCATGTGCAGTTATTCCCATTTCAGCTTTTTTATTTTTAAGCCAGCTATCAGCTGGCTGGATTCTTTTACACAGGTTAGTATAGGATTTTCCCTACTTGGTTTATATATTAATTTAGTTGGTTCCTAACAGGATGTTAAAGCTATCAATAAAAAACAAGTAACAGATAAATAGTCAGAGATTAAACTAGCAGAAAATTGCTTCATAAATAAATGACTGCCTTACTTATCTACCATGTAAGTAATGAAAAATTGCAAGTTAATACTTACGGTGTAGAAACTGGTTTGACTATATCTACAGGGGTTTCTAGCATTGGACTGGTGTAGTTAGAGGAAGATCCAAAACTATTGAGGCTAGGTCCATTGGGAGACTTGATGCCTTTCTTAGCGGCCTCAATCCTCTGCCTCTGCAGTTCTTTTGCCTTTTCCCTCATTATGTTCTTAGCTTCCCGCTCTTGTGTCTAACAAAAATATAATATATACTTTTAATTACTCTAAACTTGTTGTAATCAGAAAAATATTATGAGTCGTTTTTGAGCCCTAAGCTCAAGTTCAAGGAGCTGGACCAATAAAAATAATAATAATTTGTTCCAAAGGAAATTTTTATCTATGCAACACAGAAGCAAACAGTCATCATCATTGCTGTAATTAATAACTTAGGCTTTATTAAGCTGAAAGCTATTATCAATAAGGCTTTTGTAGAGTTTTTTATAGCTCAATAAAAGTGTAAATAACTAATTGTATTCCTGTTACTGTTATTATAGCATCATCACACTAAAATCTATCGTTTAGTTTAAAAATCCCCAAGGTCATAAGTATTTTGGGGATTGACCAATCAGAGAAGCCGCTGCCAACCCCTCACTTGAAAAGAGAAAAAAATTCCCACCCAAAATAACCGCTGTAGGGAAAAAACCCTTCTTCCCAGCAATCTTCTTGTGATTACATCGTTTTGAAAAGTACTTTCAAATTAATGTTAAAAATGATATTTTAAAATGAAACTACACAAAAGAAATGTAAAAAAACATCGCCAAGAAAATACGGGTAAAATAACCTGATTTGTAAACACAGTTTTCTACCGCTCCCTTCTTGCAGGGATTTTTTTTCTTAAGAATCAGTGCTGTCTAAACTGACCTGTCAAGATTTTTAAACTAAACAATAGACTACAAGCAGTGTATTTTGTACAAAAAGAAACAAGGTAGTAACCTGTCTAACAGCCTGGAAGACTTTTTCCTCATGAGAATCCATTTCAACGTACGTCCTGATCTGAGCAAGATTAACACTCTCCCGGTAACCTAGTGCTACAATCTCATCAAAAGCAAAGATCAAGTTAAACCCATTCTCAGCTATGTCTGACTCATCCATATTCCTACAGTATTCTGGTATCTACCCAAACATAAGTTTAAAATACATGTAAAAATTAATTTATACCAAATAAATACCTATAACTATTTTTAGCAGCCAGATAGAAAGTTTATAAGCACACACACATTCATATATATTAATATATATATATATATATATATATATATATATATATATATATATATATATATAATATATATATATATATATATATAATATTATTTTTAAAGTGATTAATTTTTGAAATAACTACAATTATGTTACAGCTCAAATGTATCAGGGTCTATTTTTATGCATTTTTAAATGAATCCTGGCAACTGGTTCCAAAACTAACCTTTGGATTTGTGTAATGCAAGTTTATTTTATTGACTTCAAACAAATCAGAAAAATACTTTCTATACAATTAAATAGTTGAAAAATATTAAAAGTCTTAAAAAATTGAACAATAAATAACAAAAATGACATGGATTAGTTCAAATGTATCCAGCAATATGGACTAGAAATATATTTAAAAGAAAGCTCAAACCAGAGATTTTGAGGTTTCTTAATTTTTTTTAAATGTCATTCTTTCATTTTAAAGAATATTCCAAAAATTAGTATGTACTTCATTAAATTATCTCTTAATATTTTATAAATCACGGCAACAGGCAATATTGACTTAGTAAATAATTGGATAAACATCGATGCACCCAATCAGGAATTCAATTTTCACAAAGCGACTTAACTCTTAGAAGACCTTTAACTAGGTAGGGATAGTATGTAGGTAAAGGTGATAGATAACCTAGCAAGTAGGGGTATATATATATATATATATATATATATATATATATATATATATATATATATATATATTTAATATAAACTACTATAGTATTGAGGGTCCTAAATTTTGCCTAAACCCAGGTTCATTTGGGGTTAGGGATGTATTACGAGTAACTGATATCGCACAGGCTCGGAACCACCAGCTTAACGTCCCTTTTGAAGGACGGCACGTGAAAGGATTTCCATCCCTGGCATGAAACCCGGACTCTCTGGGTGGCAGGCGCACGTGCTAACCAATACACCACGGAGAACGCCTGACCTTTAACTAAATAACCTTTAATAAAAACTAAATAACAGGACTCACAACACGAGAGAAAAGTCTCAAAGTTTCCAAATCCTCGAGAATATTTGATGCCTTGGTAGTGATGAGCAGCATGTATAGTTTATCCAGCGGCTGGTAAACGTATCTCACTGAGTCCGTTTCAACAAACGTATGCTGTTTACCGGTAGACATGAGTTTGGGGAATGCAGCCAAAAGGCCCTCTATACGTGCCTTTGTCATCTCCACAAACTGCCTCGATATTATAGCTGTAACATTTAAAAGTATTGACATTAAAGAGGTAATATTTACTGATAGTTAAAGAAGCAATTGAAGAATCAGCAACTGATACCTACTCTTGGATATTCAAAATAAGAAATATTTAAATAAAATAATTCTTTTAAGTCATCAATTCCATAGAAAACACAAAAAATAATGGTTTAATCGTGTTACCAATAACTTAATTATAAATTACATTGACACAAAAAGTACAGCAATCAGATATTTTGGACTAAACGAGTTTATTGATATCATTAAAAAGTTCACTATAAGCATCCATTATTCTCGGGTGAGGGGTAACTCGGAGCTATTCCTTATTACATAAAACTAGCTAGCCTCATCCCCTTTATTTCGGACTTGATCTGCTCGTCCTTAGCTGGGGGGATGTGCAGGGCACAAAGTCAGTGCTTGGGACCATGCTATGAATCATTTTGTCTTTAAAAAAAGTTAATGAAAATCTACTTAGCATTTTTTACAATCTATAAGTAAAATGCTAATAGCCTTTGTAAACTGAAATATAAAAAATCGGGTACAAGGTACCTTGGAACTTTTGATTTGCTAAGCTCATTCTCCTTTCTCTGGACACGCTTCAATCGTCCTCAGAATATACAATGCAATAAATTTATACTGCAACATGTATTCAAACTCCCTTCCCTCACCCTCAGAATAACCAAGTTGTTAAATTAATATTGCAACATGTCTTCGGACTTGCTTCAATTGTGTTGAAGTTATTTCATTACTCAATA
The DNA here is from genome assembly GCA_018340805.1 of Microvelia longipes. NCBI lineage: Eukaryota > Metazoa > Arthropoda > Insecta > Hemiptera > Veliidae > Microvelia > Microvelia longipes. The sequence continues at coordinate 51,907,983 of JACMZG010001863.1, forward strand.
TATAATTTATATATTCAATAAAAATTTATAAATACAACTTTATTGAGTAATCAATTTTCTCATTGTGTCCCTGGGATATGAAAACAATTAGTCTAATTTTAATCAAATTAATAACTTGGCTGGGAGCCATAGACTAAATTATTGGATACACAAGGAAATAAATACATATAATTACCCAAGATATTATGTAAATAGAAGAGTCACATTTCCAAAATAAAGATTATAAAGTACAAGAAAAACAACGAAAGCCTAACTGCAGTGGCTTGCAGATATAACTGCCTATATAATGTAAGTAGATAGAATTTACAAGCACCAAAATTTAAATGAGCCAGTTATAATAGACCACACCTGCTAAGGAACCAACCCAACAAAATTGTAAATTGGTCCTTATAATCCAGTTTTCAACTTTCTACATATATTTCACATCACATAGTCATAGAAGTTAGATTTTTAATAGTGCTTCCATGTAAACACTGAGGATGAAAAATTCCCTTCTAGGTTTAGTTTGCAAACTCGTCACATCAACATAATAACATTATGATGAAAAAAGTCTCTACAGCCGCAAGGGAGGCAATGTGTAGGTGTAGGTGAGTAAGTCAGGTTACTTTACCCACCCCACAGCACTTGAGATCTCAATCACTTCTTATCTTATCTCTTCCATTCTAAACAAACTATTTTTAACCAGATTTTTATACTTTCCGTAAACTTTGAATGATGTTTTTTTAAATATTGTTATTCCATAGCATTCTTGCATAATCAGTCTAAATTATATTATTATTTAATACGGTAAAAAAAGACAAACAATAATTAAATAGAATGAATAATATTTATTACATTAATTAATAATAATACAAAAATAAATGTAATGACTTAGAGAAAAGTGAGAGTCTGGTATCAATTTTTCAATAATCTCAAAACCTTTATGGCGATTACCTTCATACCCCGTCCAAGATAAAATTTATTGACCAACATTAAATGAACATTTGTGTTCATAAATCAAACATTTATCTTTTTGTGACATATTATAAGTTAATAAAAAGAGTAGTTCTTATTGGAACCCGCATCTCAAATTCAAAAATAAATTGTGAAGACAATGCCATTATAACTTGGGACACTTTAGTAAATTTAAGTAATGAGGAAGATGCATGTTTGCCAAATATATTTTTTTTAAATATACTATATTTAATTAACAATAGCACTTGCAAAATTGTTTAAAGTGGTCCAATTAATTTAAAAATTAATTTTTTTAAAGGTTACTGTTGTTGTTCAACGTTTATAATTAAAATTAGGAATATTACAAGCAGTCCTCGTCAACTAAATGTAGATTCTTGTATTCCGCTACACTTTTGCCGATTAGATAACCGGTTTTATTAAATACTCAGCAGGTGTTTTAAGTTATTATATTTTTTCTTTACGATCTTTCTTCATTAATAGATATTTATGACACATATTTAAAGTAATGTTTTGTTGTGAGGGTGGTACTCCTATTTATGACCACCTGTCAACCGGCTTTCGTGTTATCAGTAGAATTACATCTTGTTTACCACAGAGATATATTACTAGAGGGGCCCTATTGGTTGAATTTTGAAACATCGAAAAAGTAACCTGACCACATTTCATTATTATCAAATAAACGGAACAAAAAACAGTTAATTATATAGTAGAATGTTTAAAATACAAATCACAACACAAACAATCTGTAGGAAGCCGAAAACAATTGATTAATTATAACCTTAACTCCCTCTTGGAGGAGGTTTCAATGAGGTTACACCGAGTCCCTGAGAGCCCCACTAAAAAATGTTTCAGGCCTCTCAATGTATTAAGATAGGCTATGCCCCCTCTAGTATATACAGTCATGGTGTTTACGGTCATATCCTCCTTCAATATTAGTATTATTCTAAGGGTTATAACCAAATGTGAACCTTCACCTTTATCACATGATCTCACTCGATTGACAAAACAAATGCAGTGCAAGAACCGTATCTATATTAAATGCGTAAGGAATAACATCACCTGTTAAATACACTGTATGAACATAGTAAATGTTTGGTATGAATGTATACAGACACTATCATCTGATAAAATGTAAGAACGAAGTAAAAAATATAAGAATGATACACAAACTCCGAAGCTAGCAACAGAGGAACCCAAAAAAGTAAACACCCAAACATCATGATTATGCAATTTCATGATGTAATAAAAATAGAAAGACAATAACCAAGTAAAATTTTTTATCCCATAATAAGGCAAATTATTGCTTTAATCACATTGAAAAATTCACTCTTTCACGTTAAAAAAGTCCCAGTTCCCATGTTGGAATGTGTAAATATGGCAAACCTACATGCCACTTTGCAAAACATACATCAAAATCAGAATAATAGTTTTACTTACTTTTGCCTGCTTTAGTGCAGACAGCGGCAGCGATCAGCACCTAAAAGTAATAAAAAACACGATTAACTCCTACAAATAATAATAAGTAATAGGTTTTAACATAAAAACCAGACACGTCTGAACTTGGAAACCAGGCATTTTGATAATACGACTGTCACAAACCAATTCCATTGACTAATTATAAAATCTTTCTTACCATTTTATAAGTACTGAATTAAAAACAGTTAAAGCTAGAAATCTACTATAAAAATCATAACTAAAAGTAAAAAAATATTCCGATAAAGGGCCGAACAACAAAACATCGACACCGAACGACACAAGTCTAATCAGCTGGCGAACGAGATAATCAGAAGGGGTGACGTGTCGAACAAAATGCACTAAACAAGAAACTTTAACTGAAGATAAAGTAAATTAACTTTTAATCTATTAAATTCTGTGAATAAAATAGGAGTTTTTAACCTAAAAACTGAAATTAATTAATAAATAATCAAAGAAATGTACGCAGTAAATTTGGATTTTTATAAAAATATATGACGTCATATTTAATTTTTTTTAAATGCAACACCGCAACAAATTAAAAGAGCAAATTATTGATATATTAGCAACTGGGTGTAATAACTACAATATTATTTAAGCAATACACAAAGATATTAAAACATTTGTTCAAGATCCTTAGCCAAAAAGACTAATATTAGTAATAGTTTCTATGTCCTTGGTGCTACACTATTTTCGTTGCAGCATACTGTAGAAAAATTAAAGCATATATAAAAATCTCTATTAGATGATTAGGCTCTATATTTCTCATATTCAGACCAGAACAAAACAGGCATACAAGACATCTTCATTTTTTTTTAATTTTTGGATCTTTTGATCCTTTTACATATCATAAAATGCAATATACAACCACATAAATGAAGAAAATCAGAAATAGTATTTAAAAGAAAAACAGTCTATAAGATTTAACTAATATTATAAGTTCTTAAGAGAGAAACATATTTTTTGTAGAATTCCATAATTACTATTAGGAAAAGAACGACTTTAATTCTACAATGTTTTTTTAAACAGAAACAATATATTTTAATCCATTTGGATCATCTTCAGGAAAGTTATAAAACTACTAAAAACTTATATTAACAAATAATAAAAAACCAGGACAAATTAATTATTTTTTTAATTAAATGAATAATTATAATAATAATCCTTGTATTAAGTTACAAAAAGACATTATTAATCTATACAACTGGTGTATATCAAATGAAATTCAACTAAATATTAAAAAAAAAACTTTTGTTATGGTATTTCATAGAATCCAAAATCCTGTTATTTTTACTTACATGATAAATTCATCTATCATTACATCAACTAATGTTATGAAGGATTTAAGTATTTATTTAACTTCATTCCTAAATTATGGGCTACATATTAATTGTATGGTTAATAAAGCAGGAAAATTGTCAGGTTATGTTTTAAGGTGGAAGAGTAAATTCAAAAATTTTAATTTCTTTTTGCATCTCTTGTAAGGCCAGTGTTGGAATACCGGGTCTACTATATGGTCACCATACCTAGCTACTCATATCCAACAAATAGAAACTGTACAGAATAAATTCCTTAAAATTTCTTTCTATAGATGTTACTTATCTAAGTCTAACTCAGTTCTCATGCCCCTTAAAATAAGACGGGAAATTCAAGATCTTTGCTTTCTTTATAAAATAGTTAACTATTTAGTAGATTGTCCTTACATTCTACCATTAATTCAATTTAAAGTTCCTATTAAAACTTGATCTCATGATATATTTGGTAAATCACATTACACCACTAACTATAGCTACCATAGTGCAATACCTAGGCTACATAGACTTGGTAATCAAGTATCTAGTCATGTTGACATTTTCAATTGTTCAAATATTAATTTATTTAAAAAGAGGATGCTTGAGCATCCTCTTTAAAGATGTCAATAAAGTTATTACAGCATTGATGCTGTAATAACTTTATTGACATCTTTCTTTTTATTCTCCATTTAATTTATTATTATTCTTATCATTTATCCATTTGTACTCTTAATATATTTGCTTTCTGTTGTTAAAACATTTTTTGAACTTTCTAAATCTCTTTTTATTGTCTGTTTTAAGTTTCTCACTTAAATACTGCTTTTTTTATTTGTTTTTAATTATGTATTTTTTTTTCTTTCTTATAAAATTAATATATTTTTTTTATTAAATATATGAAAATATTTATGTTTTTTTCTTAATACTAGGTTTTTTCTCTCTTTTAGTTTGATTTTTTTATTTATATTTTAAGCAATTATCTCAGTTACAATATTTCAATTGTTTTTTTTTTTTCTCATTATTGTTTTTATATTTTTTATTTTAATACAATTTTATGTTTTGTTTTCTGTAAAATAACTGAAGTGAAATAATAATGCTCTTATTGTATTGTAATTATAAATAAACAAATTTAATAAATTAAAAAAATATGTTTTTTTAATTTGTTCCTAGTTTTTTTATTAATTTTTAATGTAGTTTTATAACTTTCCTAAAGATAATTCAAATGGATTGAAATATATTGTTCTGTTTAAAAAACATTGTAGAATTAAAGTTGTTCTTTTTCTAATAGTAATAACATATATTCACTTTATTGTTGACAGCTACTTTGCTTGCACGTATTTTGGATCATCTTTGATTTTTACGTATTCAAAAAAATGAATCAAAGAACCTGTATCAAATTTTGTGTGAAAAACGAAATTAAGTGCGCGGATGCATTCCAAATGGTGACTGTGGCCTACGTAGAAGCTACCTTAGATCGAAGCAACATTTATCGATGGTACAAAATGTTCTCAGAAAATCTCGTATACACACACAAATATATATATATATATATATACACAGAAAAAAATCAGACTTATATTGATACCTTAGTACCATACTCTTTTTCTAATCCTTTTCGATATGTTTAAAACAGGTTCTTGAATAAAGACCTTACCAAGAATATTTGTTCAAAACCAGCTTACAGTGGATTTACCATTGTGTCTGAATGTGTTTGATCATCACACTTATTGGATACAGATTTTTTCCCCGGAATTTGGACCTTTTAAAATATATGGACAGAGGAACTATTGGAACACATTAGAATCCATCCCTTTCACAAACAAGCTTATTCTTTTCCTTATTACTGTAAAGAATTTAATTAAAATAGTTTAAGTAGCCAACAAAATGTAATTTCCCTATTATTTCATTTTTCCCAAACTAATCAGAATACTGCCAGTAAATAGATAAAAAAAAGTCAGTTGAATGCATAGAGATATATACTAGAGGGGGCATAGCCTATCTCCATACATTGAAGGGCCTGAAACATCTTTTGGGGCTCTCAGGGGCTCTGTGTAACGTCATTAAAACCTCCTTCAAGAGTGAGTTAAGGTTATTATAAATCAATTGTTTTCGGCTTTCCGCACATTGCTTGTGTTATGATTTGTATGTTTAACTTTCTTCTATATAAGTTACTGTAATTTTCGATGTTTCAAAATTCAAGTGATAGGGCATCTCTAGGGATGATATCTCTATGGATGGACCAGCAAATCCTTCAATGGTGTCCAAGGGAATGAAAGAGAGATAAGGCAAGCATTTAAAGAGATGGAAGACAGAATGGAAAAGAATTACTAATATTTTCTCAAATGTGTTCCTTGAAAAATCTTAAACAAATAAACTAAAAAAATAATGATGAAAATATAAAAATAAAATATTAAAAACAGCTTCAATGAATAATAAAAAGTACAACTTAGTCTAAATTTATAATATTAATAAATTAAGTAATATTTTATAAAAAATCATAATTAATAAATAGAAAAATAAAATGAATAACATAAATAAAATTAAAACAAATTAGAGTATTATTAACAAAAGTAAATACTAAAACAATACTAAATCACTAAAACCATGGGTCTGCTGCGGTTGCTGCTGATAGATGCTTGACCTTGACGGTAGTGGGGAGCAATGTCATATTTACTTTTCCCCATGGTCTAGAAAGGGCCTGGCTCTGCTACCAGTATCAATTCAATTATTCTAGTGTAAAGGTCTGTCTCACTCGCACTCACTCATCCACACCTCGATACTCGTTTTTATTTATTTGTTTAAACCACTTATTCTTTATTAATGTTTAAGTTTATTACAGTTTAAGTTGTATTTATAACCTGTGTTATTTGTGCTCAATTCCAACTGATCATTAACTTAATTATTAACAATATTATACTGTACTCTATTTTTACCGCAACATAATTTGGTCCTTCGAGCCGGATGGTGACGCATTTGTTTTCTATAAGCACATGAGGTCTGATACCACAACCAAAAGATCCATATTATTGCAAATAGCTCAAATTTTCGATCCGCTGTTATCACAACCGTTATCACAACGGCTAAGGTTTTCATGCAAAAACTATGGATGCTATCTCTAGATTGGGATGAAGCCCTATCCGAAGCTCTTCTGACACAACAGCAGACAGAGACATCAGCAACAGCACCTACATTTCTCAGCTCCGACTCTTTCAACAGATATGTTCAACAGCTGTGAATCAGGTAGGTGTGAAGACCAAGCCAAATCTAAACTCTCCAATACACCTGTTGCTCTAGTTAGCAAGGTAGAAGCTGAAGATCTGACGATTTTAGTTGCTGAAGTTGGGCATTAGTATTATTATTATTATTGCTATTATAAATCTTCATAGTTTTAAGTTTTGATTTATCCTATTCTCCAAAAGACACCTCAAAAACTAGGAATTATTCTAATTAGATTAAAATATTTAAGGTTTAGGTAAAATAATTAAAAGAATGCAAAGTATTTCAAAAATCTATATTTCCAGCAGGTCTATGACAAAGAGGACCTTTGTCTACTTTTTTACTGTTTTCATTCTTCGGATCTTCAACTTCTGGGGCTATGTGCAATTTCTGAAAACATAAGAAATCAAACTCAGAAATAAGAGCTAGCTTAAAACAAGAAGCTCCAACTCCTGGGTGCTTCTCTAACACAGGTTCATGGCCTTCGCCCACTCTGAAGAACTCCCTCGTACATTGGTTGAAAATTTGTATTATTTACTGATTCCTTATTATTTTATTTAACGGTATTTTGCCATGTTTACCACATTTTCTACTGCTGAATTAACAGGGATGATAGGCAAATAATAATTTGCTTTACATGAAAAGTAGGCAAAAAGGGTTTATAATGTTAAGTTAATTTAGAGAGTGAAGAATCACTTTTTATCCCCCCTAAAAAGTAATTCCATTTAGGAATTAGACATCTCAACATGACATTGTTGACTCACAATATCATAAATCACTGGTAGTTTAAATGTATTGCTTTAGAAGTTTAATAGCAATACAGGCCAAATAGTCAATTTAAAAAAATATTACTTAAAAAATTAAAGAAAAATAAAACAGAACAAAAATAAAATCATCATAAAAGTTTAAAATGATACAATTTGATGAATAGTAAATATAACAATTAGTACATAAATAATAAGTTTGAATCATGACAAGTGGGTGTGGTATCAAGATTGACAACTTTATTTAAGAATTATTGTTAATTTTTAGTCAGTTGTCAAAAAATATTTATTTATATTTTTTAATTTAAGAACTTGTACAAGTGAAAGAAAACATGAAGCCTCTTAAACGCTCATCAGCGTTTGGCGCCTTGGCCGCTATGCAACTTCTGCACATAACGATGCATATGTCCTTCTAGCAACCAAATTATTCTGAAAATATACCTGAAATTATTAAGAAAAAACATAGTCTGCCTATCCAGAGTGGAGCCCTTCATATGATTGCGCAAGCTCAAAATTTTTTAAAATCGCACTAAAGTTTGTTTTTTTTGTAATAAGTGGTTCAAAACATAAAGAGAACCTTTTTTAAAGGTGACAAAATTTTCTATAAAACGAGTGTTTAATCATCAAAATCGGATGACTACAACCAAAGTTATGGCTCTTTCATAAAATAACACCTAAAAAAGGTTATTTTATGCATAGTCAGCAAATGTCTTTGAAAAAATATTGGCTTTTGTGCATTTTTTTGCCTATTTAACAAATTTCGTAACTTAACTTGTAGTTATTCAATTTTGACGAAAAACACTCGTTTTATAGACAATTTTATCAGCTTTAAAAAATGTTCTCTTTATGTTTTGCACATGACCTACAGGGAACCACTTATTGCAAGAAAACTGGAATTTGTGCGATTTTCTAATATTTTAAGCGAGCACATTCATATAAAGGGCTCCACTCTGGGTAGGCAGACTATGCTTCACCTTCATAATTTAAGGTATATTTTCAGAAAATTTTGGTTTAAAATAGTACAAAATGAGTCATATTTTTTAGGTCTGGATCTTAGACTATTCGAGAGAACTTTTATGTTCTTCCAGAAAAACAACTAACCTCAATAACACATTTCCTTCGGTGTAGTTTCAAAGCCCAGTCCGTAGCTTCAGGTCTGTAAGCAGAGAGGGAGTTTATGGATGAAAACTTCAGCACATTAACCAGGGCCTTGTAGTCGGCATACAGAGGATTAGAGTTGTTAACGAGAGACTCCAAAGTTATCACCATATCACTAAGGTCCTCACAGCGCTTCAATACAACTTCATTCTGAAACATAAAATTATTATATGAGTGACGTTAGCGCCAGTGGATTCCATATTATAAGGATTCAAATAAAGGTCTATCCACAAATATAGTTTAAAGCATATAATGATAGTAAAACCGGCTTTCAACCACATAAAGGTCATCCTCAGTACCGGTGAGAAGAATTTTTTTTTCTTTTTTGAGTCTGCATTCAGTCTCAAATGTTATAACTACTAGACTCAAAAGAAAAAATAATTTCTTCTCACCGGTACTGAGGATGACCTTTATGTGGTTGAAAGCCGGTTTTACTATCATTATATGCTTTAAACTATATTTGTGGATAGACCTTTATTTGAATCCTTATAAAATTATTCATATTACATACTAATAATCCTACTTCTCTGTCATCTTTAGTCTGTTTACCAGATCAATAATTAATACTCAGGCTTTATTTCTTCAACTCATAAAAATGGTAAGAAGTTTGTAATTTAAGAATAAAAGTACTGTGTACCCCCTGACAATCTAAAATAGAAATTTCACAGGAATCATCCTTTTTGGGTTTATAAAGTCTTCTCGAGTGGTTTTTACCAAGATGTGCTTTAGGAATTATTTGCTAAGAGATAGCTAATAGTAAAAATCTTTTCAGCTAAAGAATAACATTCATGAAATTTCTCATGTACTAGACATGATACGCGAGCTTCGCTCAGCAAATATTTTATCTATCAAACAACAATATTTTTAATTATTCCTTTGAGGGCCACAAAAATAAAAGTTACCAGCTGTAACAGCAAAAAGAGTTTTGTTAAAGATGTTTTTGTCTATCTGGCAATTCTCAAGCCTTTATGATTGCTTGATAAATTGCTTGTTTCGATAAGTTGGTGATCAAAAATGGAATTCTTAAATCGATTGTTTGGACTTTTAATCAGAATACAATAATATTCTTAACAAAATATGCCATGAATAATATGGAGTAGCAATAACTTTGATGGGAGTAATAGTAACCTTGATGAAGTTGCAATAACTTTGATGGAGTAACAATAACCTTGTTGCAATAAATTTGATGGAGTAACCATAGAGGAATATATAGTACTACAGAGAGACAAACTAGATAGGGGATTCCTAGTCGGTCCACTCTTCAGACAGTTTATGGACAAGGAATTAAATCAGGTCCGTCAGGTGTCACTTCAAGCGGATTTCCCCGGAACTTTCTAGTTCCGGGGAAATCCGCTTGAAGCGTTATCAAGTTCGATAACCTTGATCTCCCCAACTACACAACACCTGTCACATTCCTGAAAGAACAGATGTTGTTTCCCGCTTTTTTATATTATCAACTATATATCACTTTCATAAAAGTAATATGACATCGATCCTTGGTTTTAATAAATTACGACCACGATAAATTTGACATTAGAATTAATTAACATTTAAACACATTTTAACATTAATAACTTGGTTTTATTTTTCACTGAAAAATAATAAAATAATTTACAACACCGTAAAGCACAATATTTTGTAAAGCCGTTGTTCATATAACGTAATATTATCGTAAATATGTATTTATTTATTTGGCTGATGGCGGGTTGTTAGTTTATTATTGCGTTAAGTTATTTAGTGTTGCGTAGTTTAAGGCTATCCCGCTGCAACGGTGGATAGCATCGTCGCTATTGGTCGTAGAGCATTAAAATTTTGTACACTTACTCTACAACTAATTATCTTTATCTCTCTAATTATCTTGATATCACGCTTAGTAGTACCATTTTTACTCTTCATTCAGGAAAAAGTAAAACGTTACGTCACATGTTATGTGTCTAAATAGAGTGTTAACCAAATTTGACGCGATTTGGGCCATTATTATCGCTGCTACGTGAGAACTAAGGGGGTAGAAGAGGGCAGTGGACACACACACTCACACGCGTAGGGCCGCCATTATGACCGAGAGTGCCTTGCTTTATTTTGACCTCCCGGGACCTTCCTTTTTCCTTATCTCTTTCTTACTGTTTACTAACAACTACTCTTTGACTTCTAAAAAAATTCTTTTAGACCTTCACATTTACTTTTATAAAACTACATTTAATTGTTTAAATGGATATTTTTATTATATATTATTATTATCAATTTTTAAATTAATTAATGAATAAACCGTAATTGTATTGATTAAAAAATTAATACACATTCATAATTTGTAGACATAATTTTATTATTTACTAAACATAATTTTATTAATTATTTAATTAATAAATATGAATTTCATTAATTATTTAATAAATTAACCTAAAATCAAAAATAATTAAAATAATAATCCTTAATTTTATTGATTATAAAATAATACACATTAATTTTATTAAATAATAATCGTTATTTCTGCCTCCGACGCCGAAGGTCCGGGGTTCGACGCCCGGGATGTGCTCTCAGTTTTTATGAATTGTATATATTGTAAAATAGTCTCGTCAACTTTAATTCATTTTTGAAGCATGTTGGATGCGATAGCACCCGAGGCCCTAAACTGGCATTTTTATTGATAATATTTTTAGGGTTTCGAAGATAATTTTCGAAAATTTTGATACTTTCTGTCACGTGTCTGTCGTTCTGTTTGTCAATCACCTAATCTCTTGAACTATAACAGCTAGAGACTTGAAATTTGGTACACATGTACAACTTATCATGGAAAAAATACAGCCAGTTATGTTAAATACGCAGTTTGCGATTCATGCGCACAATCGCCAAAATGCGAACATTTTTGGAAAACATCGATTGGGGTATCAAATTGTAGGTATTGATGAGAAGGTTGTGTCGCATTTTCAAAATGGCGGCCATTATATCCTTCAAAAATATTAAAAAAAACACCAAAATGGTCCTCCCCCCCCCCCTATCTAACCAAGAAGGGGTGATCCTAAAATTATAAAAAAAATGAGATGGGTAACTCTCTATAAGCCATAGAAATTCTTCGGTCAAATAGATTCAAAAGTTAATTTTAGCAGTTTCAAAATTGCACACTCGCAATTAAGTTTTTTACTTTTCCTTACCTGCACGGTAGGTATATAGGAAAAGTTATGTGTTTGCATCAAAATTCTGAAACCGAGATTTCACCAGAGCTATCTTTTTCAGGTGTTTTTAAGACTATTTAAGTGGTTTTTAGCGAGTTGTCTGTATGTGTGTGTGTGTCAGTTATCATCGTAGCTCCCAGTGTGTTTATGCTAGAAAAGTTGAAATATGGTACGAAAATCAACCTCCAGGTCTAGTTGTGCTTTCCGGAAGGTAATGTTTTAATGACGTCATTAACCGCCATTAATGACTCAACAACAATTTCAAAAATTCATAAAACACGAAAACATTATCGGATCAAATTAAAATTTAATACGCATGTAGTCCTATGTAAGACATTAAAGAGCCAAGTTTCATCTAGTTATCAGCATTAGTTAAATTTTTATCGAATGACATACATACTTAACTTTAAAAAATTATTAAATATAATAAAAATTATAATTTTGGATGAAATTTGGTACGAATGTACCTCTTGTTATGATTAAAAATCGGGTACGGGGTACCTCGGAACTTTTCCACACCCTTCGGACTCGCTTCGCTCGTCCTCAGAATAGGATGGTTACTAATGGCCTAGAGTTTATGTACTTCGGACTCGCTTCGCTCGTCCTCAGAATAGGATGGTTAGCAAATGGCCTTTTTAACTTAAATGGGTTTTTAAACTTCCGAGGTACCCCGTATCCGTTTTTTCTATTATTTTTAACAAATAATAATTTAATTAGTATAAAAAGCATACAAGAGCGTTAAACTTCGCATAATCTTAAATGAGTAAAAGTTCCAATTTTTCCTTGGTATTATTAAATTATTTAAATTTTTGGCGAAAATTTGTAACCTTGGCAAATGTAAACAAGCTTTTACGTTTAACAAAAGTGCCACACTAATTAATAATTAAGTTCGCTTATAACTTTTTAACTAATTAGTAGATTTTGATCGGAGTTTTATATATTTGTTTCTATTTTTTTGCGGTTCCAACGACGTGTTATATGTCAAAAACACGTGTATACTTTTGGCATTAAGCGTCAAAATTTTAAATTTCAAAAGTAAATTATTTCAAAATGGCGGCCAATATCAAAACTAAATTTGGAATATTTCTTTGTCATATTGAGAGGTATATTCCTACCTAATTTTAAGTTCATCGGGTCATTTTTCGATTTTTTTTAAATTTTTGCTGGCTAAGCAAATAGGGTGACATACAATTTTGATGCTTAGGATTGAAAGATGCTTAGGATTATGACCAGATCAAAACCAAGTAAACACTGCAAACCTCTATTTAAAAAACTTAATATTTTAACAATAGTGAATTTATTTATTTATAATGCTTTACTTTATATTAAATCAAATGAGGCTGATTTTTTGAAAAATAAAGTCAATCATAGTTATAGTACTAGGTCCAAACATTTGCTGCCAGTACCAATGCACAGGCTAAATAAGTCCCAAGTTGGGCATTCAGTGTTAGGTATTAAGTTATTTAATAAGTTAGATTATACTAGTCAAAAGTTACCTTTAAAGAATTTTAAAAAGCAGTTAAAGGAATTCTTATTAAAGAATCCTTTTTATAATATTACTGAGTACCTGTCTCTAAAAACTATTACTATCTAGTCATGTTTGTCTTGTCGTCTTGTTTGTCTGTTATATTTTATTATGTATTTTTTTTCTTAAATTAGTTTCACTAGAATTTATAAAATTTTAAATAGTTTTTATGATTATTTTAACTTATTTTTGTAATGACCTATGCTTTTGTCATAATTTTTTTACATTATGTACACCCAAGCAAATAAAGACTTATTTATTTATTTGATATTCCGGGCAGCACAACTAGATCCAAAGACTGATTTTTGTACCAAGTTTCAACTATCTAGCATAAACATAGTGGGAGTTAGGCGTAACACAGAAAGACATGAAGCTGAAATCGGTTCAGATGGTCCTAAAAACACCTGAAATGGATAATTCAAGTGAAATCTTGGGTTAAAATTTTTTGGGTGAAACCAATACTTTTCCTCTATATACCTTCTGTATAAGAAGGTGAGGAAAAGTAACATGTATACAAAGTTTCAATTTAATAGGAACAGGTTATCTACTGTTTTTGTCCGATCACTAAAGTTAAGCAGCATCGAGCGTGATGCTGAGTATCGCGGCCATCTGGTTATTGTCCTTCCGTCCAAAAGCCATAAAGAACGATACCCCACTGACCCCTATAACCACTCCCCCCTATAATTATCGGGAATGAGGTACCTCGGATTTACGTATGTAATACGTATTTTCTCAAAACTCCTCAATAGATAATATTGAATTTTACATAAAACTGAGTTATACTATTTTAAGTTGTACATATTATATACTGTAACTATGTATATAGTTTGCATTTAATTGATAAATTAATAAGAAAAAAACATGTGGCACCCTTCGCCATGATTTTAAATATCGAGAAGTGCTCTACAGCAAAACGGTGGAGTTCACCAGAACTCAACCGTTTTGCTCTATCGCCACAAATTTTTTAAGGGGTCAATCCATATCACGTGTCCCAGATCTGGGTGCTCAAAAAAGTAGATGTTGCTAATTATTTTGCTATTGATACTCCTACCCTTGTGGACCTTGTGGGAAAACGGTAGGAGATCTGAGTTTATATAATAGAAAATTGTTTGTTCCTTATGAGGAGTACTATCACCTCCTTCTCTGGTGGACACTTTATATGAAACACCCTTTATATTGAAAATAGTAATTTTTCATGCGCGGGTTTTCAAGCAGCTCTGAAATGTTTTTACTTAAAAATTTAGCATCGATATTATGAAGTATAAGAAAAATGCTCAACTTTTAGGACGATTTTTAGGGAACTTTCAAAGAAGAAATGAGCTTACAAGGTTGGTGTTATGGAGGGGGAAGGGACTCACTAATATATACGTGTGTGTATGTATATTTACAGAGTACGAGATTTTTGTTCCTAGACGTTTTTATGGGACACGATAACTTACGAACACTTTCTTTTATCAAAATAAAAGTTGGTACAAAAAGTCTATTGTTCATGAAATATCTGAGAGGCCATTATGAAGACCCACAATAATGTGGGTTTAAAACATTTCAAATCTTCAAAAGTGTTTAGATCGGCCTGGAATTTTGTACACATTGTGTTGTTAATTAAAATACTTCAAGTACTTCAATGTACAAAAGACTACAAGTCGCAGTGCATAGAAGCATTACTTCTGCCCTCCACACTAATAATAATCATAAATAATTAAAAATACTAAATTACATTTTATTATCAGTACTAGTTCCGGTTTTATTGATGACATGTAAAACATAATGTAAATAAATCCCGTTTTGACTGATCAGTCAAAAACGGGATTTATTACATTATGTTACATTACGATATATGCGGATTTTCAAATGTATCAATACATTTGAAAATCCGCATATATCGTGGCATTATGCTACTTATATATACTAGTAATATGACACAAAAGGCCAAAGGCCTCTTGCTTCACCTAATTTTAAATCACAAAGACCGATTGGCTCCTCTTTCAATTTTCATTATCTTCGAGCTCGACTGATTTATCCAACTTCCGGTTGGGGGCCACTCGGAAGTGTTTCCAAAATTCGTTTAGATAGAAGTCTCAACTACAAAAAAAAATACGGAACCTTAATTTTCAACCATAATTTTGCGGAACCTTATATATATATATATATATATATATATATATATATATATATATATATATATATAATATATATATATATATATATATATATATATATATATATATATATATATATATATATATATATATATATATATATATATATATATATATATATATATATGTGTGTGTGTGTGTGTATGTATGTGTGTACGTATGTATGCATAAGCTCATTCTTTCTTTGAAAATTCGCTAAAAATAAAATAACAAAATTCATAAACCTATCGAAGGCGAAAAGAATAAATTGACGTTAATACTTTATACTACTCATTAGTAAAAATAAACAAGCATTAAAATAAAGACAATTGCATCAGCATGACATTTAGCTGGGTCTTCATCCATTCAATCCATTGATTCAAAGCAAAATAATGCAGACAGAAGTCATTAGACATGAACCAAATATAAAATAATTGACTAAAATATAGAATAATTAAGTGATATCAATACAAAATAATTGAGTAGAATATAATATGATAGTATTAAAGCCATGTTATGCGAAAATATTCAAAGGCACATATTATGATTAAAGAAGAATTAAATTATGCTAGACAAAAAAATAGCTTGCCTTTAAATAAATTATCGTTTCTTATGAAACTGAAAATGTTAAGGTAGAATCAAAGATTCAAAGGGCAGTTATGAAGTCCTTGCCGTTTTTACGAGGTGGGGGTACTGGTACATTATAAAGTTGTGTTTGACAACGTTGGAATGATATCCGGCAACGCTGAAAACTCTTGTCAGTTTGTTTACACTATAGGTTCTTGTAGCCGAGTTTAAAATTCTTGGAACTTTGTACAGTACTGACCTATAAATATCTCCATCAATCTATATCTATATAGCTCTATTATAGTCTCTGGCACTGACCACGCTCAATAATACTTAACTTTTATTATCCAACAATAATATGGATATACTTTTCGTATTGAAACAAAACTTTGTTTACTTATTTATTAAGTAAAGGTATACACTTATACTAAATTTAACATATTTGAATTTTTCTGATTTTTAATAAACGTACACAAGTCTTTCGATAAAAATTGAATGAATGCTGATATTAAGATGAAACTTGGCACATATGTTAGTCTTACACATGGCTAAATACGTGCAAAATTTCAATCGAATCACATTATTTTCCGCGTTTTATGATTTTTCGCTTCGTTAATGACGTCATAAATATATTTTCCTAATACCTCAACTAAACTGATTTTTGTACGAATTTTCAACTCTCTAGCATGAAGAACACCTGAAACGGATAATTCCGATTTCGATTTTTTTTTTGCAAACACAATACCTCTCCTATATACTACGAAGGTTACAAAGGTTACAAAGGTTACAAAGGTTACTACTCTCATTAAGAAAAATTCTAACGTAAGTTAGTTTAACAATAGAGATGAGTCAAAAATAAATTTAAATTACAATTTTTTACACTTTTCATAGTACTCTTCTTTAGAGTAAAAAGGATTTTCTGTTAGTAAATATTTAATTTCTTTTTTAAATTCTTTTAAACTTAGTTTCTTTAGACTTTCTGGTAAAGCCTTATAAAGATTGACTCCCATCACACCATGCCCCACCTTTGATTTTTCAAGTCTATGCTCGGGTATTGCTAGAGCATTTCTATTTCTGGTGTCATATGTGTGATAGTGTCCATTTTTATTTAAATTATTTTCAATTGATTTGGTATATATGAGTGAATTATATATAAATAGATTATAAACGGTCATTATTTTAAAGCTTTTAAATAAGGGCTTACAATGTTCCTTATTGCCGTATCCTCCTATAATTCTAATGATTTTCTTTTGTAATATTAACAGCTTGTTAGTGTTACATGGCCCCATATCAGGATGCCATATGACAACCGGCTTTCCACCATAGCTCTATAAACCATCATTAGGATATCCAACGTTACATATTTTTTTAGCTTTCTACAGACATACAGATATTTTGATATTTTCTTTTCAAGGTATTCTATATGGAATTTCCACGTTAGTTTGTTATCAAGGTGTATTCCAAGGAAATTGATGCTGTTGGGATGTTGTTGAAACCTTAAGCTGAGGATGATATGTTGAGTTTTCTCTGCATTAAGTAGGAAGTGATTGCTGTCCATCCAAGTCTGCATATTTCCTACGCTATGTTTGGCTGATTTTTCCAAAACTTGGATGTTTTTATGTCTTTGAGATATTTTCATAATCTGCGAACTCAATCAAGGTTTCTTCAACGTTCGGAGGTTTCCTTGTTTCCATATAGGCGTGTAGATCACAACTCGCTATTAAATACAGAATATCGCCTATATTTGAGCCCTGTATTACTCCGCCTTGTACAAACTGTGTATCAGACACTTCTCCTTGGTACACTACATACTGAGGTCTGTTTGATGTAAAGTCAGATATCACGCTAGGGCGTTTCCTTTAATATTTAATAATTCACACTTATACATGAGGAGGGGGTGTGTTACTCGGTCAAATGCTTTGGATGAGTCACAGCATGTGAGCATTATGTGTTTTCCTTCTTCGAATCCTTGAATGGAATTCTCAATAATTTGTTGCACTGCTTGTACTGTACTTTTTCCTTTTCTATAGGCATATTGGTTAGGTGGGAGTAAATTATTATGCTCTAGATATTCTACCAGTTGTGTTTTGACTGCTTTTTCAAGTATTTTTCCAATAATTGGTGTGATACTAACTGGTCGGTAGCTATCTGCCTTATTTTGATCTCCTTTTTTGTACAGCGGTGTCACTTTTGTTATTTTTAATGCATTGGGAAAACATCCTTCTTTCATGCATATGTTTATTATTTTTGTTAGGGGAACTATAATACTTTCCCATATGTCTTTAATGAGTTTGTTAGACAAACCATAGAAGTCCTGAGCTTTTGAGTTGCTCATGGTTTTTATAATTTTTACTATGTCTTGCTTGACAGGTTTGAGGAAGAATATGTTTTGAGATGTTTTTATGAGTTCCTGAGCTAACTTTTGTCCTTCTTCAGAGTCAAAATTGGTACTTCTTGTGATATCTATAAAGTATTTGTTGAACTCATCTGGCATGACATTTCCTGTTTTTGTTTCTTTTACATTTTGACCTGTTTCTCTCTTTATTATCTCCCAGGCTGTTTTGGAGATATTGTTTGATTGTTGTATTTTATTTTCGTTGTATTTATATCTTGCTTGTATTAGCTGTTTTCTATACAACGTTTTTTCTTTTAGATATTTTTTCCACAACACCCCATCCTGTCGTTTTTAGAAAAGTCATACATTAGTTTAATTTTTTCTTTTTAGTTTTTTCATTTTCAGTAAACCATTCGTTTTTTGTTTTACTTTTAGCTTTTTTATTTAATTTTACCGTTTTTATTTCAAAAACTTTCTCATAGTGGTTTACTATAGTATTTATAAATTCTCCAGTTATTTGTTGGATGTTCTTGGGCGCATCAATGAATTTCCAGTCCTCCTTTATTAGGTTTTGTTTTAGTTCTCGTTCCTTCCTCGGTAATAACTCGTTTTGTTATTACAATTGGTTTTACTTTATTTCTTTTCAGTTCTAGGTCCACTTCCATTGTAATATATTTATGGTCTGAAAATTCATCTGTTCCTATTTCAGTTTTTATTGGGATATTTTTTGATGCAAAGATATTGTCGATTCTTCTGCTTTTTCTGGTTAGTCCTTTTATTTGTTCTTTCATATTGAATGATTTGTACAGATTTTTAATTTCTTTTGCTTCCTTTGTCTCTGATTCAAAATGCTCATTAAAATCTCCGACTGAGATAACTTGTTTTCCTTTTTTTGTCGCTTCATTTAATATAATCTCCATCTTTTCTTTGAATATTTCTAGTTTACTGTTAGGAGTCCTGTAGCTGCATAATATAATGGTGTTAAAATCTAGAAGTTCTACAGCTGACACCTCACAATGAAGTTCTACTGATCGATTTGCTAACTTTGATTTAATTTTATAATTTAAACCTTTTCTGATGTAGACAGCAGATCCTCCATGTTGTTTATTCTCCCTGCAGTATATGGCTGGTGGATTAAAGCCATTTGGAGTATAGAGCTTTTCTTCGCTTTTTGTGAGCCAGTGTTCAGTGACCATAAGAATGTCTATATGTTGTTCTTTTAAAAAGATTGATATTTCTTCAAGTTTATTTCTAAGGCTTTGTATGTTGACATACATGCATTTAATTGTATCCTTCTTTTTTTCATTTTTTATACCTTGATTCAGGGTATCTTTTTTCGAAAGGCTCTCTTTTGAAAAAAACGGTATGGTTTTACAGTAAGTCCTTCAGGCCAAAATTTTGGATCTTCAATGGTGTTATAGTTGCTTTCTTCCGTTGTTATTTTAAATGCCAGGTGTGATTTAGATCTTATTCTAGCATTTCTATTTCTAGAATTTCTATTTCTTCGTTTTTTCACGTATATACTCTTTTATGATATTTTCATCCATACTTATGTCAAAATTTGATACAAATAAAGTTCGTTTTTTAGGCGCTATTTTAATTAATGAATCTTTGTTTTTGGCTATTTTTAGGTTTGTTCCTTTATTATTGCCTATATTTGAATTTGAGCGGGCTTTATTTGTATCTTTCTTTTCATCTGGTGCAGCTGTTGACTGGGTTTTTGATGGATTCGATGTTTGCTCATTTCCTTTCACTTCAGTGTCAACACTGTTTGTCAAGGTCGAGGGGGAATCAGCTGATTTTTGTTTTTCCTTATCAGTTGTTTCAGTACCGGGAGTTTCAAATAAATTATTTTCGTCTTTTTTCAATAAATTATTTTCGTCTTTTTCGTTTACATTTTGAGTTATTATGTTTTCTTTCGTTCCGTTTTCTTTTTTTTCATCTTCAACCAATTTTTCGTCACTTTCTTTTATTGAAAGTTCGTCGTTTTCTAATGAATTTTCGCCGTTCTTGTGTGGTTTTCAACTCTCTTATTTCGGTTCTCAGTGCTTTTAATTCTTTATTCATTTCATGAATAATGTTAAAAAGTGAGCGTAATGAATTTTGTGGGCACTCAGGGCAAAGAAGTTTCAAAATTCGAGGTCCTGCCAAATCCATGACACGGATTTCTGTTGATCTTAAACCAACGCAACTTTTATGCATTTTTTCTCCACACTCATCGCATCTTAAGTAATTATTTTGTTTACCTATCCTTTTAGTACAGATCTTACAAGAAGATTCCATGTTTTTACTTTTT